>VXBQ01008807.1:82646-175490 GCA_013400175.1 Phainopepla nitens | reverse complement strand
CCCCCCCCAGCTGCTCCAAGATCGAACTGATTAGGCTTTCAAAAGACATGACTGGCTTGGAAAGCTTTAAAAAAATAAAGGAAAAACTATGGAGAAGGTCATGATGCTCTGATGTAGCTGGCGATTCCAAGGCCATAGTCACCCATGTTTTTATTGATTTTGTATTTGCTAACCCCATTATTGTGTTTCTTTGTGGTTTAGATTAAAAAGTTCTGTGAGAGCAGAAATAACAAAGCCTGGTTTCCTATATATTCTGCCTAATATACTGCACCCATATACTCCTTCTGCAATTTTAACACACTCTCACCTTCCTATTATTCTTGCTGCTATTCATGCCTGTGTTTTAAGCTGTCATCTATAACACAGAGCTGTCCCCCCATAACTCTGTTGAATCCTTCCTACATGCCTATGACCCTACCCCTCCAGTGCTTGTGGTTCTTCCCTCTGCAAGCAGAGTCTCTGCCTTGCCCAGAGATGTGAGGGAAACCAAGCAGTCGTGTATCTTCTTTTACCCATTTGCCAAGGCAAACTGCTCCATGTACACAAAAGTCACAGGGAGATGGAGAAGCTCCAGTTGCAGAAATATTTGCCGCCATTTATTGGTTATGGTAGATATTTTCTACACCACCACAGTGTAGTAAAAAAAAAATCACTGAGAGAAGAAGATACAGGCAGAAGTATTTCATAAGCCTGAAATACACTGTCCTGTTTGCAGGGTATTATTCATTACAAAAAATCATTTCAAAGATCAATGATTTTTAAAAAGGCTTTAGGTATTTGTCCTAACAAACTGTTAGCAGTTATAAATAAGGAATGTGTTAAAACTTTTGCCAATTATCCGAACCAATGGAAAGCTGTGTATGAGCCTGGAGAGGCAAGAATTTCTCTAGCTGAGGCATTTTTAAAGGAACTTAGTTTAACAAGAGTGTAGAAGAAAGCATGGAAAAGGAGCCAGAAAACTTATGAGTAAATGAAATACCTCAATGTTCAGAGCCTAAGCTGGTGTTTTTAGGAGCTGTCAGAAGATTTATTAAGTCTTTTAACTTTACTACATGCAACAGAGAAATTTAAAAATTATAGACCAAATCAGAGGCCATAAGGGGACTTGGGAGAACCAGCAGGCTGCAGAAATTGCACGGCGCTGATCGTTCAGGTCTCAGACAGTCAGGGATTACCTTGGGACAGCTGTTGCCCTTTTCCAAATAAATAATAAATAAATAATAAAATCAGTAATAAAATCAGTAATAAATTTTTATAAATTATTACACTGTAGAAACCTGGGTCCTGTCGATCCCTATCTGTAAGGGCAACAGTGGTGTCAGCAAAGAGAATGGGCCAGGTCCTGAGGAGTGGAGAATAGGAAATAATAACAGTCTAAGACCTTATTAAGTTATCTCAGTGGCCAAACACTTCCATCAACTTTTATCCTGCTGGAAAAATCTTCTCATGTCAGTGAGGTATAAACCATGCATGACACTCCAGTCCCAGGTAGAACCTTACCAGGATCCCACATGCAAAAGAAATAGGTGTTTTCCACTTTGAAAAAACATTGGAGGGGTTTGAATGGTCACCAAAATCAGGAAAACCAAAGAATGCAAATGGCAGGAGATTAAGAAACACGGAGGACAGGGAAAAAAACTCAAATCAAAACAGTGCAATGATAAAGCAATGTAGCAGGGAAAAAAAAAAAGAAAAAAGAAGGTACACAAATGGAAAATGTATTTAAGACCATTTAGTTGATTCAAAAACCTCAATGAGCAATCAATGAACAAGAAATAGTCTCTATAACAGATGAGCAAAAATTTGAAAAATATTATGGAGGGACTTACTGGACATTCAAAAGAAAATTAATGAATTCTGGATACCTGTTGAATAAGGGAAAACTGTTGAATAAGGGGCATGAATCAATAGCCCAAGAGAAAAAAGATACTGTTATTTGGCGTTGCCAGGAAAATCAAACAACTATCCTGAAAAGTGCAAGACATTTCCCAGAGGTCCATACATTTAAATAGCAGTTGCAGATGAGATGCACCCCCCCAGGAAAAAAGTACCAATCAAACAAAAAGCCCAATTCAGAGAGAAGTATTGCTTGGAACAGAAAATTAAAACCATCAAAATTAAACTTATTTGTCCTTTCACAGAAACTGCAAAACTCAGTGGAGATCAAGGATATTATGCAGATGGTCAACTAGTGAGCATGGAACTGGCCAAGAAAAGGTTGCATTAATCTTTTGAATGAGTTTGTAATAAATGCTGAAAGTTGATAAGTCTGTGTAGTTTTTTACATAAGTCAATTGACAAAACAGGGAATATATTGCATGAATATAAGCAGATAAGCAGAAGATATTTGTGCAGGTAATAGCATTCTTGCATTGAAATATTGCCTGGTTGTGGTTGTTTTTATATTATTTCTTCAGTGAGAGCTTGTAGCAGTGTTTGGCTGCCTGGCAGGAGGAGTGTGCTCCAACATTGTGAGCGAGAGGCTAGTGCAGCTCTTTGGGCACACAGAGACACTGGCATCATGCTTTGGGGGGAGATGTGAATGCTGCCATCCCATGGGACGCATGCTGACACTTTGGGGCAATCCCTGCTGTGTATTCCTGAAAGGTAGGTGGCATCCAAATGCCTTGATGCTGCCTTAGAAGGGCTGAAACCTCCTCCCAGCACTCTCAGTTGGTTGCAAAAGTACTTCTTGAGATGAGCAGGAGAGCCAATGGTGTGGGTGGTCTTCAGCTGTTCCCCAAGACCATGGCTGTAGATCCCATGGGAGGTCACTCTGGGCACAGACATTAAAATTCTTTCCTTGAAGGCCAGGGTCTGCTTCCAGTGCAGCAGAACAGTCCATGAGGCTGCTAGACTGGCAGTTCTTGGGGAAGCCAGTCATTATCCCCCTATTAAGTTTTCCCCTAATCTATTAAACTTAATCCTTTTATTAGTAAGTAATATTAAATACCCAAGGAAGCAGCTGGCATTCACTCTGTTCTGTGGTTTCTAGTAATTTTGCATGGATGAGAAGTAGGAACTTTACTGAGTTCATCCCCTTCACTACCATTTATAAGCATGTCTCAGGCAGAAAGAGGTTCGAAAAAGAGGCTTTGATGGTCTCAGAGAGAATCTGCATCTTGTTGAGATTGACCAGATGGCCTTACTTCCAGATGGCTGAAACCATCTCCAGGCTTCTCCCTTTCAGCCCCCTCCTTCTCCTTTTTTTGTGCACTGCATTTTATGCCACCCACTTTCACAGTAATGTTTGAAGGCAAACCTGAAAGTACTTTTCGTGGACTAATGTGATAAACAGGCACGATCCAATTGTGTTCGATTCATAGTTAGATCAACAGCTGGGATGGGACTATAGAATTTCCTGAATGTGCTGTGGAGTACTTCTCATGGGCATAAAATGAAATGCTGCAGAGTATTGTCCATCCTGGCATTTCAGGAGGTAGATGTCACTTTCTCAGGAAACTCCTCTGGGAAAAGTTGTGCAGGGTTACATAGGAAAAGCTTGTACAATCATGAGACTACAGAGAAGTGGAGTTAAAAGTACACTTTGCTTTTGAGCTTATGGAGCAAGAGTTGCTCCGAAACAGTTTCACAGGAAAATTTGCATGTCTGTCTCAGTTCAAGCTACAGAAAAT
This sequence comes from Phainopepla nitens, assembly GCA_013400175.1. Classification (NCBI taxonomy): domain Eukaryota; kingdom Metazoa; phylum Chordata; class Aves; order Passeriformes; family Bombycillidae; genus Phainopepla; species Phainopepla nitens. Next base: position 171,855 of record VXBQ01008807.1, on the reverse strand, counting down.
ATTTGATGAAATTTCTGACAAGGTAGTGGAGACCACTTTCACTTTTTTCAAGAGAAAAGATCTGACACAAGTGGATTAGTAGCAGAATCATGGATTTTTTTGCTACTTTCAGCTATCTGTTCCCCCTACAAGTGTTTGTGCATTAATGCTCTTGAGAAAAATGCTCTTGAAATGGCCTGATAATACTCCTATTGCTGCATCATTTTGTTTTGGACTCTCAGCTGTTCATTGCTATTGTGTCAAATATTCATATTGTTTCACTTTTTTATGCATTTGAAGGGATTTTGAGGGCTGTATAAATTTTTTGCTAGAAAGTCTAGTTTGATTCAAAGATGATTACAGTATGTTCAACAAAATCTGAGGAATTACAATATTGGCTGTACTGTTATGTGTTTTTCCTTGGGATTTTAAACAGAGATATGGTTCTAGTATTTTCTTTACAGTGTATGTATGACATGGAAACATCCCATGCTGATGAGATACTGTGGGGAATAAGATGACCTTGTGCATCAGAAAGTGAATCCAGCTAAAACTTGAAAGCAATATAATCTGTTTTCCATATGGTCATTAGTGCTCTTTAATTAATCTAAATAAAATAGTTAATATAAGAAAAATTTCTCCCATATTCCTTTGTAAAATCTAGATTTACATAACCAGATTAGAAAATGTTCAATGAAAGACAGTCAAAATGTGGCAAAAAACCAAAATCAGGCATTATTTGTCAGAATTACTGATGACATCTGTGGCATACTGTTGATGATATGGCATACTATTATTATAAATTAGTGTTTTACTGTTTCTCTTTTTTTTTTTCTGAGGCCTGGAGGCCTCAGTCAGAACCAGGACATTATTGTTCTTAAGTATACCTAAACATATGTATACACATACATCATATGCACAAAGACAAATACATAAGGGCATGAAGTCTAGTCTTTAGAGAAGATCAAAAATTGTTAAAGCTTTCAACTCTCCCGTGTGGCTTTTTATGGGTGTGTTTTTATGAAAACCAAGGAAAAGAAGAGTCTTTGAGGGAGGTGAAGGACAGGAGAAAGAGAAAGAAATCAGTAACCATCACTTACAGATCACAGAGCTTGGAGAAGTAAGCATGAAAAATTACTGGATTGACTCTTGAGGTACTTAAAACCAACAAATACTGAACCTTTTAGAGCAATTTAACTACCCAGATCATTATTTAGTAAAAAATACAGCCAAAGCATGCATAATCAAAGAGTTCTCTAAATTGCATGGAGACAGCTTTATGGTATTTGGCTTATACATCAGAGCACTGGCCTGTCGCCTATAGATGCATTTGAGACATTTGGCAAAATAAATAACAAATAATAAATGCTCAAACATTTGATGTAGGGTTTTATAAAACCTTGCCTCAAAATTAGTTCAGAATTGCCTGGGATAGGAGAGACAGCTTTCAAAATATTCATGAAAGAATTCAAAAATATTTACAATGCTTTGCTTTAAAACAACATCATCTGGAAGGGTAAAAACCTGGAAAGTGTTAATGCTGTGCAGGGCTGGATGCAGTTGTGGTGTGGGTAAGGAGGTTGCCAGGAACATGGCTTGTCCCAGGACCCCTGATGTGGGGGCTGTGCTAGATACAGCTAAAGGAGAAGCCGAAAAGGAGGCGTGAGAGCTGCCTTAGCTCCTCAGACAGACACATGCCGGCTGAAAAAACTTGAGAATGAACTAATTAAAATGGCACTTCCAGCATAGCTGGGCAGCAGTTGGTTCATGTCAAAATTGGCCTCATATTTTACATACAAAAAGGTCTTATATTCTCCCTGGAACTCTACTCTGATCTGTCGTGTGCGTTTCAAGGTCTCCCATCAAACACATGTGGTGCATATTGGAAGACATCAGAGGAGAGCAGCAAAAGAAATTGGAGTAATATTGAGACACGTTGATAGGTCACCTGTGCTTACAACTCAATTACAGGATTGGGCAAGATTCTTTGGAAGATATAATAAAATGATAATGGAACTGGGTGGACATTGCAGGCCTGCAGGAGGAACAAGGGGCCAGAACTTGACTGAGAAGCCTTGAGGTGGAAAATAAGGGCAGTTTCCCATCTATGAAGTCTGCAGATGTGGTCTTGGAAAAAAACGATGGAGCTCCTGCTTGGGGAGTACTTGAATGAGAGATGACATTGAGTATAGTAATTTCCAGGAGACACTCTCTACTGCTGAGGTGTCCCAACAGATCTCTTGTATTTATATCTCATATTTATGTGAGCTAAAACCAGCAATCATGATAACTGGGCACTTGTTTGAAAGGAAAAACAAAACACTTGTCTCATGCTTAAAAGGTTTATGAAAAGGGCAGCTTAGGTACTTTACTTAGTTTCAACATTTTGATAATGCTGATATGCATCTGGAAAGGGCCAAAACAGGTGCTGGTATAAATTATGAGGTCAGTACATCCATCTTATACTGGTAAGGGTATGCATGTATATGCACACCAGGAGATAGAGGGAGGCAGATATTCTAGCTTGTGTAAATTTGGCTGCATGCCTCATGCTCACGCATGCAGATCATAGCAGACTGATGCATCCTCCTCCAACCTAAATATTAATGTTTCCACTTAGGACATATAAAAAGAAAATTTAAATTGCAGTTGTTTGCTATTTTTCCAGCTTCAGTCTTTTTTTGGAGGAATGAGGGGTGTGAAGAGCCTTTGACCAAAAATAAAAAATGGAAGACAGAGAAAACTGAAGATGTCGCACATCCAAGGCTTAGGTGATCTGTGAGCACATACTTTCCCTGTTGGACAGAAGGCTTCAAAGGCAAGGACAGTGCAAATACAAAGGGGTGTTTCCTTTGCCATTCTTTAACAGTGCCTTCTCCTGAGGGGGAGAGGATGGAAGCAGGAGCAGAAAAGAAGAAAGCGGAAGATGTCTCTCTCCATGGTCTTGGCTGGATTTTGATGCTATCAGCCCCAGATCACTTCCTGGGCAGGATTTTCCCCAAAAAACATCTACAAAACACTGCAATGTCAGGATTGCGTTGCCTTCAGACTGGAGCAGTGCTCCTCTTCCCATGTTTGTGCTCAAGGCTGAGCTTTAGAAAAAGGATCAGAGACCTTCCATTGCCCCTTGAACACAAGGGACCCTTCAGCCATCCCAGTCCTCCACCTCATCTTGGGGAAACACGGGATTTTGGCTGTGTTCAGAGCTGTCCCACGGGGTTCAGTGTTTAGCACCTTTGGTCTGTTTTGCCATGTGAGTGAAGAATGCAAGAGTGGTTTCTGCTGGGAGCACTGGCATCGAGAGGCCGGGCTCACAGTCCGCTCTGCGCCAAAAATCGCGGGGTTGTGCATTACATGCAGGTTATTAAAGATTCTGCTTACTTTACAATGGTCTGTTAACAGCTCTAATGCCTTTAACATGTGCAGTCCATTGACTTTTAAGTAACATTTTATTGAAGTAACTGCCGTGGTTATTAGGCAGTAAGATTTACGCTTCATTTTCAGTCCTGGATCTGGAAACCTGGAAAGAAAAGGAAAGGAAAAAAAAATAAATTAAAAAAAAAGAAAAAAGATGAAGAAAATCAGAGGTGTGATATCTATCAAGAGACAAGGAAGGTGCTGCTTGAGACAGCACTCACTGTGCACCCGTGCAGTATCATCCACAAATTTTCCAGGAAATGATTCCTCCAAATCCTTGGATGCTGAGTGAACTGCTCACAGAAGAAATACACAGAGCAACCTCTTCCTTGGTGGAAATTCAGTATGAGTTGCTTTCTTTCCTCCTCTTGGTATGAAATAATATTTGCAGATGTGAACTGTGAGAGAGGTTTGTGGCACATTTACATCGCAATGCGGTTTGCATTAAGGAACTGGCACTTGGTTTTTGTCTGTTGAAGAATAAGTGTAAATCTTTAGCCTTCATAATCCACTGGCATGGGTGGCAAATGAGGAATTTCAATACAATTCTGTATGCTTCTACAGGCCGGGTGTTTTCAAGTCTCACATCTTGCATAAATCTCCTTTTAATGTGAAGTGAAATGTTTAAAATAACTCATTAAGCAACTATGCTCAGAGATTTTTATAATTTTTTTTTGTATCTGAAATTTTATGAGGTGTGTTTTTTCATTCCCTAAACTGTTTCTTTCAGTCTTGTCGTTTTTCTGAGCCACCACTTAGAGCTGGCTGGTGCACCCAAGAGCTGCAACTGCTCTCGCACAACTTTGTAAAACCAGAGATAAGACATTTTTGTACATTTATGGTAAAACAGAGATTACAGCCTAGTGGCTGGTCTTGGCCTGCATTAGTTCCTTTGTTTTCAGAGATGTAATCTCTTCTTTTTCATCCCATCACCCATGTCTGAACTGATGGAAGATGATTGTCTGTCATACTCCAGGCTTAAGTTACTAGCCTTTCAGCTGCACAGAGGCCTTGAGAAATGCACTAATATATTCACAACAGGAGGAAACTGCCAACAGAAACAGATCCTGAACTGGTTCCCAAACAGGATGACAAAAAAAGTCCACTCGGACCACACACAATCCCTCTGCTTTGCATGTGGGTCCCGTTGCACACATTCGCTTTGCCTTTTTTTGTATAAACAGCATACAACTGAACTCTTTATGTTGGTACACAACAACGCCTCAGTTTTAATAAAATATTGCATTTAATTCAGCACCTCAGGATTTACCTCAGTAAAAATTCCTGTTTTTCGTGAGGATGATCTGTGTCCTTTGGAAAACACCACCCCGGCCTCCTTTCAACAAAGTGCCCAAATTCCAGAGCAGGGAACGGCACCTGCACACACAGTATGTTTCCTACAGCTCTGAGGAAATCTTTGATCTCAAGTTATTCTTATTTATATTACTGTGGCTAAAGCAAAGCAAAACCAAAACAACAACTCCATATTGAATCTATAGCATAAACCCAAATTTCTCTCTTTAAAGCAATGATTAATCAAGCTGTTTATAGAAATATTACTTTGATGATACCATGCATTTAAGCTAGGCACACAGCTATCTGGAAAGAGGTTTTCAGCATGGGTCCTTTCTTCAGCAGGAGAAATAAAAATCCTGGGGAAAAAAAAAATCAAATCTCTGTGAAAAGGGATTGTGAATCTAAGCCACAGAGGCACAAATTTTAAAAGTCTAGGGCCTGAAGTACCTGCAGAGCTTTTTTCTGGTTTAGACTAATTGTGAAAATGCTCTGCCTTGTGCCATGAAAAAAAAAAAGTTTATTATGGGCTCAAAATGCTTGGCCGTCCTAAATTCCCAGGCTATTATGAAGCTTATATAGGGGACTTTTCCAGCACTGAATAATAGCCTGGCCCAACACCTTTAATAAAATCAAGGTGACAGACCATGAAAACATTTGCTTCAGCACTATAAGCAAATCTGATACTGTTGCTGAAAGATGCCTCGAGGCATCTGTACAAGTCTTCAGCAGAAGTGGTGGCAGTGTTGGTGTTTGTGGGGGGGCTTCAGAGCAGCCTCACAGACAATGCCTGCACCTTTGAAATTTTAAACTGCCTCCAAATGCAAAAAGCTGGGCTTGAATCCCATGCAAAGATCAGGGGTCAAAATTTGTCATTGAAATGCAAAATTTATTTTACCGTTAAAATTAGAGTGTTTTTTAGTGCTTGATCACATGAGAGATGTGGTTTCATAAATTAACACTGGTAGAACATGAAGGAGTCCAAGAAACAAGCATGAAATAGTTTCACACGGCAGTTCACAGCTCACACTTCATCAAACCCAGCACTGCAAGTGTAAGATATGCAACTTCACATCTAAGGCAAGAAAAAAAGAAAAAAAAAAGTCTAATACAGCTTACTTTTGTTACTTTCAAATGCTGTTTACCATATAAACAAGTAGAGCTGGTTTTGTAAATCCCTGGACAGGAAGCTGACAATAATAAACCCTAAGCCAAATTCAGAGTTCTTTTGGGACACAGAAGTTCTGTTTAGTTAAGACCTCATTTTTGTGTCGAAATCTAGGGCAGATTTATTTTAAACAGAGTCTTATTTTTTCTGCTTGCCTTTTATTTTTTCTCTTTTTTTAATATATACATCGAGCTTCAAAGCTCAGACATCTTATATGGCTATGCAAAAGAATTTTTGGAAAGATCTCTTCCCAATTTTTTTCTTTTTTGTGTCATTTCACTGCATGTAGGTCATCAGATAATATCTCAGCTGTATCTGTATTGTATAGTAGAGGCGAGACTGACTGGACAAAATGTACACTGAAGAATATGAAATGCAGCATTTAAAAAATCCTTCTAAAATGTACTTTAATTTTAAGCAAAGTGGCAATCAAACTTCCACTGATTTGTGAATAGAAGCTGGACGCAATTTTTCCCTATTTTCCACCCTGAATTCCTGCAGAAGTCTGATACCCCTGAGGGATAGTTTAAAAGAAGAGGCTTCTCAGGGAAAGCAGGGGAAGGGAGAATGGTGGACTGTGGAAATGGTACTAAAACTGTAGTTTTGCTTAATCAAATCAGCATATTTTGCTTTTTCTTTTTTTTTTTTTTTTTCAGTGAGGCGAGCAATTTAAACCCTTGTAGTCTTTTAGAAGTAAAAGAGAAAAATAATAAATCTGTTGTGTAAAGTACTAGATGTATAACATATACTACTTGTATACGTGGGTGTGGAAAGTGCTAATGCAGAATGTCCTTTTTAAACTCATTATTTTAAGTTTGTTGTTAAAGGAAGGGTGGAAATCAAAACTATTTTAAAAGATCTAAAATGCAGCTGAACTTTCTGTCTTGAGGCCACTATGAATTTAAAATTCAGCCATGTATAGTAAAGTCCCACAAGACCTATAAACTCCTTAACTCCCTCTTAATCAGTTCTTTTGGAAGTTTTAAGAACTGCTTAAGTTTTGGGCTGCTCCTCTGTGCGGAGATAATGTGTCCCAGACAGAAGGTAAATTGCAGTAGGTAGACTTCCTCATCAGGAATGAAATTAATCAGGTGACATAGCAATATTTCACATTTATTTCCAGTTTCTGGAAATTCCCTTTCCTTATTCTTTGAGCACTAAAAGCAAGATAATGAATTTGTGAGGGATTAGTTGTGTTATGGTAAGGAACCATGAGGGTAACAGATCCCCTTTGGGGTTTGGTTTGAACAGCCCTAAACCATCTTTATGTAGAATATCCCCTCAGGTGCACAGAGCCTGCCATCAACGCCTGGTGTCCTGATGCAAGGGGAAGTGGGATGTGAATTTTCAGCATTTTGGGCACTGCACACCCTCCAAGACCCATTGCCTTCTCTGCTGACACCTCCCTGCTCTCTGAAGAGCATGACTGCAGCATCAGCTACTTTGCCACTGGGCTTTTCCTGCTGGTGCTGTGGAATTGTAGCTGTGGAAGGGGTTAAAGCATATTTCCTGCTGCCTGAAGCGTGCTAAGCATTTATAGCTGCTGGAGATGGTACTGCTGCACAGTGCTCAGAGACTCAGGTACTCTGGGACACAGCTGAAAGAGGGTGACGAAGTCAGGTAGCCCTGTCCCTCCCTGGTGCTCGTCATGGGTGTGCCTAGCTGTTTTTTCTCCCACTTCCAAAGCAGAAAGTACATTACAGCCCTTAACATTTAAGAAGCCTTAGGTTTTGGTCTGTGTTTTTAATTTAAAACATCGTTTGAATGTTCTCTTCAAACACTGTGTGTTAGAAGTGGATGTGGCTCTTTCTACCTTTGGAGCTCTGGTTACTTCTGCTCTCTCTCAGTTTTCTGAGAATGAGATTAAAATAAATGCTTCATTTTAATATAAGGCAAAAAACAGGCTGAGCATTTGGGCAGCCATGCCCCTTCACTTCTGTTTGAGAGGAGGTGTTTTATTTTTCCCTTCCACTGCTGTATGGAGGCAGCAGACACCAAGCATCTTGATGTGAACACTGTGAGATCTAGGGTCAAGGAGATATAGGGATTGTCATTATTTTAATTCCTTATTAGAATTTTATCCTGGATTGAAATGAGACAAGAAAGTTCCTGAGTCTGGTTTCATGTCTTCATTCACTTGTTTATTATTTTGCTGAGCTTTGAAAAGACAATATTGAAGCTGAGGTTCAGAGGGGTACTATGTCTTTATCTATTTGTTTTAAACTTCCACCAGCTCCTGCTCAACGTTGGGATTTTTAATGGCAAACAGTTCTGGCCAGCACCTAGTACAGATTATGGGAAAAGAATAAAATAAAAAAAGGACAGCGTTTTAATGTTTGGAAACACCTCAAGTCAAACATGCACTTTGCAGTATTTTTCCTGTGGAGGTTGCCCTGTGGATTTTAGCATGCGAGGAGCTCATTGCTGTGAGCAGCTGAGATGGAAGAGCCTGGGTGTGCTCCCAGCAACAGCTCCTTGCACATCAGGTCAGGGCTTGGCTTTTAAAACTCTCCAAATACATATTTATTCACATGCTGTTTCTGTTAAAACTCCAAATGAGGCTTCAAGGTCTATAAGAAGAATATGTGTTGGGAATCCTATTTAAATCACTGTTTATAGGTACAGGCTGGAGAGGGAGCTTGGAAAAATCTGTATCTGTGTCAGAAATGGCATTATTTTGCAGTGTACTTGATGAAGAAAAAGGAACAAAAAGGAATGGAAATATTTTTTCAGTTGAAGACGTTTCCATCAGATGTTTAAATGTTTTTGAAACTAACGAACTAACTAAAAAAAATTGCTCATAAACAATTATGTTGCAATTATGTTGCAATAATGAAAGTTTAATATGAAGTATTTTAAATGGTGGATATATTGCATCATTTACTCTCTTTTCCTCAAAAATATAGCATGTTATATGTTCTGAAGCACCTTTCATTCATTCCTCAAGGAATTTTTAACTCCACAGTTATACTGGTATAAGTGATCTGAGGAATAGCTTTTTAAACTAATGAAGATCATGAAGATCAGGTGTAACTTTAAGTTAAATACTTTTTCCCCTGGAATTATTTGCATTTCCATTGCTTTAATTAAAAAAAAAAAGTGCAATTAAATAAAGTTCTTCATGCAACAATATAAAAGTATTTAGAAAAAAATAAATTTCTCCCCTGCTAATGTTGGTCTATGACTTGCTTGGAACCATGGCAGGAAGTTTTTTTAAGATTGTATGTAAAACAAAGTTCTTAATTCCTGTTACTAGCTACTAAAAGGACACTGAAATTCATGAATCTTTTAAATGTATCACATATTTTAGTCCAGGCACTGAGGCACAGTTACAGTTTGAACTATAGCCACCCTATGTCCCTAAAAATTCTCCCAGCAGTTGCAACCAAAGGGAAAAAAATCTTCCCTTCATGTCTAAAAAATTTAAAATGTTTTTACTATTTTTAAATGACATTTTATAGAGGCCCAGCAACATGGTTTTTCTCATAAAAATATTTCTTTAGAAAATCTACACTAAAAAATTGAAATGCTGGTGTCTTGAAGCAATCTCCTTTTTGCTTACTCAGTGTCAACATTTACAAAGGAAAAATTGCAATTATGTGGAAGATAACCCTTTATTTTCTAGCATCTGTATATAGGCTAAGAAACGACACCTGAGTCTTAGACAGCGGATGAAAGCCATAACACTGGGGCAGCGCAACCAAATGAATCTGAAAAATCATTTCATGAAGTAGTTTCTGCCTTAGTACTTTTTACTCTAACAAGATCTCACCGTGCAAAAAATGAAACAAAGAATTGACATAGGGAAGTTCTGGAATAAATGAGTTTATAGCTAATAAAGCAAATACAATTTCTGGTTTTTTCCCCCCTCGAATTAGGTTAGAAAATAAGTTGGTTTCAGTAAAAGCTGTGGGAACCTCGCGATGCCGGGGGAGCGGCAGACAAACCGGCCGCTTCCCCTCATTCCCTGCTCTCACCATGTGGTGGCAGCCTAAGGCATGCGTTCACCAGGCATTTTCGTCTTTGTGACTGCAGCCAGAAATAAAATATCCAAATGTTGCTCCACTGGTGCTTTCCCATCGCAGGCAGCAAAGGACTTACTTGTTAAAATGCTGAGCCATATGCCTCATTTCTGTCCATATTGATGATTCTCTTTGAAAGCACGGTAAGACAAAAAGCGAGAGGTGTGATCAACATAATAGCAGAAGCCAAAAGCTCAAGAGACTGTGCTGAAATACTTCTGGAAGTTAATTGACATAGCACCTTCGTTTTCCATTGTGGTTTGTTTGAACATTGACTGAAATCTTCGGGCCTGTTCACGAGCTGTTCCCTCTCTCTCCCCACCACACCCTGCCTTTTTAATTTTTCTGCTTGCATATGGTTTGGTTCTTATCCCCCTGCCCCTCAAATATGCCAGGTCAGCCCTAAACTACAAGCAAGCTTGCAGCTTTTGGAGTGGAGCAGACGACTTTGTGCACTGTGTTCTGTCCCTGTGCTGCATGAGACTTTTATGACTGCTCTCTTTGTCTTAGGTTCCCTATGAAAATAGTATATGGAATTCAAAAACAAGAACAACAACAAAGGACGATCTTTCTTAAATTTCTAAACATCATGAGAAAATGTGTTCCATCTTGCTTTAGATCTCAAACATGTAGAGAGAGAGTAAGTATTTTTAATTGAATTTGCTCATGGAGTGCTCATTTTGGGATGTCAGTGCATGTCACTCCTGCAATATTGTTGTCTCTGGCTATTCAATTTTCTCTTTTTCCTTTTACAGTCTTCATCAGGCAAAGTCACTGTTCCTGTTCATCTTTCCAGCTGTGCAGCTTTTCTGTAATGCTCCATGTCTTGTGCCCATGCTCTTCTCCCATAAAACTTCCCCCTTCATCTAGCATTGTGGAATCCTTAGACTGGTAGGACTTATATGTTCCTTAACTAAATTATGTACATATTTAATTATTTGAATTAAATTTCTGTGTTCTCATAATAAATCCTATTTATTAAGTAATTCCTTGAGATCTCACCAGTGTTCCCTGGAGTAAATTGAAGGAGGCAGTTACCACTATCAATGTACTATGTCAATGGCCTGCTTAATTTGACCTCCTCCTTTAAACTCATTAACAATAAAGTTAAATAGTCCTAATTTGCTCAGACCTATGCTGAACGTTTCTTCTCCTTGCCCTAATTCTGTACGAGCTGATTTAAACCATCTTCCGATAGTTTTTTGCTCGTGGTGCATCATTCAGTTTCCATTCCACGTGACAGTAATCATATCCAAACGAAGAAAGAATTAAATAAATGTGATGTGTCGTGACACACTGTATCAGATGCTTTCCTAAATTAAAGGAAACCACCCACAGCTTCGGAATCCCTGCTAGGCACATGACCCCCTTTTTCCTTTGAAGCCAGGAAGCTGGACGTGGATCTGTGGCGGAACTATCACAGCTCCCAGCCCATCCTTGGTGCCAGGGTGGCCATTGCGTGCCTTGTGCTGCACCTTCATTTGTGGGTAGCTGGGGCAGCCCAGTGATGGTGTGTGCGTGTCCAGCGCCACCGCGGGCCCCAGCGGCGGGGTGTCGGTGTCTGTGCGCACGGTGCAAGTGCTGCTTTTGGCTCAGCGCAGGCCCACGGCTCCTCCCGGGTGTGCCAGGCCCGGGAGCAGAGCCCACCACAGGTCTTTGTGCCTCAGCAAGGGGAAGACTCACAGAGGGGACCATCTCTGGGGTGGTCACAGCAGGGGAACCGGCTGCTCCTGGCAGCGAGGGGCTGAGGAGGTGGAAGGAGCTGCAGTCCCCACCTGGGTGACCGCGAGGCGCCCGCCGAAGGGAGCCTGTGCTGCGCCATGGCTCTCATGCATGCGGCTCAGCCGGCTCTGTTCTCCCAGTAATTCAATCAGGACAGTCACGTCGTAGCCATGTGGAGTCAGTTACCGAGTCACAGTGAATTACTGAGGAAAGGATTTCATAATTAAAAAGGACAATAAAGCGAAGAGCTTTCCACAACATTGGAGTCCAGGATCACGATGATGACATATGAGGAAAAAGAAAACAATTGTATTTGGGCTCGGTTTAAGGCTGGGCAGCATGTCATCAGAAGAAAACCTAGTCCTGGTTTTCTCTCAGCAGCCTACAGAGTCTCAGAATTAAAGGGGTGACAAAGAGAGAAGGTGGGAAGGAAGATGTCCCCTCTGCTCTTGATGGTTAGACAGGAAAAGACAGTGTTCTAGGGGCATCAGATGGGAAGTAGGCCCAAGACTTGGTATCAGCTGAGGTATTCAGACAGAAGGAAAGACACATTATAGAGTAAACACATCCATGAGAAGGTACAAGGGAAAACAATACTTGCAGTGAACATTATGAAAACCAGCAAATCTGCTGTTGGTCCCAGTGCCCAGACCCACAGCACCCTGTGGAAGAGTTGTATTTCAGGTACTGTCCATCTTCTTGCACTGCATCTTGCTATGCTATCCAAAAACCTTTGTGCCAGCTGACTTTGAGGCACCAAACTGAATGACTTTCCTGGCAGGGTGAACAACAACAGCATATGTTGCTGGTTTGAACTCAAGCTGTCCTGCACTGATCTGCTTTCTCCCTCACTCTCCAGATGGATAATCAAAATTCCTCAGAGGGGACCAGGCCAGGTCCTCACCAGTTCCTCCTTAATCTGTCCTACCTGGGCACACGTGGCTGCAGGCAAAGTGAGACCTGTTTGTGTTGGGTCATATCTTCTTTCTTTGAAAACAAACAGAACAAACCCAAATACGCTAAAACCAAGCTCAAAAAAGTAGATTAGATTATGTTAGCTTTTTGCTTTCGATGTGATGCCCCTTGGTTTATATCCCTGTGTGTCATACGTAGGATCATCGGCAGTCCAGGACAGAATAGCTCGGACAGTTGATCATCTCTGTCAGAACTTTCATATGCAGTACAGAACAGGGCATTATACAGATCAGGAAACTTACATTTTATCCCAACCTTTCTTAATGATGAGAAGGTCAAAGTCTCTCAGTTCTGTCCCCTAAAATACTTGTCAAAGTTATTTTTGTAAAGCGAGTCGAGTTTCTTCAAATAAAAATTTAACCTTTCTGGATAATTATTATTGTGATGCTCCTAGGTAGTTATGGGGCACACATACTTAAACTTTATACTGTAATAAAAAAGATGATTTTATGTGGGAACATTTGTTTTCTCCTTTGTTTCCCAGACTAAATTACAACCCTCATCTGAAAATCCAAATCTGGAATTAATCCTTCATTTTGAGATGAAAAGGAGGTGAGTTGTCTCCTTACCTGATTGTTAATCAACTGGGCAAGAGAGCTCATCTCTTGACTTGCCTTTGGAGTATTGCTTGCAGGTGAAGTCCTTTCCTTACTCTCATACTGTGAGAGACTGTCCTACTGTGTGGAAGAGCTTACCTGTCTACAAAGAGCATCATGGAAGGAGATGAACACTGTAAAGTGCCAGCAGTGAGGGCTAAATTGCTAACTGTATTCCTTGCAGACACAGAAATAGGAAGAAGAGCAAGCCAAGCACTGCAAAGTTTTCACTGGAGAAAGAACCCAAATTTCAGAGGCTGGTATGTCACACTGGAGACTCTGAAGTATTTTCAGACTTACTATGTTCAGATGAATATTGTATTCTTCTTTGATATTTGCTCATTACTAAAGGACCACTAACATCATGTGAGTGAATAGTTAACCTAATTACATATTACCTTCTGCATGTTATAAAAATATTGCTTTGTTGATAGTCTCTCACTTATAGTTCTTAAACCATTCTCAGTAATTTCCATGTAAAAGTGAAAATAATTTTTCCTACATCTTCACTTATGTCCACAGTTGTTTGGAATAGAACCACGTAATGAAACCTAATCTTTCAGGGAAAAATAAAACCACTCCCACATTGCATAGACAGGCTTTTCCCCACACAAACATATCTATTATCCAGGTAGCTTGCCTAAGAAAAAACATTACCAATAAAAAGATAAAGAGAGTATATTTCTGATCCAAATGCTGAAAATCTCACACAATGAAATCTCTCCCTAAATTCAGAGTTTAAGTCAATAGTGGCTATCATTAAAGCTGGGGAAGACCTACTGAATTTAAAGCATTTGAAAAAAATACATTTGCTGACAACTAAATAGAGCAAAAACTCCCACAGAACTTCCCAAGGATATCCTAGTGATGTTAATGGAAGTGGACCAGGTTCATCTAGTGTAGATCTGCACCCAGTGCCCTTCCTTTAAGAGTGTCACAGGTAAATGAAGCCCGAGGGAAACACAAAGGGTCACTTCCAACCATCAACTTTGTGCATGACATGCACAAAATAGAGCTCTGCTTCATGTCTCAGTGAACATCATCAAACATCAACTGAGGCTCACATTGACAATAAAACCTGAAACCAAGTGAATATTGCACATCTCTAATTGATAAGTCCTATTGTTGCTAGCTAGTGTTGCTGAAATGAATGATACTGTGCTGTACTAACCCATCAGGAAAATATTTAGAGTGTAAATTGAATTAAAAGATATATCATCTATTTCTCCATTCATCTCATGTAAGAATTTACATTGACTCTTTTAACACCAAGGTGCTTTTATCACACCTTAACAATTAGTAGTTATTACCTGTTTTTCCGGATGCTTTGTGAAGTACAGGACGTTTAAATAAAGGCTTTAGTACCCAGTAATTGTAACATCTAAGTGAGGAAAAAATGTATCATGACATACATTTCTCCCCTTGATCTCATGGCAAGTGTTGTCTGAAGACTCTGAGGCATTCAACAATGCATTCCCTCCTGGATCAAAGAAAACTCACATCTGCCTCTCAGCTTGGCATGGTCATTTAAAACATCCCCTCCCTCCCCCGGTTCCAGAAAACAATTCTGAGACAAAATCCATTCACAAAAGCCATTAGAATTTGTTCAAATTAATTTTTGTTGGCATTTAAAGCAAATTCCACGGAACTGACCACAAATATCTAAAATGTCTCTCCTGGGTAATGGTAGCACAATGGGAGTGGAAAGGGAACGGTGCACACCTGGATATACAAACTCCCCAAATCAAAGGGTTAAAAACAAGGGATCATTTGTTCCTAATGGATACAAAACCCACATTCACCAAACAGCTGTCATGTGACTTGAAACAAAAGCTTGCAAGCGGCAAGTTTTAATATAAAAATACAAGTGAGAGGGAGCACAAAACATCTCTGATCCTCACATACCTAAAAGCATTAAACCTCTTCTTTTTCCTAGCACTGGTAACAACAGGCAGTCAGTTTCCCTCCTTTTGCCTGACAGGTTTGCCCTCATCTTTCAAACAACCATGGCTGTCAGACACTGCCAGAGATCAGCTGTGTCAGCTTGCCTGACCATCCAGCATTGTTGGCTGCACACAGAAGGGTATAAGTGCCTGGTTTGCGACCACTGTAGTTAAACACCTTAAAGCCTATAAGTAAACTTGCCTGTAAATCAAAAAGGCAGAGAGTTTTCTCATTTCATCAAGGGTAGTTTTACTGTCTGCTGTCACCACAGCTGTCAGCAGGATGCTTAACTGCTCTAATTGTCTAAGGGCTCATTCCCTCACCCTAACTAATTGTTTAGATCTGCTAATCTGCATCCATCATCTGTGAAGGGGCTAAGGCTGTTCTCATCTTCCAGTTTATAGGAATCGGCTATAGCGAGCCAGTAACAGGATCTGCAGGGTTTCCCCACTACCCTGCTGCTTGCAGTCAGGTCAGTGATGTCCCGTGAGCTGATGAGGATGAGGAGCATAAAATCTGTAGGAGTCAGTAAATCACAGCAGCCACCCAAAGGATGACATAACAAGAAATAACAGCACAGTAAACTGCTATGGCCCTGTAACGTTGAACCCAGCTAGGGATGGGTAGAGATAGACTATGTCAAAAGTTTAAACTACTGACCCCTTAGTTAGATCTCACTGTATTTGCAATGGTGTGTGCTCTGTTTGTGTTAGGTATGAAAAATTAATGATGTGAGCATACATTGCTTCTGTATATCAAAACCTTTTTTTAAATGATTCATTACATTGCAAAGGACTTTCATCTCAACTTATTTATACAAATTTCATACAGTTTATAGCACTTCATTCAGTCAAATATTTATCAGAATCCATTTATTTAAAGACCCTTTTCTGCACATATTGTTTACATATGTAATGTCGTCATTTTTTGTGGCTTTATTCCCTTTTTTTTTTTGTTTTAGTACCCTTGGAATTAAGGCTTGGGAGTCCTTAGGATTTTCTGGTCATTCACTAAAAATTTCCCTTGAGTTAGCCAAATACTTGTTGTAATTTGTATTGAACTGAAATTATCTGAACTCTGTTAGCAGAATTCTGGCTTAAGTGAACACCATCCCCCAGTCAGCAAATCCCAGGTTGCATCTGTTACCAGTCATAAGTTACCAGCTGCTGATCCCGCACTATTCTACCTAAAGTCTTGGCCAAATCACAGAATGTTTTTTTTGTGACTGTAAGTTAGTGTCAAGGTTTATTTACATCTTACTTTATATATTTCAATCTGCCTAAACTTTAATTCTGGTTCATCACATAGGGTGTGTTACGAAGCTGGCACGCTGGCATCTCTACATGAAATTCATTGCAAATGTTTGCTCTGGTTAGTTGTCAAGTAACATCTTTTCCTTGTTTCACCTTTCTCTTTTGGACACTGTTTTTTGCTCTTTCTTGTCCTTGTTGCCTTGCCTCCCCTGGGCCAGATGCCACAGCTGCCTTGAGTGCCTGACTAAGGATGCTAAGCCAAGCTGGAGAAGCCACGTGAAGTCAAGCAGCAGCACAGTCCTGCTGCTGGCCACAGACATGCTAGTTACCACCTACAGGGATGGAAAGGCTATGGAAACACATGAATGTTATTTAAGGTCTTTGGCCTTTGACACTCTCTAGTTCTTCCAATTAAGTACGTGCAAGCACTCAGGCATAACTGCAAGATACTTGTCATATCTGACACTTTTCTTCTAGAGTCTCCTTCCTTACAGCAGTTGGAAACTGCTCCAAGGGGCTTTCAATTCAATTTGTGTAGATATGTTGAGCCCTATGTGGAGGGCTCAACATATGAAAATGCATAAAACCCAGTACAGATGGGTTTCTCTGAAGAATTAAAGATTAATAGAAAAGAATGGTGGAGCACGGGAAGAAAGGAACATTCCGGTTTAGAAATGGGCAATGCAAATGCTTAAACGTCATAGTTATAAACACTAAAATTTAAGGGCAGTTCTTTAAAGTACATAATTTATAGATTCCTCTATTGATGACTAAACCAGGTAGGGTTTGCTACATTTGCTTAAGTGAAAAAGACACTGTAGGGTAAATGAGCTCCTAATCTCAGCACTTCAGCTAAATTTCTGAATTGTGATGGGATGACTTTTGCCCTAAGAGATTAACTGAATTGGTCTCACACAGGAAATCTATGGCAGAGCCAGGAAGCAACTTTACTGCAGAGCTTTACTTCTACAACAGGACCCCATAAAATCAGTAGCCATGATAGCCAGGAGATGACCTGTTCTCTCCCACGTTCACCACTTCTCTTTAGACTTTTATTTTCAGTGGAAGTGATTACAGAAAACTCTATAAGACCTCATTCCTCATTTTATAAATGTTCAAATCTTAATAAGGGCACAATTATGAGAAAGGAGGTTTTAAATGAACCAAGTCTGTGCCAAGTAGATGAAGGAATCTTTGAAGTGATCCCACCTTTGATTTATGTACTGGCTAAACCTTGAGTTTCAATCTAGATTTCCTCAGCAAATCTCCTAAATCAAAAGTTTCATTGCACTGCTGTTCAGAAATTAATCTGACTGTGAGACTAAGGGGGAAAATATTGTACCGCAGAACAGTAAACTGCTGTAACTCTGAAGTTAAAATGAAACTAAAGAAAAACATGCTTTGCCTTGTTAGTGTGATAGGGCTTTAGCCAGCCCGCAACTTCCCTCTGACTCTTGGCCTGCACCCTTTTTCTCAGGGAGGTTTCTGATTTTGGATAAAGGTTCACTGAAATAAGCCCTGTCTTCATAGCTGGAATCACAGGCTCCAATCAGCCTAACATAAGGATAGAGCAGTATTTTAGATTGAACTTATCCAAATATTATTGGTATATTATGTTTCATAATTACTTTGGATCTTTCTTCTTCTTACCATAGAAATGTATTTTGGCTCTACAGTTACACAGTCCTGACACCTCAGACATAATGGTTCTTACAGAGCCATGAGGTGGTTGTTGGTCTCTTTTCTTTATGAACCCAGTTTAGCAGAGCATTTAGCAAGTGTTAAAACTCATCCCCCTTCAGCAAAATGCTCTGGGTAAGCTGTGCTTGACCTCAGGGCAGCAAGCCTAGTGCTGAGAGCTGAGGACTAATGAGCTCTTTTTGAGCCACTATAATTGCACAGTTTCAGTTGTGTTTGAGTTTGTCTGGCAGAGGAAGGACCTGAGCTCCAGTCTTTCCCTCCTGGGAGAGGGCCCTTACCACGAGGGCATGTGAAGCAAGATCAGTGCTATTTGGAGAACAGGTCAAAAAGACCATTACAGGACTGACCTACATTCCTAAATCTAGTCAAACTTTTAAACTTTGAATCTTAGGCATGCTCAGACAAGGTACAGAGAAGATTTCAGACACAGTCTACTACAGGGCCCTCAGCATGTTGTGAGTGTCTGCAGCTCTTCACGTTTATGAAACCTATTTTCCTGTCTTTACACTCTGAAATCTTCTCCCAGAGCTGGGCTTTGCAGTCCCTCGCTGGATCTGATGCTCTGGTACCTAAGGTCCCTGGGAGAAAAATGATGTTAATTACATTTGCAAACTAGTCACTCTCTGGGTTGAATGCAACCACATAGAAAATGAAGACTTGTACATTTCAGCAAGAAAATAAGGACACTTTAACTTTAAAAATTTCTCTAGTGATATAGCAAGGAATAAGGAAAAAGCAATTACCTTTAATAATTTCCTGTGCCAGTCTTGACATCTATAGTAAATGGACAGAAACTTTATAGTACATGTAGAGTATAGTATATATGTATAGTACGTATATATATGTATAGTAATCGGTTGCCATCAAGTCTGATCGGTAGAGGGTTCAAAAAACTCATTGTGAAATAAAGAAGTCTGTATTTAAGAATTAGACAAAACTACTTGCTTCTATCAGATCTAAGATCAGCTGAAGGAAGAGACAGGATTATTTCTGAGATAATCAAAGGGATGGTATGTTCAGTGAACCAGATGTCCTCTGTGCAGGCTGGTGAAGTAAAGAGATGTCAGCAGAAGAAAGGTGGGCAAGTGGAAGGAGGAAGGGCCTCTGTAGGAAATGACCAGGCATGGTTCTGCTGCTGAATTTGGCATGAGTGCTGTCTGCTTTCCCTGAAAGAGGGGGAATGGGAAGAAATAGCAGAGAAGGAAAGGAATCAGCAGGGGCAGGGGACCTTCACAAAACATGACTGAATATTGCAGCTGTGCAGCCTTTGATCAGAAGTCAAACTGTAGAAACATTTTGTGCCATCCCCTTATGGGAATAAATGTTGAAGACGTCAAAAGAGCGTAGTAACCTCTCTGGAGCATGCTATTGCACCAGAGAAAGAAGTCTGACTTCTCTGTTTTATTAAATTCTGCTTTCCTGTGAGCAGAATGTCTCTTAAGGATTCCTTGATGCTGTTTCTCTTAGGATTGTATAAATGCAGTCAGATTTCTTTTCAAGTCTTCTCATATACCACCTGCTGCCTTCCAAACAGGTCAGTGTCCTCAGTTGTTATTACTGTGGGAGAAACTATATAAGAAAAATGAAGAACATAGGAAAAATGAAAAATTTGGGAGACATGATGGCTGGAACAGTTGTGAGATACAAAGTTCTTATGGTTGGTGGTTGTTTTACATGCAGGACTCCTTTGTGCAGTGCCTTCAGTCAGCACTGCATGCTGTTTATATGCTTTCGATGTTATGGATATTGCTGAGATGAGTGAGGGTTGATACACAATGTTTATTCACTCTTAACTTATAAGTGCCTGGATATAAATTTTCATGACAAATTAGAGCATTTGAATGACACAAAACCATTTCTTTTCCTTTAGAATATATTTACACATATTTCCTTATGTTTCAGTAGCAGCAAGTATGTTGGTTAGAGAACCATTTTTGTAGCTTTCTTTTCTCATGTGCAAATCTAGTGTTTTTACTTGAAAAATATTTAAAAGGCATGAGGAGTAGAGGAGCACCTCACCCGCATTAGCCAGCAACGTCTGTGGGAGCTGTAGGCTCCAGTTGCCCTTGCAGCTCTGACATCTGTGATGAGTGCCACATGAGGAGTCGGGGAAACTGCCTCATGTTTGAAAAACATGAGAAATTTTGAAGTGCTCTTGCCACAACTCATCTTAAAAATAAAGGAGTTGAAACTCAAGAAGTACTAATGCTCTTGTCACCAATGCAGTGACCGCCATTTTGTAGTATGTTCCCTGGTGGCTGGAGGAGAGAAAAGGAGAGGAGCTACCAGGGCTTTTGTTTCTCTCTTGGTGTGCCCTGACAGAATTTGTTGTCTTGCTCATGGATCAGCAACACAGTGGTCCTAGAAAACTCTGGTGAGACCTCCTTTCCTTGGTAGATCTGATATCTGTGAGGGTGGTGAAGCACTGGAACAGTTGCCCAGAGAAGTTGTGGATGTTTTATCCCTGAAAGTGTTCATGGCCAGGTTGGATGGAGCACTGAGCCATCTGATTTAGTGTCCCTGCCCCCTGCAAAGGGCCTGGAACTAGAAGATCTTTAAGGTCCCCTCTAACCCTGGCCATTCTATCCAGGGGAATCAAAGCCCTAAACCAGAAACCATGTCTACCAGAAGCTCTGCCTGCAGATATGTGCCAGTATCTGCAGCCAGAGCTCATAAACAAACAATCACCTGAAGTTAATTGTATCATCAATGGAAATTAGTCAGATCTATACTGGACTACTTTCTTATTTTGGCCCACTTTGGCTTATTTCTGAGCAGCAAAGAATCTACTAGTGGCAAGCCAAGAGGCCCTGATAGAGTGGAGTATACTCTGCACTGGCTGAAATCCCTCCTGACTCCTCAGCACCGGGGTGCTGGATGCAGAGAAGACTCTGTGATAGGCCGACTCACTGTCCTCAGAAGTCCTGATGCTTTCTACGGGGACGATCAACTTTGTCACAGATTGGGGTGCTGGTGTGTTCCTACATGATAGGTGTTCAGGTCTGTGACTGTCCTAGCAGTTTATTTCTTATTGCATTAGTGGCATAGCTCAGTGTAAATAAACAAAGCCTTAGTTTCCTGGGAAAAATGATGCTTACATAGCACTTACAGTTCTCAAAGAACTTCTGTTCAATCTCCACACTAATGTGGTTTCACAAGGAGACTGAGATTATTTTATTGCCCCAGGATGCCAGGAAATTTTCATTTGACTTCCTCAGATCTTTAGGATAAAAGTGGAACAGTAAAAAAAAGAATTCCCTTTGCTGTCTTAGATTTCTGTTCTTCAGGAAAATATGTTATGTTTTCTAAGATCTGATATTCTGTAGTTTATTTTTAACTTAGTGACAGTATTATTTTCCTTTTTTTTTCCACAGAGGAATATCTTGCCCTCTGTTGCTTCCTGCTCCTGGCCTTTTTTTACAGACTTCTTTTTCTGTGTGGAGTGTAGATAATTCTTTTCACACTTCATTGGTTTTTTTTTTGGTGTATGTTTCCTGTCTTTGTAGAAAACAAAGGAGTCAATAACCCATAAAGCGCAGAAAATATAACTATCATTAGTAAACTGCCAAAAACCCAATAGGAGACCATTTGTTTGGTAGTGTCATGTGAAAGGTTTGGTGTTGGTGAAAAAGTTATGCTGTATCAAGCTGATAGCTATCGGGGGTGATATAATAAGCATGTGAGAAAGAACCACGTGTTCTCTAACAAAAAAACCAAACCAAACCAAAAAAAACCCCAACCAAACAAAAATCACCAACTAAAAAAACCCAAACACCAAAGCAAATCTGCACTCCACATTTTAACCCAGTATGAATGTCAAGGGCAGATCTTTCCAGAAGCTTTATCCTCTTATTCAGTTAAACTAGGTACAAATGGCATGGAGATGATCCATATGTGTGATCCATGTTGCTTAATCTCAGTAAAACTGTATTTATCTTGACAAATGGTATTCATACTTGTCAGGCTAAAGTCAGAAATCTCCTGGATCTTTTTGCGCCCTTCTCCTAAATACCAGTTCTTCACAGAAGTATTCATAGACATACAGATCTCCTGTACTTTTGGAGGTGAATGCCTCCCGGCTGGCAGCAAGAGGTATCTGGGGACTCTGACTGTCTGCCTGGAGTGTGAGAGCCTGGGCAGAGCAAGGTGGGTGGCTTCTGTTCATGGGGCTGGGGGAGAGAGGTGATGGCTAGTTGTGAGGGGTGTGGTTTTTATTGTTCCCTGACTGTTGGCCTCAGCTTTGCCTTTTGTTCCCACTCTTGATGTCAACCCAGCCCTGGACATCCTTGGTTGTGCTTGAACTCGGTTTTGTGAACATTGAGAAGCAGGAGCCTGCTCAGTGTCTGCTCCCATCGACTGAGAAATGCACAGAAGTATTCGGGATGAGATTAACAGAGGTAGTCACAACTCTCATTAATTCTCCTCCAAGTTAAATCTGTTTGCCATTGGCCCTATCAGGCCTGGAGTTAGCTCAGTCAGGAGCATTTCTAACAGCCCTGCTCATGTGCTACAGACAGAGGATTTCAACTTAATACAGCCAAAAAGGCTTGCAGGTTGGTTTGTTTTACAAAAACACTCTTCTTATTGACTTAAACATTTTCCTGCAGCTACGCTGTGCTCCTATGTGGTCACCTACTTTGTGTCACAGCCCAGACCAGAACAAATAATGAATAGCGAGCGTGTAAGAGAAACATTCTATTCCCAGCAATGTGCCAGAGCTCTTCCCACATCCCTTCTGTGATTGCATAGTGAGGCAGCTGAGACACCCAGGACTCAGATCTGTCTCTCCAAGTGTTGTTCTACATCATGTTTTGTCCTATTTCAAACACCTGTGTATGTAAATCCAGTAAAGTAGTCAACATCTGAAGTTTTGCAAAGATATGTGAGACCAAAAGCTTAGGTTTTAAGAACGAAATATAAAGGTGTATTTGTGAGTCATGCACATTCTTTCCTGTTTGTTTATGGTTTTGTTTAGATATTATAATTTTTATACCTTTTGTGTAGCCCTTTTCCTCAAAATGTCTGCTGGATTAATTAGAGATAAAAACTGAGATGTAATACTAAAATTTCCATCTATGCTTTCACAAGCCTTTCAGAGACTAAGTTGCACTAGAAATGAAAATCCTGAGCTTTGTTTGCCCGTATAAGAGCACGATCCCACCATACCTAAAATCCATGACAGGAACTAACTCTTTCTCATTTGATTCCTCTGTGCACCCCTCATTTGTGTGCAGAAATGTCTGGATCATCTCCTGTCTCCATCCAGATTTAATAGCAGAGTGCTGCTGTGGGACTTCTCACTGTAACACCAAGCCTTCCTGCACATATTCTGTTCTATTGATTTCACTGAAATCCCATTATAAGTTACTTTCATTCCTCTGTTTTTAAGATATGTTACCGGTGTATTTATTTGATATTGCTAAAGGAACTCTACACAAAAATCTTTGGCACTAAGACTGATAGAACCTAATATATTACTTACCAGACTGTTTAAAGATAATATTACTTCTCAAAGGAGTAGACTTCTTCCAGGCAGCATCTTTTGCCCAGTGATCTCGTTATCCAAACAAGTCTATGGCTTTGAAATGGAAATAGTTCCTTCTAAATAGCTGTATTCGGATTTCCATGAGCCATGAAAAATCTGTCCCTCAGTTCTTTATGAGGGAATTGAGTTCAGCATGTTGCATTTCTTGAGTACTGTGTTTGCTTCTATATTTTAGGTTTTTTCTCTTACTTAAACAGTGAAAAAAGGAGAAACATTTCAACGTACACAGGAAAGAGGCATAAAGTGGATACAGTACAATATAGACAAAAGCTTAATATTGTAATCACTTATCTATTTTGACCATTAAATTAAGTGGGTTTAAACTGATACACAAAAGATCTCTTCTATGCCAGATAAATCTCCATCAGAGGAGGCTAAGATCTCACTCAGGTTATGGTATTAAATATTACATTACTTTCTCATGTTAACGTTTGCTCAGACATATGCTCTTTTCCTTCAAATCTTGTTGGACTTTTTATGCCGTTTTTATAAGACAGCCTTGACTCTGCACTAAACCATGCCACTAACACGTTACTTAATCTAACTGGCACATTGTAAAATTTTACACATGCGCTCATCCAGATAATTACACAATTAATTTTCACTTAGTACAGCCGAAACGGGGATAATGAAATTTCCACTGGTGTACTGTTACGTCCGGGGGTTAGAGGTCAGCTTCCTGTTTGGATAAGGGTGAGTTTAAAGAGGATTTCTGACAGTCTCCTTACTTCAACTGATTCTAAAAACATTGCAATGGAATTTCAATTTACAGCTAAGTTCAATGGAAGGAGCAGATGTTGGGAGTGTGCCACTACCATTCTAGGAGCCCTTTCTATGCAGGTGTAGTCAAAAGTCAATATTCTTTATCCTACTCTTTATATGCAGGTACAGTTAAGCTGACACTTGATATTAATTTCTGTACTGAGCTGTAGCTGCTTTGCAGAACCTTCCCTAGCCTGAACAACTTTTCCCTGTTGTAATTTTGGCATTTCAAAGGAGCACTTTCAGAAGACAAGAATGCGACTCTTCCCCCTGAGGATATGTAGTAGGAAAGTCACCACAATAAAACACGACCAGAAAGAACTGAGACAAACTTCCAGATTTTTGACAAGGCCTGTTCTTTGGCACTAAAGTATATAGTGGCATATAAAGCCAACAATGATTTGATATGCAACTGCAAATTTTGTGGCCCTAAAATAACAATGCTTCTGATGGTTACCTGTCAAATCTGGAATAAGAAGTTCAGTTTATTGTAAATAAAAAAATGTCTACACATGAGTATTTGCTGTCACACATCTTTCCTATCCAGAGATCCCCTCAGCAGAGGTGCTCCTATCTGCAGAGCTTGACTTTCTGTTCCTTACCATCCCAGACCTTAGCTGGGGGTTGCGCTGGGCAGGTGATGAACTCCCCAAACACTGACTCCTCCAGGTAAGCAATGGCATGAGGTAGAAGGGAGTGCAAAGGCAGCCTTTGGACCAGTCTGTCCTGGATTTGCACTGATGCACAGGACTGACCTGGCTTGCAAGCAGAGCAGTGTTTTGTAAGAGGTACTGCAGCTCAGAGCCATAGGGATGCAGCTTTTGCTCTCTCCAGGTTCCCACAGCACACTGGCAGAGGCAGGAGGCTGGTCAGAGATGAGTAAATTCACCCTGCCTCAGTGCCAACTTTAAGTCAAGTCCTTCCATCTCAGAGCTAAATCATGGTAATGCTGACATTTCTATAAATGGGCTACAGGATTAGGTCCTAAGGGCAGAATACACTGTCAGTTGTGTATGAATGTGTAATATATCAGAGCACATCTCTTGCGAACAGCAACTTTTTGTGATGTGTATTTCTGTAGCCTGGGTCTTGATCACAGGTTGCACCATCCTTTAATAAGTGGAAGAAAATAATTACTTGCAGAAGAGACAGATGTTCACACAATCATTGATCTTGTGCATTTCCTCTTTCCCTTTCTGTCCAGCTTTTTCAGTGGGTTTTATACCATGCAGTTCAGAAAGCACTAGCGCTCTTCTTATGGTAGGCCTTGTTTCTTCATTCTCTCCTTTTCTTCTCTTTTAATATCTCTCAGGTTTTGTTCGGGTGATTTTGAAACTAATTTGGTAGTTCTGCTTTGTTCAGAACTTCAAGTTTCATGCTGCTTTCCTCTATTTCAGTCTCTTTGATGCCTTAAACATATTTCACATGTTTTTAAAGCTTCAAAGTGTCTTAAATAATATGCTCTCCTTCCTCAAGTAGCTAAAGATGTAACTAATAAAATCCCCCCTCTGTAGACCACACCTTGTGTTACCAGTGCTTAGAGACCAGCTTCAGACACCTGGAGCTACAGATGGATGCACTATACGGCTCTGACCATCAGACATATCTGCACATTAATAAAGAAAGATGGAAACCCTCTGACTCAGATATTTCAAAAGAAGAATAAAAAATTCAGTTTTACTGATCCGTTGGGAAAAAAGACACATGAACTGAGTTTACTAAAGGTCCATAGACAGTCCTTGCATCTCCTTTCAACATCAAGGGTTACCGTGACAGGAAAGGGCATGTATGCTTTACAAAATGAAAGAGATTATGTACTACACTACAGACATTGCTTTTTGTTGTTAGTCCTGTCTCAGATTGCAAAGCTCCAAGTGAAATCCCTATGTCTGACATTAATTGGGTGGTCAAGTATATAGCTATTCACCTCCCAACAAATGCAAGCAATGCTTTCATTAATAAGTTTGGCATTACTAATCTTGACGGTGTTGTTAACTAGGAAAATATTAATTGTATTTCTAGACTAGTGACTGAACATAAAAGATACAACACCAATAGAAAATTTGTGCATTAAGAAAGAGTACAAAAAAACTTCCTTTTTCATTCTCAAATTAGACCACCTTTGTTCCAACAGGGAACCATTTTCAAGAAAAACAGTTGTGTTTGCTCTACTGATTTTGTTCTAATGTGCTTTTTCTAATGGTCCAAGCATTAGAAATAGTATTATTTTTCAAGAGAGCTGGTAATATCAAAATAAAATTATATGATACAATTATCAGTCTCTATAGGAGAAAGCAATTGTATAATAATGCACTGTATAGTAACGAGTAATATCATAGTGGTGTAGTATATTCACCCTTCCAATCATCTTCATTTTTTCCCTAATGAACAACACTGCAATACCCTCTCTGGAGACAGGGATGCCCTTGGACAGGAAGCCATGGGAAGCCCTGGCACACAGCTGGAGATGAGGAAAAGCACAGACATCTCTCCTGTGCTGTCTCTGCTCAAGATTTTCCTGGCTGACAACATAACTCCCTTTGTGAGTTCCAAGGAACTCAGAAATACCCTGAATGGGTACTAAGCATGAAGCCTACTTGAGATGAAGAGTGATTTGAAACACAAATTAGCCCCAGCTACACTGCACTACACTACACTACACTACACTTCACTACACACTCCTCACCCCATCACCCTCCTTGTGCCCTTCCGAGTGAGAGGCTACCCCAGCAGTGCTCATGATTGGTTTATATGGTTATTTTTAATGACATTACTGATTTTTTTTGAGTACTGTCTAGAGTTTACAGCTCTTTTCTTAACACATCTCTGAGCTATGACTTGTCAATGAAGAAACAGAACTTGGGATTTCAAGGCTCTGGAACATGTTAGGACTTTGATTGGCAGGTGAATTTAGGCACAAACCTGGGCTACCTGCACAGGAAACACATAAGACAACTCATTTCCATAGTTAGCAGGTATTTCCTAAAGCACATCCTCTATTATTCTCTGAGTAACCTTCATTTCTTTAGAAATTTTCAGTTTGAAAAACAATATTTTGGTTTCCTCTGTAACATTTTTCTTGCATCATTGCTCTTTTGGAACTGATGCAAAATAGAGGGTCATTTCCATTTCTATTAATTTTTGTAATGCCTGTTTAGTCATCTTTCTTGCTTCCCAGGTTTCTGTTCTACAAAACTGGCAGTGTTATTGCCATGATGATCTTCTGACACAAAGTGTTCTTTAACAGTTGGTCTTGATGATCCTTCTGGACCCTTCCATCTCAGACTATTCTGTGATTCTGTGATTCAGTAGGCACTCAGCATGGGAATCAGAAATCCACCAACCTGGTTTCAAGCAGTCAGCCAGCAGAGAAAGATCATCTGGGAGGAGAGTGATTTGTTTTGCTTCTTAGGACAATTCATTAAAATAAGGAAAGAATTGTCCTCTATAATTTTCTGTCAATTAAACTGAGACCACAAAACAGTAGCAGCCTAAACTTAGACCGCTGATTCCCAGTGAGATGTATCCCATTGTTATATAACCACCCTTTTTTTTATCTCTTCTTCTTAGCTTTACTAGCTTCTCCCTATGGTCCAAGCAGGTAGGCTACTTAAAAGTCCCTGCAATGGTTTTGACTCCTTTCCCACTTGAGCAAATGATCTTTTGTTTAAGGCTGCTACACAGTTTAAACGGCAAAATGAACTACAGCTTTCCTGACATTCATGCAGCAGGTATCCTGTCCTTCTAAGGATTTCTTCAGCATTTCTTGCTTTCTGTGCAGGGAATTCCTATGCACAGCTGCAGCTTAATGGTATCTGTAACAAATTGCTATGTATTTTAACAGGTGCTCCTCCTGTTGCTCTCCTCCTCCAGAGTTCATTCATTTTCTTTCTCAGGCATTTAGGAGATGTGCTGATGAAGGTACAATCTTTTGTCCGACAGACTATTTAGTGGGGACAAATTGTGTGATCATAATAAAAACGAGTAGTTATCCATTCATTGAGACTACTTCACTCACGACAAATTGTCTATGTTTATGTGTCCCTTTGTCGCTGGAAGTAAATCTTTCTTATTTTCCTAACTTGTCCAGGTTTTATGTCTGTCATTTCTGTCATTCTGATGTCTCCTTTTTTTAACTCTTCAGCTTTACCTTTTATTTTGGTTTTGCTTCTTTTTTTTTTCTTTTTTCCCAGTGTTTGTTTGTTTGTTTGTTTGTTTGTTTTGTTGGGGTTTTCTTAGGGGCTTCTCTTCTTTCTTTTTTCTCTCTTTCTTTTTTCTCTCTTCTTCTCTCTTCACTATTCTCCCCTTTACTCTGGCAGTGCTGGAGCAGGTATATGTGTGAAATTCTCTAATATCTCACTGATTGCATCAATGTTTTCAGTTTAGTTTCCCTTCCAAAGCTTAGAATAAGCTTTAACTTCCTTTCTGGTATTTTAGGGAAACCTACAAGGTAATAAACCCCATGTTCTCCATCTACAGCCATTTATGGACTACAACATGGCATTCAGCCAGTGGCTGTCACAAAAGCGTATAAGCTCCTTCCATGAAGAGCTGTCAGTGGGGCTGTCTTTGCAGGACCACATTGTGCTCTTCTGGCCCTTGATAAATGCATGTGCAGAATGGAGAAGACTGGATGTTGCAGCAAAAAGTGGGAGAGAAAATGGCACCCTAGGTGTTCACAAAAATCTCAGATCCCAGTGAAGAGTGGTAATTTTCCCTGCAACATGAGAAAAAGACTGAGAAGGAAAATTTGTTGCCATTCCCCTTGCACAACCCAGTCCAGTTAAGTTATCAATAATTCAAATGTTTGAATTATACTGAGTAAATTTTATGGTGCTTTCTGACACACAAGTCTCATTAATGGCCACAACATAGATTTGATGTTGTTTCGATTTTCCCCTCTCTTTTTTAAAACAAATTTCTGACAGGAACATGATATGTCCCTCCCTTCTGTCCTCCCCGTAAAAGCAAAATTTGCACTAAGCACACCTGAACATCAGCCATAGCTTTATCCACATCCTGACAGCTGTCTGCTGCTTGCTGGTTTTTTTAGGAGTGTTGGCTGATGGAAGCACTGACCTTCCTGCTGGTCATCCCACTGGAGGCATGCTACCATTGGCAGAAGGTGTTGTCCTGGCTCCTGTGGACAGCAAGCTGCTGGTCTGCAAACCTCCCTTGGCTGGCTCTGTCTGTAGCTGGGATCTCTCAGAAGAGACGGTGAACATGCATTGGGCAGTTTGAGGACAAGTGCTGGGGGATCCTTGCCCAACCCCACATGTTCATGTCTGGCTTCTGGGGAAGGCAGACCCGCTGCTCCTGATGCTCAGGAAAGCCAGGCAGGCTGGCTAGATGGACTATAGATGTACAAATGGCAAACATCCCTCATTTTCTCATGACAGGAGCCAAGTATTTGCCAGAAAACCCTCTGCAACTAATGAGCATTTGCCCTGACTCTTCCTGCCAGTGTTGCAAATGACTGCAGGAGGGTGATGGAGCAGAGAGGAAGTCCCATAAGTGCATGCTTTTCTCTCACGACTTTTATCTTCTTCCCTAGGCTATTCTTTTGGGTAGTGTTGGAGGCAGACTGCTGCCTCAGATGGACCTTTGGTTCAACTAACTGATGTTCTCAAGAGAACAGCGCAGATAATATCCCCCCGTGGTGAGCACTCTGCTCCTGATGTATCTCAATACATTTTTATGCTACTTTTGGGCTTAAGTTCTCCATTTAGAGCAGCAACAGATCTAAAAATGGGTTTACTTTAAACAGACATCTGTAGGTCCTCTCCTATTGCAGAGAGAGGGCATTGGGGAAAAAATGTTACAATATTTTCTGAGTATTCATTCTTGAAAGACAGGTCTTTTTTTCTAATTCAGTTTTCATATCTAAACTTGGTCAGTTGCTGTTTGTCATAAGATGGTAAATATTTTGAGTCTAAATCAGCACCTTAAGCTTTACTTAGTAAGAAAAGTTGCTCATTACTCCCAAGTAATTTACTAACAATATTATTATGTGAACAAAAAAAATTAATGTAATCTGGCATTTATGACTTCCACATAACATCAGTTGCTAAGGTAAGAAAACAACAAAAATACCCCTTTTATTCAGAAAAATCCTTAAACTAATAAGCATGTTCCTAATATTAAAATCAAGTCAGCGATCCTATTGACTTTCATTACATAAAATTTATGACACTTGGATGTAGTTTAATAAGGTCATAAAAATGCCAGTTGTGGTATCTCATAATACTTTTTATAAACTGGTTTTACAGTCTACCCTTTGTTCCAAAGTTCAAAGTGACAATTGAAATGCACAGGTTGCCCAGGGGTTCAGACGTTTTGCTAGAAGTACTGACTGGTGAATACCTTAATTTCTAATATATCTATATTTTTTTCAAAATCTCAGTAATTGTGGGGAACATTCCTTTCCTCCAGATGTGCCAAAGCTGATATTTTTCAATTTAAAGAAAACTATCAATAATTCAGTAAAATGAACACATTTATTGCTATACACTTTTTTCCTTTTTCCTTTTTTTTTTTAATATGAAATGAAAACTGTGCAACATTTATTTCTAAGCAGGTCAAATTCAAACAATACTTCTAAGTGCTGTTACAATAGTGGCATTATATTGTCCCTTGTCAGCTTTCAATTACTTCATCCACCTAGCTGATCACTGACTTATTTCCTGGCTTAGGTAAATAGGACTTTTGGTGCACTTCCCTTAAGTCATTTCAGAGAAGATAAATTAAATAATGACTGCAATTTAATATTGTGATAGTGCTAAAATATTTCCTTCAAGCTTCAAGTTTGACCACAAGTTTCCAATAATATACTTTTTTTCACTTGCTAGCTCAAACCTGAGGTTTTATTAAATTCTACAGCTGCAGTCAGTATTTATGTTTTCATCTAGCAAATTGGACATTTTAAATAATAAAGAGCATGAAGTTATATATATAAACAGATAACACTTGCGATTCATTTAAGGTGGAAACTTTATTTAAAATTAATAAAATTCCACACAATGTGGCACAGAGGTCCAAATTCTTAGCTCATTATACTGAAGTAAATCTGGGGAAAATCCATCGACTTCGTTGAGGTTATTCCAGGATCGTAGCCAAATACTCAGAACTTCGTCTGGGTATATATTCCTCAGGGATGCAGAGCCCTGTGTGCACAGGGCCCTCAGTGTGCAGAGGCTGGTCCATCTAAGGAAGGATGTTCTGTTGCTTCCAAAGAAGGGGGTAAACTTTCTCGACACATTGGGGAATTGAGACATTGGAGGAGACTTTGCAGCGAATATGTTGGTCCTGCAAGTTCCATGGCTTATCTTCTGCAGGGAAAACTGAGACTGAAGAGGAGGTAAAAGCCTGAAGTACAGCTTTGAAGGTTGGCCCTGTGAATAGGCACAGTCCTTGTTCAACTTTGACCTTGCACTTTCATGGTTCACCCGATGTTCTCCCTTTAGGAGAACAAACTAATAAGCAATAAAATGTATAGTCTGTGCCATTTGCAGATAAATGAGGTATGGAGTTCTCATTTTTCACCTTGCAATCACTTTTAATATTCTCTGCTATTTATACTCCTTCTGCCCATGTCTACACTGAAGAACATCAGTAGACTTCATAGTAGAGAAGTTCTGCATATGATATGTCTCCAAGTAGAGGAGCTACTCACGGGGCAAGAATAGACCTGTGTTGAGAAATTCCTCCTACTTTGCTTCAAAGCCTCCACAGTGTGTCTTTTGTTTAATGTGATGATAGCTGTGTTTATTCATTCTGCCCTCGTGAGTGATAGCTTGTATGTCAGGTTCGTCTCAGATGGTAAGCTACAATCTTCTGAGAAGGGAATTCCCAAATAGGTATTTCAAGCCAGTGCCCAGAGAAACAAGTATGTTGGGTTAACTAGCTTGGATAGAAAAAAAATTCTTGCAGGTAAAGTTCCTAGGGAGACAAATTGCTCTCACTCCTGTTTCTTATAGGAACTTAGAGGATGATGCTTTAGGACAAAACGCCATCCTACTGTGCTGACACTATGCTAGCTCAGCTGTAGGCTCTCCTCACTCTCAGGAGTCTTCACTATTCATGGGCCAGTCAGAAGTGAGTGAGGACAGGGTGATACCAGTGACAGGACAGCAGCAGCTGCTCACTTGCTGCTTGAGCAAGGAGAGGAGACAGCTTAGGTCTTCCATTTTCAGATGTTTTTTTCCTATGGAAGCATCCATGCTGTAAGAACACCACTGAGCACAGGGAGATTCACCCTAGAGGTGGTCACTGACAATTTGAACTCTGTTATTTCTGAAACCCATAAAATCTTCCAGTTTTGTCCAAGAGCCTGTAGGTGATTTTAGAAAGAGTGAATAAATAAATAAATAAATAAATAAATAAATAAATAAGAAAAGGAAAAAAAAGAAACAATCCTGGGAAAATAACACCAACATCTTACAGCTGATCTGATCTCTCCCCTTCCCACTGTCCCGCAGGAAATTCTGACTCTATGTTTATTTTCCTTTCTTTAAGATACTAACTTTAAAAACAAAAAATAAAGGAATCCCAGTTGCAGCCAAGCTCAAGTCTCACAGAAACAGTTCAACAATACATAATGCAAAGGATTCCAGCAGATTTGCAAGTAGGAGGCTAAAATAAGACAGAAGGCTAAAATAAGACAGAAACTAGCAGAGAGAATTCTGGTTTTTACCTGGGTATGGGCCTTCTACTAATGCTACTGTAGAAGTAGGAACATAAACTAGTATTTAGGTATGTTGAGCCAAGCTCACCCTGCAATAATTATATGCTGTCAAAGAGTGGAGCAAATCTTGGAGATATTTGACATGTGAGTAAGGAAGCACCAGGAATGAAGGATGTCTTCGCCAGGCTGACAAAGCTGAAGGTAGGTCAGGCAGTAGCAAAGGAGGGGACTTAGACTTCAACTCTGTAAGCACAGTCCCACCTTGTGTGTGGAAAGTTCAGGTCACCCTCCCTGCCCTCCCTCCCAGAGTTCTGGGAATCCTCCCTCTGCTCTGCATGGAGATCAGGGATGCCTGCAGAGAAATGGAAGAAGCAAAGCAAGTAAAAAAAAAAGTTTTACTTCATAAGAAAATAAAATTATTTTTGTGGATAAAGGAGTTGGACCTTTTCTGTTGACATTGAAGAGCTGGGTTGCCTGCCTTGATGGCCAGAGCACATATCCTAACCCCTCCTCCAGGGTACAGGCACCCTTTCAGTTTGTTGGTAATAATAGCCTGTGAAAAAAAGACTTTGAGAGAAACAAGAAAGACAGTTGAACTTCAAGAGAGATTTTCCTCCATTGAACAAACTCCAGGAGGAGTGATGCATGCATAAAATACCTCTCTACTATCATTTCCACTGGCTCCTTTGGGAAGATTCAGAATTTTGCAGCCAAAGACCCATGATCAGCAAAGCATCTGGCCTCCTGACTCCCTATTTGAAGTCTAAATTCCATCTGAAGTCAGTGGGGACTTTAAACTGGAGTTGGGAGATTCAATATTTTGCTGAGCAAACTGGCCGCCAATATCAGTGCACTGCTTAACTCATAAACTATATTTACAATTATTGCTCATGTTCATCCACTGACACATTTCAGGTGCTTATAGGTGCTTCTAATAGTATACCATAAATCATCCTAAAGAGCTGGGATACAATTTTTAGAGTTCAAATGGGAATACTTGCTAGATGTGAGTGTTCGGAGGATAAGGACCTATTTTCCAGAACAGGTGCCTAAATGAAAGGATGAAGTCATTATAGTTGAGCAACTTAATACAGAGAAAAAGCTAACATTATTCTAGTACCTATAGGTCTCTAGCAAAAATGCCTAAATTAAAAATTTGAGAACTTATTAGGCAGGTGGATTAGATTTGCCATTTCACTCGGAGAACATTTTGCGGATGTGGGAAAAGAAAATAACTACTTTTTGCACATACCTAGGACTTTTTTTTGCCACCTGGAAAAGTTGCATGGTTTTGACATCACTTCCACTTTTTTTTCTGCTTTTGAGTTTGCTGCTTCTTTCCTATGCTGCAGACCTTTTCAGTGCTATGAAAATCAGGGTTTGCTCTTGAAACAGGCATGTGTTCAGGAAAGTACAAAATGTCTCTCGTAAAGGCAATATAGTGCTCTCTTTGTGGTCGAGAGTGTGGGAAACTCCATTCAGTTCATTTTCATGACAGAAGCACTGAACCACATTAACACAGAAGGAAGATGTAGAAAACGTTTAATGGTACTGCAAGGCTTTGTTTATTCTCAGCTAAGCCTACACGGCTTCCAAATGAGCCCACTATGCAACGTGACTACATAAGGTTAACTGCTGGGTACATTAAGCAAAATACTCTCTCTTAGATGCTTGTTTAAGTCATCATTTCTGATCATTTATCAGACTTAATGTGCTACAGCAGACTGCAGGTCACAATGTGTCATTTCCAAAAGAACTTTGACTTCTCCCGTTCCAGGGTCAGGAGCCGGTAATGTTTGGCTGAAATGACTGCATTGCACTTCATAGTTTCCAGTATATCCACTAAGGCTTTGGAGAACCATTCTTGATAGACCAGGGTGCTGGCTCCAGGTATTTGGGCATTAATATCTAAGGGAACTGCTTAAATACAGGGACCCAACTGAGATTGAAGCTGGCTGCAAAAACAAAAAAATAAAAATCCCTTCATTTGTTGGGAAAAGATCATGAGAGGTACAGGAAGGATAATTGTTTTTCCAAGCTGATAGTGGGAGTTCTCTCTCAGGAAAAAAAAACCAAAGCCAAGCACACATACACCCCTACCGTATGAAGATTATTTACATGGAATTTAAGAATAAATTGAAAAACCTTGGGGTACAATTTTGAGCATGCCCTGTGAGCATTTCCCCTGTTCAAGGTAAAACAATAAGGCTATTTATCTGGTGAATTCTACAGCTAAGTGATTTATTTAGAGCAAAAAAGTTTTCTTGATGACTTTTGTTCTTTTTTTTTAATTTAGAAAGTATGTGCATTTTTGAGATGTCTGAATTTTTAACAGGCTGGGGTCACACTGGTGGGGATTGGACAAGGATAAGATGGGAATCAACAAACATCTTCTGTTGTCTCCCATTTCCTTTTTATATGCTGGGCTAAAGCCTGTTTTCAGCTGTGTTTGTGGCTCCGTAGTAGACAGAGTAAGAGAAGTGGCTGTATTAAAAACATAAATCACAGAACAAACATTATATGCTCCAAGTATCATGACACACTTTTTTCCTCTGTACCAATCCTGTATTCACATCCTACGTGGATGCACAAATATTGTAGGTGAAGATGGAACTACTGCACCTCTTATCTAACCCTTCTCATTGTAAGAACCGGCTTTCAGCTGCTAATAATTTTACCAGATTTTGAACCATTCAGAAATGACCATTTTTCTTTCCAGGGATATCTTTTTGGTATCGATTATTTTTTGGAAAATTTTCAGCAAAGGTGTTCTGATTTTTCTAAGAGATTTGGGGAGAATACATTACTTTTTGAAGGCTAAAAAAGATTCTTCTGATAATTAATTGACAAGCACTGCATAGCAGTGCCTTGGGGAAGAGGCCTGAGATTTGCATTAGGAGTGGGCCTTTCACTGAATTGTGTGACAAATTGCCTAAATAGTGAAAAGCTTGAAGAACCTACTTCAAAGGGTGGCTGCTGAGTCCTCCAGAGCCTCTGTCCACTTCCACAGAGACAGACAGCACCAGCGAGCCCATAGAGGACAGCTGGGCATGTTCCCATTCTGGACTGGGGATGCAGGACCCTCTCAGCTGATGCAAGAAGATGTAGGGAACCTATTGTGAAGTGGAGGTGAAGACTGGAGACTAATTAGGAGGAGAGAGTGCTGAGAACATATTGTTACAGCGTGCTGGGAAGATAGATTCATCCCAACTTCTCAGCCATTGAGTCAGTGTCACAGAAGTCTTAAAGAAGTCCATAAGAAGAAAGGAACATTCTTATATTTGGGTTCTTAGGCAAGCTGGTGTACATTAAAGAAATCCACTCCATGAAAGTTTTGGAAGTGAAAAAAATATTGACTAGCCACCCTGACCCTAAGTGGGATAAAAGTCCAGTCAGACAATAGTACGCAAAACTTAGTTAAAGGCCATTTCATAGCACTCTAAATTCAGGGGAGCAGGGCAAGTTGTTATTTGAGGTTCTCAGAGTTTTTTCATCTCCTAAAAGTTCCTTTTTTTCCTATCCTAGTAATATTTTACTGCAACTTCTTACATTATAGCAATTAAATAACAGCCATCATGTAATTCTGCAGGTCTAAGAGAATTTTTAGATTTATAAGGAATCTAATTTGTGAGTAATCTAAACTAGCATTTTTTGAGGGCTATAAAAGAAACAACAAAAAGCCTCATTTGTGTTATTAAGATCATTTGCTTCCTTTTTAAGGTGTTCATTACCCTTAAATGGGTACATTTCAAAAGAACATGAGAAAATCCTCCGTGAAGATTTTCTTGATCAGTACTGTTAGAAAGAGTTGCTTCTCTCTCCCAGGATGTTCAGAAATATAAACTGTAATTTGCAAAGGTAAAGCTTGAGAAGATAACTGCATTTTAAAAGCAACTTGCATCTAAATGTCTCACTAGTAAAGCTGAGTTTCCTGTCTGTGAATGAAAAACTTGGTGAAGAAGGTAATAATTGAATAAAAAAAAGCATCCAATTAATCCAGAAAGGGAAAAAAACCAGACAAAATAAAAAATCTAGATACCTCCCACCCGTGTTCTTTCTTTTCTCCCCCAAGAATAGGATTGGTTTCTATTTTTAAATTAAGTGTTTACTATCAGCACTGAAGACCTATTCTTTTTTCAAAGAGGATTCACTCATTGGTAAATTTTTCACCTTAGTGTTTGAACAGTTTTTTCACATCATACAGCAAGAATTTGCGAGATTGCTGAGTTACAAGAGTCTGAATTCAGTATCCAGAGAGCAAGAAGGAAGAGAGAGGACCAAGGACAAGAAAAGACAGAAATTAAACAAGTCGGTAAGATGCAAACTCTTTCTATCTTGAAAAAGACTTGACATTATTTTTAATACTGACTGCTTTTCATCAGGTAGAGAGTGGCACATGAGACATAGACTTATAGAGGCTTGAAAGAGTCCTCCACGTTCAAAACAGTCAGAGATGTCTGCAAATGGCAAGAATATTTGCATATTTCTAGTTGCAACAGTGAACATTTGTGTGCCACACAATGTTATCCCAACAGGCTAAGAAATGGTCATGACATGCCTGCGTGTTCAGTATTGTTTGTTCATTCCCGATTTCCTCACTGAGAAACACAAGAGGAGCTTTATTACAGCTGCATATACAGAGTGGAGGTCTGAGATCTCTCTGTGCCTGAGAGGAAACTGAGAGGAGAATAATTCTTTAGCTGGTAATTACACTGACTCTAAAATTCTGTACCTGAACATTTTAAGGTGCAGAGGAAAAGTGTGTTGCATTATTTCTGTTGCTTTATTAAAATATTATCCCATACTTGCCAGCTGCTGGAACATATTTTAGAGTTAAAAATGCCATATGAAAATCAAATGAAATAGAAAATCTTACATAAATCAGTTCCAATCCACATGTTTACATGAGAGAATTTTGTAAAAATTTCTCTCTTCTCTCATTCAAAGAAAAAAAAATAGACATATTCCTTTTTTCATCAAACTTTCAACAACAGGAAAAAAAAGCCACAGTTTGGCAGAAAGCAGGACTGTAAAAGTTCAGCCTTATAGGTGAAAGTTTTGGAAAGTTATGAGCAAATGAAAACAGGGGCTTAGCATGGAAATGCATAGGCATCCTTAATTACAGCTGTTGGTAGCTCTCCAGCTATATTGGAAATGACATATGTTTTTTCTGCTCAGAGTCCTAATCCTGTTAGGAGATGTGTCAGCATGGAGCCCTGCAGCTGTGGCATGTTTCCCCGGCGTCAGGGGGACGTCTCGTGAGCAGAAGAGTCTCCGCAGTGTTTCTGCCTCCTCTGTAGACATCAGCTGTGGATGGCTGCAAACACTGGGAAGTCATAAGAATAGAAATCTGTGAATGGTGCTAATGTCTAATGTGATTAGGGAAATTCCAGTGGTGTTAAAGCACTCAAAACTGAACATGGAAGCAGCTAATTAATTCCACGGGTTTAGGAACATAGCACTGGCGAGGATTTGGGGTCATATATTATATATACAGTGCATTAATAAAAGATGAAGATTGAATGATACACCACCCAAGCTGCGCAGTAATCCCACAAGAAAGTATTATCTGGAGCATCTTACTGAAATGAGTTTTGCTGAGTAAATTGGATTAAAGTCTGAACTGTATGTTTACTGGCTATTGTTAAAGTCAGTATGAAATCACTGACAGTTAGAAACTTCCAGTTATGTTTATGGCCATGTTATTTCCAGAACACATGCAAGAGTCATACTTTGAAATTATTGCAACATCGTTACTGCGGGTCCAGAAGCCCAGTAAACTCAGGGACTCTTGCGGGAAATGCTGTAGAGGGGACTGTTGGGCAACCGCATCGGATACAACTGAATAAGGTAATCTTTTGGTCCTGATTTACAGGAAACCCCATCTGTCGTAAAGATTACTCAATCAGCTTTTTAATAGATTGGAACCAAATGTATGCTAGAAAGCACCTCTAATGCAAAGCTAAGGTCCAAGTCCTGATGAGTCAGCGGAGGAGAAGGCTGGAGCCTGGCTGGGAGAAAGCGAGGAAAGGAAAGGTGGGAGGAGACCAGCACACAAGGACACCATCCCCTGTGGGCGTTGTGCCCCTTGGGAGGACAAAATGACCCAGAGGGTACATAGGAAAAATTGCTTCCTGTGCTGCTGAAAAGTTGTGTGTGCTCAAAAATGGAAAGATGGAAGGCTTTTTCCCATTGCCAGCACATGCTGTTGGGTACCAAAGCAGACAAACAAGCACTTCCTCATTTTGTCCTTTGATAGTACTGAAAAGTAACCTACAAGTTTGAGATTACCATCAATTTGGCCAAAATCAATAGCAGGTGGGTTATTTCAAAATGTGCCTCATTTTTGAGTTTGTACAACTTCAACACCTTTAATCTTGTTAGCAGTGACAAAGAAAATGTTCCTTTCATCCACTGTAGCCTCTTTATATGGCCAGTCTGGGTTGAACAAACATTAATTAGTTAATAGTTGGGTAACACTTTGAAAACCTAAAGTCCTATTTAAGTGCTAAAAATTTTTATTGTTTTTGTGAGCCAAACAACAATTTATTGGGCTACACTGAAAAGAGTTGCCATAATAAAATAACGTGAAGTGTAAATTAAATGGGCTTAAAAAATAATTCAAGCTCTTTCTTTGTGTACAAACTACCACAAGAGTGACTTGAGTAACATTTTGAAAAAATTTGCAGAGTATGAGCTGCATTGCAGTACTCACTCTTCATTTTAAGAATGATCACTAATATTCTTAGCAACAACACAGGAAGTCTGTATTTGAAAGATGACTACTGTATAATTGCCAGTAAGTTTTGTATCCAAGCATATGCTAATGATTTTTTTAAGAAGAATATTTCTGAGACCCCATGAACTTTTATATAGCATAATAATGAAACAGAAACACTTTTTCTGGTGCCAAGTTTCTATTAAATCAGTCTTTTGGAAAAAGAAAAAAATTCATCCCACTACAGTAAGAAGGATTTTAATAGAAAGCTTTACAATGGTTCTGGCAGGGGATGTTCTGAAATAATGAAAATGTATAGAGAAAGCTCCAACCTTAAACAACAGTGGCAGTTGATTAGCAAGGCTGAATAAAGATTTTAAAGAGATTTCTATCTCTGTTTAATAGTCTTCTAGGAAATCTGTTGTATTATAGCTGCTCGTTAAAAGGCCACAGCTTTCAGGGATTATTGTTCACTATTGCTATGGAAAGGGGACAGTCAGTGTTCCTCATATTTTCCCTGTAATCTGTAACATCAACAGTTAGCCTGGATCTTTCACATGACTTAATGAGGATTACATTTAGGGAAAAAAATTCTATTGAAACAAAGATAAAATAAAACTGATTGAAATCCAGAACTTGACATAAGATATTTACTGTCTGAGTATCTTCACAGCTGAAAGTTGTACAATACTGTTTTTCTTCCTCCCACACTAAGAATTTACAGCATCCTCTGAGTTGTTTGGATTCAATTTCTCTAGTTTATCTCATTGCTCTTCAAGGCTCTGGATCCTACTCACGTCCCCAGATTTGTCTCTGTATTTTATCCCTGGACTTTTTCATGCTGATCACAGAAACCTCCCAAGAGCATTCCAACACACACACACACTAAGAAATTCCCTTTGTGAAAGCTCCACATTGTGGTTTGCCTTGCCCTTCCTGTGATGCTCACTCAGTACTGCCTTCACAAGGCACAGTCTGAGCCAGAGTGGGGCAGATGCCGATTGTTTTGCACAACTCTGGGCTCATTTCTGCAACCCTATATGCTTGGTAGGACTCCAAAATGAGAAGATGACAGGAAACATGGCCACTATGACCAGCACCTCCTTCTCCTTATATCTCTCTCTTTCATGGTCACAGCACTGAGCTCTCAGAACAACCAGGCATGGACATTTTAGGCTGATACAGTGATAATGTTGGAGACAACATCGAGAAAAGCCTGCAGATGGCAGCCAGCAGGCCCCCAGATTCCCAGGGCATGTGATGTTCTTCTGAGGACCTGGTCCTCGCTGACTTGTAACCTGTCTCTTCCAGCTGATAACTGCAATCACATGCTTTTACACACGATGGCGAGAAGTTGTTACTGTCACCTGCGGAAAGTAAGAAGAAGGTAAAAAGGGAAAAACGTAAGAGGTGCAAAGCCATCACATCAGATCTGACTTCATGAGTTATTTTTGCAAGTTACTGGTCCAAAGATGAGAAGGAAGTGACTCATATCAGATTTCTAAAAGTCTCAATAGAAGGCAGATTTTATCATATGATCTATAGCAGGCTCTACTAAGAGTGACCAAGCTGTACTTCAAGTGCTCACCCCATTGCGGAGGATCACACCAGAGCCTCAAGATCCCTATGCCAGCTACCTATGGGAAGAAATCATCTGCACCCCTGCAGCATTCAAAACAAGTTCTCTTTGAAAAGGTGCTCAGAAAAGTTGCTTGCAATGTTTGAAAATGTGCTCAGGAGGTGTGCAGCCAAGCAAAGGGACCAGAAATGCCAAGTACCCAGCGCCCTTTGTGACACCAGTGGAGCAGCAAACTCTGTACCACTGTAACAGCAGGTCACTTCTTTGGGTACTTTGGCTAAGGATGGAGGCAACAGAGATGATCACCCATGTCTGAAAACCATTAAGTGCTCAAAAGCAAATGTAAAATTTGTTTTCACAAGAGATTATTTCAGATCTGTATTTCTGATTTCTTGATATGAAAAATATGTACATGAAAAAGTATATATATGCTTGTGGAAGTCTGTGGGGGGAAACATACAATGGCTCCATGGGTTCATATTGAAATATAACTAAAATTAGTGTTTTCTAGCAGTTAAGGTCAACCCTAAACTCTCACACCTACAAAATGCTTAGTTCACATTTTAAAATGGGGATTTTAATACTCTGTGGTATTATTCTTACATTTTTACTAATATATAATTCTTTCTCTGCTGCTGAGCATTTTATTAGAGACAATACACCATGCAACAGCTTAAGCACCTCTGCAGTTATCAAGGTTTCTGTTTTACTATGCCTTGTTTTAAGAACAAAAAGCACTCAGCTCCTCCTTTTTCTGTCCTTCTTGCGAGCTACCAGCCCCCAAAAATCTTAGAAAAGTTTTTATGCAACGTGGTTTGGGAAAAACTAATGTGAAGGAGGTTGGAGGCCACCGGGAAACATTAATAGTTCTCTTCAGTTGTGTTTTCTTTCAGCCGTTAGAGCCTAATGAGAGCACTGCTGTGAAATTTTGGA
Organism: Phainopepla nitens; assembly: GCA_013400175.1. NCBI lineage: Eukaryota > Metazoa > Chordata > Aves > Passeriformes > Bombycillidae > Phainopepla > Phainopepla nitens. The sequence continues at coordinate 129,565 of VXBQ01008807.1, read as the reverse complement.
TACAGTTTTGACAAGGCTGTGCTGATCCATCAATGAGGCCTCCTTGCTGAAATGAACACCTCCAGTAAGCTTTTAATGACCTTTGTAAACAAACAGAATAATTCCCACTAACTGCAGAAATGAGTTCCATATTTATTTGTTTTACTTCACAGCTCCTATTAAGTTGATTTAATAAAATTCAGCATATAATGTTTTTTTAAAACAAGCCTTAAATAAACTGAAACTGGGTACTGAACTCTGCGTGGTGCTGCCAGTATTAATGGGTTCAAAAGAGGCCATAGCACTCCAGCAGTCCGTGCATGGTGACACTGAGGCTAACATTCCATGAGAAAATAAAGGTGGTTTTAGGGTGTCTGAAATTCACCCATCTGAAATGCAGCAATCAGACAGTAACCAGTGGAGGAGCTGAGTTGCTGATGTCTCAAGACCTTTGGCTCAGCTGGGTATCCTGCATCCTCCCAGCTCTGTTTGGACCTTCTTCAGCAGACCCCCAGGTTCTTATCCTTTCTTGCTCCCTGGTTTTGCACCTCAACATCACATTTATGGATGCACAGGCCCCTTATCAGCCCCAGTCTTGTGTTTGCTTACAACAGAAGGTGTGACAAACTGGTTGTATCTAAAATTAGGATATGAGCATAATTTCTGAGAGCAGAAGTATCTGAGCATAATTTCTGAGGATAGATATTCTCAAGGGGAACCTGTGAGCTTCCTCATTCCTTAAGATCTCTTCCAAGGGAGAGAAGAAATGTGAAGATCGTAACCCAGATATTCACAGTGAAAGATGAAGACAATGGGAAAAACTCTATGAAATTAATGTACTCTGAGAAGTCATTCAGGATCCAGAAAAAGAGTTGATGCCAGCTTTTCTGGGTAGGCTTATTGCTGCTCTGAGCTTTACAATTTTTATTTGTTTGATTCTTATTCCTTGTCATGTTGCCAAGTCTGAACTCTTCTTTATGGAGACTTAACCAGAGTATCTGGCTGTAGAAGAAGTTATGGAGTAAACTGACAGAATATCAACCAGAAATCATCAAGGCCGGGCCATATTTAAATGATGTCAGAGGTGAAGTAGCTGAATTACTAAGGGTTCTGTGTAACCTCTTGCTTAAAATTTTACTGGTCCTTGAAGATTGAAATGAAGCATAAGTGATGCTGACTTCTAAGAAGGCTTTGTGGGATGCTGAAGAAATACAGGCCTAGAAGCATCCTGGCCATGCCAAACAACCTGAGACAAAGTAAAACAAAAGGCAGAGTTAAAGGACACCTTGCAACATATAAGTTCCTGAGGAAGAGTTAATTAAAATTTTGCACAATGAAGTCGTGCCTGAAAAACCAGTTAGAGTCTTCTGAAGGTGTCAGCAAGCATATGATGATTTGCCTGATGAAATTGTTGTATTTTCAAAAGGTTTTCAGCAAAAATTTTCCCTAATTTGGAACTTTAAGGGCAACTAAGTGCTGTTGTGTAAAAGTAAGGTGGTTTAAGGCTGAATAACTGATTACAAGGCAGGAAAAAAAAGGTAAGAGCAAATGTATAATTCTTTGTAGCAGGGAGTCTATGAGTTTGTTTTATGCCCTTGCTCTGTGTGGATATATGAGTTATATTATTTTGTTCTTCATTTTCTTACCCCTTCACATTTTTTGAAGAGCAACTAATACATGGTATTAGAGCATGAGGAGCAGTGATGATGGACCATTCATAAAACCACTCCCCACGTAGTGCCTTGGTCCTTATGAGTCAGTGAATAGCTTGGACTGTAGGCAATGGGGCTGGCCATGGTTCCAGTTGAGCTTTTGACACTCATTGCTCAGTTATTTCGTCCCTCTTTGCTTCATAAATACCATGTAAGATACAAAAAATAAGCAGCATCCAGATTAAAAAAGCAATAGCCTAACCTTCTCTTGGCCTCCTAGATGCCCATTCCCTCTGCAGAGGGGGTGACCTGCTGAATGGTCTTGCTGGCTCATAGGAGAGCTGTTGGCTATAGAGTAAAGAAAGACATCAGGACCAGCTTTCAGATGATTACAGCAACTGTCTTTCCACCATGTACTGGCTGCTGGCCTCCCTTCACCAACCATTGCTTAGATTTCTGTGAAATTTTTTCTTACCCTTTTCTCTGTCTGTTCATTGTCCCACACTGTAGACTACAATCTTCTGTGCCCAAAACTTGTTTCTCTGTGACCTTTCAAAGAAATGATGTCTAGAAAATCATTCAGTCACGTTTATTTTATTTCTTTATTTAAAGACATACTGAAAGCCTATTAGCCTGCACTTGATGTGTGTTGGAAGTGGAACAATTCTGCCTGCACACTGAAGCCACTTACAGGGCCAGTACCATACCATGGTATTCTATTACTCTAGACACTTTGAGGTAATAACCCTTGAGTGTCACAGTGTAAGCCAAATTTTTTTCCTCAGGAAGAGCTTAGGAGAATGAAGACATTAAGGTTAGGGCTAAATGAGAAGGTGAGGACGAAGGTTTACTAAGAGCTTCCAAACACGACCTATACAGTATGAGAAGAAGCTTTTAAAGGTATGATCTTATTGATGCTGGTACATTTAGATTGCTATAGCAGATAAGTCATCAAATATTCATGCCTCCAACTGACACTGCAATGCTGGAAAACTCCCCTGGAATGGGCAGAAAATAACTCCTCTTGGCTTAACTCAGCAAGGTCTGATTTGTGGCCAAGGGCATAAGCCCATCTGGCATGCTGCCTTTTTCCTGAGGCGATGAACAACTGCTTGGACAGTTGCATTGTGTGGCTGTGTGACTAGGCCAGTGGCAGCTAAACTGTGGTAATATGCAGTGTTTCTCTCAGGGACCTCTGCAAATTATGGCAAAGTGGCTTCATGGTGCTGGCAAGGCCTGTATTAACACCTGTGTTACCCATAGACAGGGATTCAGATGAGCTCTTCTTGGAAAAGAACCAAGGCAGAGGGATAACATGTATTTTCTCACTTCTTCCACTGGGTTTTTCAGCTATAATTAAGCAAGCTTCTTCACTGTTCCCACTGAAAAATAAGAGTAATAGTGTCAGGCTGCCTCACAGAAAAAGAAAATCTGGTATTTTTTAACTGCTGAAAATCCCCTTATAACAAATTCTGGGGAATTCTGGGGAAAGGCAAGCCACAAATAACAGCTGACTGTGGTTCAACACCTACAGATGTCCCTTAATTTGTACATGATGAGGACCTGAAAGAGTGGTGGGGGCTACCCATGAAGATCACTGCCTCTTTACACGGCCAGTACCAGCACTGGGGAGAAGGACCATGGTGTCAAAGAGGGTGCTGTGGCCACCTAGGAGCTCAGGACACCCAGGAAGCTTTCCCAATTGAATTTTAAGAGGCAATTCTCATCCTGCTTACTTTAGTTTATGCACAGTTTATTTATATACTCCTGTCCTTCCACAGACTGCCCTGTGATTCTGATTTTCTGACCCATGCCAGAAACCCCCTCCTCCTCCTCCTCAGGAAGGCATTGAAGCCTTTCCTCAAAGCTGAGCAGGGTTCAAAGTGCTTTCCTGAGCAGGGATGGTCTTCTAGCCAAAGCAGATTCATGTATTGGGGCCAGGATGCCACGTTTCTCAAGGGTGACGGTCACAAAGAGGCGTTTCAGGGCTTGAAGGGAAGATTTACGAGCACAGTTCTGAAAAGGGAGCACAGGCAGTTCACTGCAGGCTCTACAAAAAAAGCCAGCCCCACTTGTGTTTAAACTGGACTGCTCAAAATGAAGGCATTGTGCATGCCGCCAGTAAACAAAGAAAGAGATATCTGGAAGTGATAAAGCTCGGATTGATAAAAACTTTCCTTCTTCTAGATGGAGGCCACACATACTCCAAATAAAATGTGCCACTTAGGAGATGATTTGTGTTGATAAACCTCGAGAGCATTGTTTTTCCAAATGTTCTCTCCCAGTTGGGAATTTCACACTTGGGCAGGCTCCAGCCATGGCCTCATGAAGTGCCAGCCTCCTTCCCTGACCTGACCTGCCGTTGTTTATATTGCTGTTTACACATTTCCAAACAACCGATGCAAATGGTCTCTAATTACTTTCGCTCATGGCAGCGGCGCGGTGGTGCAGAGGTTCAGGCAGGCTCTGAAGCATTGCCAATGTTGTGCAGTTTGTTGACACAGAGCTTTCCCTGCTGCAGCAGCAGGTCAGAGGGAGGGTTAAGAGATGGCTAAAGGTAGCTGGGACACAGCCCCTCAAGGCTGGGATCGCCCTGTAAACAGCCAAGGGAACAAATAACCTGAGTAAGAATCAGCTTCCTAGAGGTCCAGCTGTGAGACAAACCTTGGAGGCATCATTGACCTGTCATAGTGCTTGGGTTTGGAGCCATGGATGTGCACCTCTGTGGAGTAAGAGCTGTTTTGAGGAGCTTAACTTGGATGCAATCTGGATGCAATGGCAGGACCAGAGCTCAAAGGAGTTAAACAGCAGTACGCTTTAGATTGTGATGCCACTCTATATCCTTCCTGAATGCACGACTGGGGAAAATCCATATGGTCTTTGTGCCCCAGACGTACTTGACTTTAACAGACAATTCATACAGTTGTTCTGAAGATGAAGCACAAAGCCTCTAGACTGAGTATTATTTCTGGTTTATCAAAAAATAAATTTTATTTGAGACCAAGTGGTTTAATTAGTACCTTGGAAAGCTATGTAAACTTGATATAAATTATGAGGGTGTTGCCCTCTCTGATTTACTCTGTTTGAAAACATTGAGGGCCTCCAGCCTGCCTAGACTTAAAAATACTAGCATTTGTTTCCATTAAAGCCATATTTTTAAAGCTTGGACAGGGTGTGGGAGTGCTGATTTCCCTTGATTAGCCACAGATATTCCAATAGAAAAATTAAGTTCCTGAAACTTTTTTTTCACGGTTTTCATTGAAAAAAAGCCCACCTCCTCTCTTCCTTCCTAATCCATCCCTTGATGTCCTCAATAACAATACTGCAACACAGAATTGTGGATCTGAAAGTTTGTGAAGGGTTGTGTTCCTCAAAGGGTGGCCAGGGCACCAAGGGCTTGCATAGCATGTAGCTAATTTTCAGACCACTGAGGCCCATAAATTTGGTCTCCAACTCTCCTCATGAAAGCCAATATATCATACATTGGTTGATGAAGCTGATTGCACCAGGCATTGGGTTTGTATTTATTTACTAATGTGCTTGATACTGCAAAAGCAAACAAAGAATGGTTCATAAAGGTGTTTCCAGAATACAAAACTGTAACATTTAGTGTCAACAAATAAAAACTATAGCCAGAAAATTTGCCACTCCAGCAAAGCTGAAGCATTTTCATGCCATTTTCATAATCTTTGAGAGAAAAAGCACACATGACCTGCTTTTTGTGCCAGACGCTGTTATACAGGAATCAGAGAAATAACAAGTCTATTAGTCTGCGACAACCAGCAGCATAGCCCTTACTTGGGGAGGAGGTCAGGAGATCAACCCAGACTACCTAATATCCCAGACCCTGAGCCAAGCTGTCTATCCCTGGACATATCCATCTTGGCATTATATAATGCATGCAATGTGTTTTAAAGAAGGGGCAATATGCAAGCTATTTATTAAGCACATTGTATGCAGAGCAAAGCCAATGTGTTCACTGCTACTGAAGCACAGACATGCACAGATGCTGCAAATGTGGCAGCATCCCTGCAGTTGCATCCATGCAAATGGAGAAGAGCTTAACCCTGGTCTACTGGTGATGACAGCCCAGGTGCTGTATTAGCGATGGCAAGGATCTTGGAGAAAGGAGAATGGTCTTGGTCTTCAGACCCCACGCAGGACAAGCATGGCAGACAGCTAGAAAAGTGGAGTTTGCAGTCTGGATTTGTTATTCCACTTCTGAGCTGAGATATTCTCTGACTGGGACATGGGCATGAGCATCCCACACTGATGTATTTGGTTCCCTTCTGAAGGGCTCCCAGCCTGCCATGGAGAAGGCTCCTGCTGTGCCAAGAGGATGCCTCTGCCCTCCCAGGAGGTCCTGCTGGAGCACCTCCACCTGCTGAACAGCTGTCGTTGGCGAGCTCAAATCTGTCACACGGTCATTTCCTCTCGCTGGTTGGGATCCATCTTCCCTCCCGAGTGCACAGGCTCCCTGCAGCAGCCGGCTGACCTCTCCCACCATGGGAAGGTGTTATCAACCCCGTGAGGAGTGGGCTTGCTGGGATATGGGGCTCATCCCACTGATTCGAGGAGGCAGATCTATCTTAACACTTATCTCCCTGTCAAAGCCTCCTCCCTCTCTGACAGTTATTTCTAGGCCTGTACTTCATACTCATCACCAGCACCAGGAGTGAACCTTTCCACAGACAGATAAGTGGCACCAAATTAAAGAGCATTAAATGGATGTCTTTCCATATATAAAGAGCCAGTAGCAATTTGTACATCCCGGGCATGCCAGAGATGGTAAAATCTAATCACTTTCCATGCTTTAAATGCTGTGTAAACATGAGGTAATTGTTCTTCTATGTGAAAAATTATGTGTCTCATGTCAAGAATGTATCAAGACTGAATTTTTAGCTTTGTGAAATATTATCAAGCCCAGCCCCTGCTCAGCAAATCTTTCCAGACTCAAATAAGTCACTGAAGCAAATAAGTATGTTCTTATTTATGAGACTGAGAGTTTATCTTGATTAGATATAAAGGATGTAAATAATGGCTCTCTTGTAGACAACTTCTAACATAAAAGAAATTAACTATATATCTATGTGTTTTCAGTATATCTAAAATACACTCATCAGTCACTGCAAAACACTTAATGCTCTTGATAAATGAAATGCATGCAGCTAATCTCATCAATTTGGCCCCTAAAAACTAAAAATCTGTCTTTTCTGCCTTTTTAAGACAGGAAAGAACAGCAAAATTCACCATTAGTTGCAGAGTATAATCTGTTAACATCAAAGTTAATGGCTTACTGAATGGTTTTTCAAACCACTGTTTCAATGTCTGCAAGCATTTCTTCAGCAATTATTAAGATAAAGTAATAGGGAAACAGAGTTTTAGCATTTCATCAGTGCTAAGGGAATAACTACTAACACAAGACCCAGACCCCAGGCATGATGTGGGCAGGGCTGGTGGGTTTCCCCACCTTAACACTCAACCTTCAGGGACCAAATGTCTAGCAAAAGGAATGAATTCAATAATGAAACAATAGTAAGTACAAGGGAGAAGAACTTTTGAGTCGTTTCATTGGGGTACATTTATCTCTGACTTGTTTCATCATGTGTATTTCTTGATGAAAATTTCCAGCTCTGGGTACTGAGACAGCACCTACTCTGGGTCACATGGACAAAAATTTACCCTCAAGAAAACTATCTTATAATCAGAAACAGGCGAAAAGAAACCAATGCATTCACAGCCTTATCACTGACCGTGTGGTCTTTACAGCCTTTCACCAGTGAGGTGAAGGCTCATGTGCAGCCCAGGTGAATGCAATAAGGCTCTCTTTCCTCTGAACTGTAATCTTGTTTGTTCCTTCTAAGCATTTTTCTCTCCCCATGACATCAGTGGTGGGTTCTCTGACAGTTCTACTGTCAGGTATCATCACCTCTGAAACACTTCATTGTCCTCAGTAAAAGGGACAGATCTTAAAAAAAACCCCAAAACCTTGCTGGAAGTATTCTTGGAAAGGCTACCATCTTCCACCTGTACTGCAACAGAGCCCTATCTTCAGTACCAGACTATCTGCAGCTTCTGGTATATAATAATCCATTACCTACAACCTCTCACATCTACCTTGTACAAAGCTTTGAATTTGACTCTTCCCTCAGAAAGGTTTTCTTCAACGAGTCCATAACTGGCTGACAAAAATCTTTCTGGCAGCCATCCATTTTTTACATCAGGGATACAAGGAGAACCTCAAATAAATAATTTCAGTGGAAACCGCCAAATGAATAGTTTCAACGGTTAATGAACTTCAGTCTGAAATATCACAGAATGTCTTCTGAGGGCTGCCAGTTGATAGAATCTGGTAAGCTTTAGCAGACTTAAAAAAAAAATAAAATCCTTCCATCATAGTCTTCCCATGCAGAGGAAGAAGAATTGAGCCTCTTCATATTTTTCTCTTTGTTAAAATAAGGTTCATGAATTTATCTAAATGCTCTCATGAAACTCTTTTTCCGGATTCTCTCTCTTCTTTTCATTGAGCCCTTTGAATTTTGTCAAAATCTTCTTATAAAACTGAAAATTTTGTTCTGAGATCATATACACAGGTTTATTAACAGTCCACTTTAAAAACCTGGTTTCAGGAGAGCACAGAATTGCGTCTTTCTTGTATAAGCTTGGAAGATGTGAAAAAAAATCAGAAATTCAGCCTTGCAACTGAGCCAGGTGTTAGTCAGTGAACGTAAAAAATTAATTTCCTCTGGTGGCATTTTCAAGCTCTCATGTGACCAGAAGGAATTTTCTTCCTCTCATTCTCTTCTTTTCCCTCCTTTTCTGCGTCTGTGCTGAAAGGCTTCAAGCCCTCCAGTTTCCTGATCTTCTACAAACTGAGGGAAAATGTGCTTGGTCGTAAAACATTATCTCAGAGGCACAGGCTCCTGCAGGCACCTCACAGAGACGTCTCAGCGTCTCTGTGGGACTGCACAAGAACTTCAGCCACTCACAAAACTGTCTTCCATCCAAAACTGTTCTGTAATGTGTCTTTCTGAGCTATCCTACAGTGGGAGCAAGGGGGAACATGTCACTGGAACTTCTGAGGAGCTAAGACTGGTCCTTCTGGTTGTTTCCCATTTATGAATACAGAATATGTTCAGATACAGGTTTTGGTCGGCATTTTGAACTTTAGTAGTCTCAAATCCAATTTATATTTACTTTTTATCCTAAGAGTAGATATAGAACCAACTGTTTAACGCTGTCTGAGTTGTACTCGGCTTATAAGAAACACATTACCTTTGGCCTGAATCATTTTTCGGAAGTGTAGAGAGTGAGTAAAGGAGCCATAGGAATTACATTTGTGTGTAGTGTTTAAGATATATAAATGAGGTGGAGCTTAAATCCCTGAGTTTTTGGAGATTATGCTCAGGAAACCATATTTTATGTGGTCATAAATAAAGCAAGAAAAATATCAACTTAACTGCGACATATACCTTTATGTGGGTATATTATGAAATTTTAATTATAATGAATGCAGTAATAAACCAATCCACCCTTAACAGCAAGGCAAAGCAAAGCAAAGCAACCCCCCTCTCTTTTCTGCTACTTTAATGGCACTCTAAATCCCACAAATAAACTTGGCAAGAATACGCATCCTGTTCTTACACTGTTAAAAACTCTAGTTGTGGATTATTGGAGTTTCTTATTGTTTCAGGACTCTTTCCAAGTCACTGTTTATCACACTGAATACCAGGTAGTTCAGGACTTTTAGGATACCAAGGAAAGTTGCAGCCAATGATCAGCATAGTTGAAGAAGAGACATCAACCATCACTCCATGGCAACACAAGGTCTGTGCGGGCTCTTCCCTGCACTCCTACATTGCAGGGCCAGGCACAGAGACAACGTCTTTTGTGAGACCTTGCTTCATAGCTCTGCACACGCAGGAGAAGTCACAGCTGTACTCACATGCACTATGCCCAAATGTAGAATAAATGCTCTGTGCCAGCAGCCACACAGAAAATGATGGTGTTTGCTGTCTAGTAGAAGTGGTAGGACACATTAATGAAACTTGCTGAGACCTCCCTTTACAAAAGTGGAAAAAATAACCAAGCAGGTATCAGCAGGACCAAAACACACTGCAATTATAGAAACGCTACTATGATTGCCTGTCTGGCAGGTGCTAATGTGGGATCACTTCTGGCAGGTACATCAGTGGTAACTAAAAATCTAAAAGCTCAGAGCTCTTTATGTAAGCATCTTACTACAATCCATTTCCTTCAAACTCCTGACCTCTTGGAATGCCATTATTTATTGAGACTCTGCTTTTTGGGAGGAGCAACAAGTACACAGGACTTACCATCAGCAAAAGAATGGTGTCTTCGAAAAATTTGGCCCTTTTCCCAGCAGTGGATTTCAGTAGATTCAGCAGTGGGTTTCTGTAGATCCAGTTCAATGATCATTTATATTTAAAACAAAACTTTTAATTCCATTTCCTTAATAGTCTAGAAGTGTAAATCTTCTTAAATACCATAATATTGAGTGGTAATTTATCTTCCAGCTGGGTGCAAGCTTTCTAAAACTTGCAGGATTAATTAAGTTCAAAGGAGAATCATAAACTATGGAAAGGGAGGCTCAGTGATACTGATACTGATATCACTTCTGACAGATCTTGATCTAATATGTTCTTAAAGGCTACCAGACATGGGGAATACAACCTCCCCAGGCAATTTCTTCTGTGCTTCTTGGCATTACCCTTGGAAAGGTTTTCTCAATGTCTGATCTGATTCTTTCTTACTGCAATACAAGCACACTGCTTCTTGCTTTGTCAAGCACGGGCATGGAGAACAGATTGTACTCTTCCTCTTTGTAACAGCCCTTTCTATACTTGACACATAATTTGGTGTGATTTTATGGGACTGTATGTTCACCAGGGACTTATAGTTAAAATGATGCTCATTTGAAGTCACTGGGTAAAAAACAACGGAGAACAAATGCACATTTGTTTGCAAACAAAGATAGTGAAGATAAAACTGAGAATCTGCCATATGTTTTCACCAGCTGGAATGCATTCAACATTTTGTTAGTTCTGCACTTAAACATCTTGTGAAGCTTACTTTTGAGGTCCTTCTCATGGGCAATGTCACTGGCAAGAAGTCCTCAATCTGTGGAAGGCAAAAGGCAAAGAGGTCTCCAGCAGTTGTCTTAGAGGGGAATATCACTAATGTGTTTCCCATTCCCTGTGCTGAAACCTCCAAAACAATGTTTTTCTTCCTTCCTTGTGACTAGTCTCCTGTGATGGACTGAGAGAGTCTCAGTGAGAGAACTGGATCCTTGCAGCAGGTTTTGGAAGTACTTCTTTCCAAGCGTCGGGCTTCTTAAAGAATTGTGGAAAATCTGAAGTTGGTAGGGGACTAATTAAGACTAGTCAAACAGGATGTGGAGAATAGCATGAAAGGGCTTGTGAGGCTCTGGTCTAAGCTGTGTCTGCACTGTGTTACTCTGTGCGATACAGATTTATTCCTGTGATTCTTTTCATCACTGGGTAAAAAACAGGACAAAGAAAGAAGCAGCCAAAACGGAGCCAGAACTGTTCTTTGAGCAAATTGAGAAAAAACTGTCTTTGTATACATGCAATTAATATCAAACCCAAACTGTTTGCATAAAATTTATGAAGCTGAGGTTCCATGAAAGAGTCAATTCCTGCAGTGGATCTATCTAAATTCAGTTTTGGGGATTTTGGCTCAGGACTGCAAAAGTTAAATTATAGCATATAACGTAGTACGTCTGTAAGGTTACTGCTGCTCAGAAAAGACAACATAACATGTACAGACACTGTATATGTGAGACAAAGATAATACCTGCCTTGCCCGGGCCAGATTTAAATATTCAGCAATGTTACAGCAAAGTAACTCAGTACTTTGTATAAGATGGTGGTGCTTTGAGTTTGCTGATTGAGAAGTTTGTGCAGAGGGACAGCTTTTGTTGCTTGTGCACTTCTCCGAATTAGAAGATGTGTCATATAACACTTATCTTAGATAGTGTGGGAGCAGTCAGTGAATGGTAACTGTGTTCTCCTGAAACAACAAGGATGTCATGCAGCACTTCTGGAGAGATAAGTGAACATTTGGACTGGGAAGGGTATGCAAGGGATACGAAAGTTCAGCAGCTAATTAGAGTGTTATCACTTGAAAAGTAACATAACTGAATGAATGAAGTCATGGCATCTAGGGAAAAAGCTTGTCATTTTTTAAATCATATTGTGGTGTACATGAACCATACAATAGTGACATTCTCAGGAATGCAATGTAGCAGAATTGGGACAAGCAGAGGTTTAGTTTAACTCCTGAATTTAGGGCATCTATAAATGTGCATAACTTTATTAACTGGTAACATCCACATCATCTTGTTATCAGTAGGACATCAAAGCTACAAAATGTTCCAGTAGATTAGGCCTGTAATTTGGGAACATCCTGGCACACTATTTGCCTAACAATTATTTGAACTCATACTTAATGATTTTACTGAGTGAAATTATGATTTCTTCTTTAGAAAGAAACAAAAGTTGGATATACAGTTTGACATACAATTTTCCATTCAAAGCCAGATCACATGTCACCCCATCCCAGGCTGGGCCTTAATCAGGTAGCCTGCAGGATATGCAGGTGAGCCAAGTGGGCAAAAGATTTCTTTTTCAGTCTGTTTGTTAGCTTGACACAAATGAAAGGCTCTGTACAGAGGAAGGCAAGCTCATCTGAAGCCAGGCTGTGTGTGGGAGGGAGGCCCACTGCAGCAGGATCTGCCAGCTCTCTGTGAAAGGCTAGGAGAGCAGAGACACTTAATTTCTCAAAAAAACTGTAGGATTACCCAGTAAATCATATAACCTTGAGCTGTCCAGAAATGTAACGTGAATGTGGTGATAGAATAATCACCGCCGCCCGTTGACGTAAACAGGACGACGCACAGGGACATACCAACACTCTGAAGCACGGGATGCAGAAAAACGACTCCACACAAGGGGAAAATGAATGCCTGGAGCCTTATCTGGCATGATAAGAAGCATTTACTTCTGAAGAAACTATTAAAGGGCCAATTCTCTAGCATGCATTTAGTTAGGGAGTACTAATTTGGCAATTATTTGTGGTGAAGAATGTGGCCACTAATGGGCCAGTCTTGGTGCCCCTGGAGAAATCTAATAATGGCTGGAAGGGAGACGCAAAGGAAGACATGGAAAGATGCAGAGGGTCATGTGAGCTTACAGGACAGCTTTGCAAATCACACAGGAAGTGTATGAAACAATCAAGCGATCCCCCTGCTGCTGTTATGAAAGAGGCATTTTTCAAATATGTCTGAAGAACCAAAAACAAGCTTCCCTCAGCCCTAAGTATTTTCCTTACCTTCCATGTGTATGGACACTTATTCTTTAGGGAAGCTTTCAAGTGCAGAGGCTTTCTGTGGGATGTTTACCCAGTGCAATGGTCATTCCCTTTCCTGCTCTTTTATTGTTTCAGTCTCCAGGCAGAAAAATGCTTCATCCAAATGTGGATGCATCCACAGGCAGCTGTGAAGCAGATATTACACCAATTCACCCAAAGCACAAACAAGAGGTGTATTTTGAAGCTGACAGGCAAAAATGCCCTCACCTGCTGACCATGCCCGTGGCCACTGAAGTTAAAGGAAGATGTCTGCTTCATACGATGTAGAATTGTAAATAAGTTTGTGCAAAGCACGGATCAGACAGGATACAGGACAGCCAGGATTCTAAGAAATTTTTCATTTCAGGCAAAAGGCTAGGCCACCTTTAAGTCACGCCATGGTGTAGAGGATATTTGCTAGGAGCCATAGAGAAATGAAGGTAAAGACAAATGGTGAAAATATAAATTAAAGAAATAGAAAAAAAACAGGGTGATGTAATTTATACACACTTTTCTAAACTTTACTTAGTTCTCTACTCCTGCTTACTTATAAAAAGAAATAAGAAGTCACCAGCATAAGATGTGCAGAATTCTTAAGGCAGCCTTTTAACATAATATGTGACTGTTGGATCTGAATTGTAGTCCAAAAAATACTTAGATAATAAAAACATGGAACACAAACTAAGGCAATAAACACGTAAAGATACAGTGTGTGACTTAAATCTTTCCACATTATTAAAAATCCAACTCATCCAACAGTACATTTTCGAACTCTTTTGCTCTGTGATTTATTACAGAGGCTATCATAATCAATTACTTTTAATTAATAGAATATGGAAACATTAATTGGTCCTATTTGAAGTTTGATTGTATTAAATGATTCTACCAGTGATCAAAAATGTATTTTGAAAGGGAGTTTAGGCTAATATATCAGCAAATGAGGCGCTATAAACATGATTAATATGCACATTAGACTTTCCTTATCACTTTTTGTTGGCAGTTTTTATCCGGTCACAGCTGAAATTCCATTGAGTTCTTTCTCCTTTTGTATAAAATACAGATTATGTGGAGACAGCCGTCTGAGTAACTGGAGTTTCATCTTGTATGGCCATTAATTATTATTGCTCCTTTAGTATTTCTTATCTATCACAGAGATGTAGGACTGTATTTTTATAGACATTTACTGTTTGGAAAAAAACAAGCTTTCGTGTGATGGCGCCTCAGCATTTTTTTATTGCAGAAAGGATTGACAACATGTTTTGCACATCTATGAAGGGGTGGAATAAGATGTTTATAACTGTCATCATTGTAGAGGTGTATATATTTGGTAATACACCAGGGAAGTTTCTGGACAGTATAGACAGCCTTTGTTGCAATATTTTGACTTGTGTCTTTTAAAAGCATATCTACAGTTATGTTGTATTTATTTCAAGGGAATCATATGCACTATGAAATTTTTCACTGAATTATCCCTGCTGTTGGGGAAACATAAGAATACATTGCTTTCCTGTCAGTTTGTTAATATTCAAGTGTTGTTTTGCACTGTACTCAGAATTATTTTCTTGTCTTGATTACTTCTCACTACTCACAGGGGAAGAACGTGCACTGACTTGTGGTTCAAAAACAGAAGCGATGTGTCAAATATCTGTTGCTACCAAAGCCATTTCAAACAGCCATTGCCATTGCTGCTGTGAGAGAATCAGATGCAGAACAGGGATTTCAGACACTGAAGTTTCTCTGCAGTGCTCTGAGCGAGGATCCCTCTCAGACCTCATTGCTCCAACAGACTCAAACATTCTTGCTTCCCGCCTGAAACTGCCTCTCATCAGTGTAATGCCCTGCTGGTCCTACGACCAACATTTAACTAATAAGGTGATATCCTTCTCAGTCTCTTTTCTCAAAGGGTGTTCAATGCAGTGAAGGCTTCTCTAACCCAGCTGGGGTGCAAGCAGCAGCACATGCAACATGCAGAGCTAGACCTGGACTCCTGTACACACTGTTTCTGTCTGAACTCACAGTTGACATATGCTAGTAGTTGTTGGAACTTAATTCAGATTTTTGGCACAACCATCTCATGCTCATCTGGGGTCCTTCTAATAGCCAGGCATCTCTCTTCCTCTCTTGCTCCCTGCTGAGGAACACCCTGCTTATATTAGAAATTATTATTAGTCTGGACACGATTTCTTTACTGTTTGATTTCTTTCTGCCCTAAAGGCCACCCTGTTTGCCTTATGTGATATTTTCACAGAATCACAGAATGAGCTAGCTTGGAAAAGACCTTTGAGATCATCAAGTCCAACCTATGACCTAATACTTCCTCATCAACTAAACTATGGCACTGAGTGTCACATCCAGACCTTTTAAAAAAACATCCAGGGATGGTGACTCCACCATCTCCCTGGGCAGATGATTCCAGTTCACTCTTTCAGTGAAGAATTTTTCCTGATGTCTAACCTAAACTTCCCCTGGTATGGCTTAAGACTGTGTCCTCTCATTCTGTCAGTGATTCCTCTCTGTGTTGGTGGTTACACCTGCCTCTGTGTGTTCCTCTCTTCTCATTGGCTTGCACTGCATTTTTTGTCCAGTTTCACTGTTGTACACAATTGAGCAAGAACATCTCCAAAACTGACAGTAGCTTATCAGCAGCTTCCTCCAACTTGCTACACCTACCTCCACAGCTCCTCACAAACCCCACAGTTTTTATTAAGCTCTTTCTTAGAGTTAACTACTTGTTTCTGGTCTTCCTGTGAAAAAAAATATAGTGAAGTCTGGATAGTTAGAGTGAGATTGGTCCAGTTTTAAATCAGTATGGATGATTTCCTTACCCTCCACGTGTGTTTCCTCTGAATAGACAATCATTTTTGATTATGCTCATGCATCTTTGTTAACATTTGTTCCTTTTGAAAGAAAATAACAGCTTTTTTTGTAGAATCTGGCAAAGAAAATACATTTTCCCAGTCTTTTCTGTATTATTATATTTACACTAAATATCGACTCCTTCTTAATTAAATTTCTTGAAGCAATATGTGGGACACAATTTCCAGCTGCTCTGGGGAAGCCTTTGGGTGAGAATGGAAAGGGCATGAAGGCCTGGAGGCTGATGGCATCATATCCAGGGGATGGTCTGGTGGCACCTGATGGATCTGAGGGTGCATGACAAAGCAAGTGAGGGCCTGCGGGAGCCAGTGCTGGATGCTGTGCAGAGAAGAG
Source organism: Phainopepla nitens (assembly GCA_013400175.1). Classification (NCBI taxonomy): domain Eukaryota; kingdom Metazoa; phylum Chordata; class Aves; order Passeriformes; family Bombycillidae; genus Phainopepla; species Phainopepla nitens. The sequence goes on along the minus strand of VXBQ01008807.1, from coordinate 113,333 downwards.
GGCTGTGCACCCAGAAAGAGACCAGGCAGGATCATGTCCCCAGCAGCCAGGCTCTCTCCCAGCCCCAGCACATGCACCTCCACCCTGCTGCTCAGCAGTCTGCTTAAATCCACCTCTTGCTGCATGGGTGCCGACAGTTACTTATTCATAAAACTATTTTGGAATTGTTATTCTACCACAAATTTATCCTATGTCTTTTTCAGGAGAAAGGCCTTCACAGACAAGCTGTAATGAGATATAGTTGGCTTGCTGCATGTCTAGGGACCCGATTTGCAGCAATGTAAAACAGACGCCCCAAATTAACGGATACGTTTTCTTTTGGACTTTGTGTGCCTCCATTTCATAGCTGTGGAATGGATTTGAGTCTTATTTATTTATTTTTCTCTTTCTGTCCTTTGGGGTCAGGGTGAAAATCAGATTATATTTGTAATGGGTTAACATTTCCAGAAAAATGTTTGAATTTGAACACTAAGGAGGAAAAATGGCCTAAGTTTTCACACAGAAAAGAAATTTTAAAAACCCAAAATGTTGATTAATGAAGTGAGCAGTTTGCAGTCATGTGGGCGTTTAGAAGGAATAAATATCTCCTGATCTTGATGTCTTTTTAACATCATCTGTTGGATGTCATTCAATGCACATTGCAACACTGCTGGAGGAGACATGCAGTGAACTGCCAAGGGAATTTAAGTCAGAAGTTTTGGCCAAACATTTAATATTTTCATTATTGCCTCAAAAGTTACAGGTGATAATAATTGAAAGATGTAATATTTGCCAAAATCTTTTTTATGGTTTTGATTGAGCACAGTGCCAGGGGACATTGCACATATAAATAAAGTCCAAACAAATTTGGGTCAACATAAATAACTTTTAAAAATCTCAGAGCAATCCAAATTCAGCTTTAAACATATTTATTACAACATCCATTACAACAGAGTTACCCTTGATTTCTGGATTGCTAATATTAATTTCTAGATTACTTTTCCCTGTAGTAAACTGCAGGAAGAATTCAGGCACAGGCTCAGAAACTCACAGACAGGCTATGTCCACACTAGTAAATTAAATGACGTTAGGGCATAAGCCCAAGTTTTAGCATAAGTCACTATTACGTGTCTAGCTTGTCTTGATCCTCAGATAGATTTGGGGGCTTCTTGTCACAGAAATTTGGCTCAGAGAAGCAAAAGGCAGGAAAAAAACCCTAGCTCTAGAGAAAGATTGCTGAAGAATTACACTAATACTAAATAATGAAGAAGAATGTAAACAGATTATAGATACAGAGAGCCTGAGACCAGCTAATGGCTGAAAAAATAGATGACAGATAAAAAATGATAAGACTTGTCAGAAAGAACAAAGCCTCTGTGTGCATCATGCAGATTAAGGAATTAGAGTCAAAAGGTTAAGTGTGAGCAACAATGAATATGAAAAATGAGTAAAAAAAGAAGAAAAAGGCAAGTTTGTTTCATAAATCAGTTCTAGTCTTCAATTGCTGTAGGGAAAAAAAAAAGGATATTGAAATCTTTTATGCCAGCAGGCTGGACACTGGGAAAGGCATTTTCAGCAGCAGATGAAAAGTGTCCTGTCCTAACTGCTGCAAATATTGGCCTCAGGTTACCCATCATCATGTGCTTTGTTTCGTGATGTGAGCCAAACTGATCTTCAGTCTTAAAGCCCATGAGCCTGGAGAATTTTTTTAACTGACCTCATGCACATCCAATTCTGTGCATCCTAAGACTTTGGTTACTTTATGGAACAAGAATGTAGACAAGAGGTTCTATCAAGTGTATAGTAGGTGCTGCCCGTGAAATACATATTCACATCAGATAATCATTCCGGGTGTAGCACCTGTTCTCTTTACTGCAGGAAATTCTCCTGAGAGAAGCTCAAAGTGGGTAGCAGATATCTAAAACCACTTATAGCTTATTGAGTAAATATTGAATGTTTCTAAATCTGCTATTTTTAGAATGAGCAAAAATATATTCTGGATAATTACCAGCAACAATAGCTAAATTTACAATGCTTTCCTCCTCTAAGTTTAGATATGTTGTTGAAATCTCCTCCTGCAAGTGAAGACAAATCCAACTGGTTTACATTACATACATTATGGAGCAGGAGCTCTACACCCTCAGTATCTTCAGGAACAAGAGTAGGGCACAGTCTGCACAGCCCTATTCAAATTAAACTGTTTTCCTTCCATTTGAAAGGAGCAGCTATTCCCATCCTCTTCATCATGTCAGTAGGACATAGCAAAAGCCAAGCCTATTTATTTTAAAATGGAAATGAGCTCGCTCATAAAATCTCCCTCAAAAACTACATGATGATTTGTGCACAGGGGCTATAAAGATGCCTTTGCTGTGACTAATACAGAAAAAAAAAGTGCTATTCCTTTTCCAAACATCCCAGAATCCACTGAGATGCACTTGTAGTGCTATAAACAATACCTAAGAACTGTTGGGCCACAACAACCCCATGAAGAGCTGCAGTCTGGGGAACAGGGGATGGAAAAGTGACAAAAAGAAAAGAAAACTGTCTTGGAATGCTGACTGGCAGTGGCTGAACATGAGCTAGGATGTGTCCTGGTAGCCAAGAAGGCCAATGGCATCCTGGTGTGGCCAGCAGAACCAGGACAGTGATCACCCTCCTGTACCTCGAGCGCTGTGTCCAGTTCTGGGCCCCTCACTACAAGATGGACATTGAGGTGCCAGAATAAGTCCAGAGAAGGGCGACAGAGCTGGAGAAGTGTCTGGAGCTCAAGTCTTAAGAAGAGTGGCTGAGGGAGCTTGGAGCAAAAGTGGCTCAGAGGGGAACCTTATTGCCCTCTACAACTACCTGAAAGGAGATTGTAGCCAGGGGGAGGTCGGTCTCTTCTCCCGGGTAACCAGTGGTTCAGCAAGAGCAAATGGCCTCAAGTTGCACTAGGGGAGGTTTAGAATGGATATCAGGAAATTTTTTTTCACTGAAAGTGTTGTCAAGCATTATAACAGGCTGCCGGGGGAAGTGACTGAGTCGCTGTTCCTGGAGGTGTTTAAAAGACGTGTACGTGTCTCTTAGGACCATGGTTTAGTGGTGGACTTGGCAGTGCTGTGCCAATAGTTGGACTCAATGATCTTAGTGGTCTTTTGAAAACTAAATGATTCTGTGTTTCTAAGAATGGTAATAGCAATATTTGGACAGAGCTCCCTCTGTCTCAGCTTCTTGGCTCTGGTGGTGACCATGGGTAGATGCACAAAGCAGGATACCCAACAGGATGGGTGTGTGTAATGATGTTTTCACCAGTTCTCTTGATTTCAGCTAGAGTCAGTTTTTTCTCAGTAGCTGTTCCAGTGCTAGGTCTTGGATTTGAACAAAAATGGTGTTTGTGCTTCCATTTTCTTTCTAAGTTGTATTTCTCCAAAGTCAAGAACTTTTTTTCTTTGTCTCATGTTCTGCTAGTGAGGAGGTACTAAAAACAACCCCAAAACTGAGAGGTATCACAGCTGGGCGAGGTGACCCGAGCTGACCAAACAGATGGTGCGTGGCTCCACACCCCAGAATGTCATGCCCAGTATATAAACTGGGGGGAGTTACCCAGAAGGATATTATTATTATTATTATTATTATTATTATTATTATTATTATTATTATTATTATTATTATTATTATTATTATTATTATTATTATTATTACTATTCACCATTAATAGGGTATTTTACTTTATTTTTGATTATTAAACTGGTCTTATTTCAACAAGTGAGTTTTACTTCAATTCTCCCTGCCATTCCACTAGGGTTAGGGAGAATAAAGGGGAGATTGAGTGAATGGCTGTATGGTGTTTCATCACCAGCTGAGCTTAAAGCCACAGCAGTATACCAGCTTCCAGTCCTCTGTGAGTTTGATGCTTCATGGGGATTTTTTTACCATTAACAAGTCTAATTTCTTTTTGAACCCAGGAAAATTTTTATATCTACAGTGTACTATGACAATGAGTTGTATATTGTAATGACATTCTATACAAAGAGACACTCTCTCTGGTTGGGTGCATGGTGTTTAACTTCAGCTCATCTGTGGTGGAAGCTCAGGAAGGACTGAAGTCCTGCATGTTGTTTGATGTCCTAAGTTCCCTTCCGCTCTCTGTTTCACTCTTATCTCCTTTGCTGTATGGTGGGTGCTACATCGTCCCTTTCCACCCTAACAGTTATAAAAGTCAAATTAATTAGGTCTGCATTTTGGATTTAACTACACAATATGACATGCAGTTTGGTGAAAATTAATGTTCTATGTTTGGCACAGGATGCAGCATTATTCATTTCTTCATGAGCTTTTTTGTGGCATTGCCTTCCTTCACATCCTCATTAACACAAAATAGTGTGTCTTAACAGTGAATCTCTGAAATGAATATTCATGGCCTATAATTAGCTGCATTTTACAGGGTAAAGTGTTCACATTTGCAGAATGCCTAGCTTGGGATGGCCAGTTCAAGTCATGCAATGCATGATTTTTCCAAAATGCTGTACTGACTAAAGACTGTGCTTGAGTAGAAACAATAGCAAAACTGTACAACTGTGACTGGCAGCTGACAATTAATTACAACTGGTTTTAGAAACCAATACATAATGGGTGTTCTCTCCCTTCTGGGGACAAGACTCAAAGGCAAATCAAGAGCACTAACCAAGTAAATATGGCACTCAGCTTTATAGTGCCTGCCTACAGTGACTGCCTCCACTCAAGCATAGGGCTTCAGTTGTCTCAAGTATGGGACAAGAGGCAGTACAGCATGTCTGGCTCCCATCTATAAGCAAGATGCATCTATAAACAACAACATCAAGTGAAGTATTAGCTACAAATTTTTTTAAAAAAAAGGTTTTTTCTGACTTAAAAAAAAGAGATGAAAACCACTCACCTTGTATTCAAGAAAAGAAGGTTTAGTTTCAAATTCTAAGTGATAAAGTGATATTTGTGCAATACACGCACATTTAGACACAATATTTGAATCAAGAAAGTAAGTGGGTGGGGTAGTTTATCTAATTCTAGAGGAACAGAAGCAGAATTGGTATGCACACCAGGGACATCGTTGCTGGTTTTGGAAGCTGGTTTTGAGTGTTCCCAAAGCACTGGGCAACCTTGCAGGACTAGAGGTTGGCAGAGGACTGGAAGGGAATTGGTATGCCTGAACAAGTTTCTTTTTAAGTATTGTTAGGATCAACCTGTATGATGTGTAAACAAGTTACTGGGCTCCAAAACTGAGTCAAAATTCACCAAGGGAGTTATCAATGATTATAATTAAAATATATTTTATGAGTTGGCATAAATTGAGAGAGGCCACATTCATAAAAGCATGCACATTTCCATTGTTTGCTCACCACCACTGAAATCTGTCCAGGTCTTGGAGCAATGGCCCACCCTTTGTCAGCTGCAGACAGGGCAAACATGCCCAAAATATGACAGAGGGAGTGGCTTTCCTTTGCCCTGCATCGGGCAGTTTTGTTGTGACTGCCTGGTATGAGTTCAAGTGATTGCAGAGCCCAGGAGTGATGGATAATACAGGTAATGCACATTAAGTGACCCCTCCTATGGGAAATCACTCGCCTGGGGATCGAGGGAGAAGACTGTCATGGATAAATTTTATACCTGTGAGTATTTAACAAGAAAGTATCTGTTGTATTTTCTTATAGCTTTTAACAGTGTTTTTTATCTACTAATTCAGGTACTCAAAATTAACTGCTTCTGTATTCTGTTTTCCTCCAGTTCTCAGGTATTAAGTTGCTCTTATTATGCAGAATTAAAATGAAAGTTGATGCAACTGGTTCTTGCTGCTGTGCAGGCTTTGAATCTTTCATCACTTTCTTCCAACATGAATTGGGAAGAATTTGTGGTAAGCGAATTACCACAGAGAACTAACAGAAAAACTGGTCCATGTGACTGAAACAAGCAGATTAGAGTTTATTTTTAAGCATTACAGTTTTACTACACATACACACTTATAGGTGCGTACACATATACACAAATATATATTTATATCATGCCTTTAATTATCTGACAGATTTTATCAAATACTGATTTTATTAATGAATTATGTCACTGGGTGGAGTCAAATTTTTTCTCTCAGCTGAAAGTATGAACAACAAACACTGACTAGATTTCATATTTTAAAAAATAAGGGTCTGCCTGAAGCATCCTGAAGACAAATAATTTTCAGCATCATTAAAGGTTATTTTGGGTCTCATCATTTGATATTAACTGAGCACCTGTGGGCTCACACCCTCAGTATCTTTGGGTGGGTTGGGATCTCCAGTCTTTGACGCTGCTGACAGAGTGAAAGATCATAGTTGCATGGCATGGGAGTAGGAAGAAAAGCAAAGGGGCTGACCAGAGGACTAGAAAAAACATGACCCGAAAAGAAAGATGAATGAATGAATGAAGTTGTTTAGTCCTGTGAAGAAAGGACATGCTAATGATTTTCAAATATGTGAAGCACCACTGCAAAGAGGAAGAAGGCTTCTGATTTTCATGTCCATGACAGATAGGACATAAAAATAAAAGGATTAACTACTTCCAGGAAAGATTGAGGTGAAATATTTTTAAAAAATCCCTTGCTACCTGCAAGCATAGTAAAGGCCTGATATAGAAAGATATTAAGCAAATATTTACATGCTGATTACCTAGATATGGACAGAACAATGGTTTAGATGATTTCTTAAATTTCTTTCCTGATTTAGTGGCCTATTAAATTTTCATTTCCATTATTTTTCCTTTAGGTGATATGCACTTAGACTAGTCATCCCAGCCAAATAACTCTTCTGAACAGAGGGGGAAAAAAAAATGGACCCCTACCCCAGAAATGAACTTGGCCTAACTCAGAATCACTGTCTCCTCCCTCCTGTGTCAATCTGCAGTCATTTCTTCTTAGGGAAAACCATTTTCTCTGGACAGGCTTTGTTTGTATGGGGCAGGTACGTGCTGCCTCTCTCCTGAGCTTCTCAGACTCTGCTAGTGGGGCCAAGACTGCCTACAGCTTCATTGTGGGAGCTGGATTGCAGCTTGTCCGCTGCAACATGTACTGACACTCTGGTGCTGTTTTCACCTTTGTTGCAAAACAAGTTTATGTGAAAGGACAACAAATATTTTGCACAGTATTTCTTCCATCTTTTTCTGGAAGCTTAAGATTTTCTTGAGCAGCTTTCCCATCAGCAGCAATCCACAATTTACCACTTAAGAAATGCTAAACAAAGACCTTAGCAAACTCAGCAGCTCTACCCCCTCTTTTATTTATGTGATGCACAAGTTGAGGAAATAAATTTCCTTCAAACCAGTGGAGTGTATGAGTACTGTGACCAGAAGGGGTTGTGCAGGCCACGAGAGCTCTTCTAGGCCTTCAGGCAAACCAAACATGCAGCTGCCTCCTGCACCTCCCCACCAAGTCCTCTGCTCAGGCCCTGTCCTTCCCCCCAGTATTTGGGATCAGCAGAGCCAGTCAGCCTGTGTGGCCAGGGCAGGCTGCCCTGCCAAGTGTACATTGGGGCAACAGCGCAGAGCAGGAGGTCCCAGCTGCATCCCCCATGACTGCTCTCCAGCACATGGCAAAAGACCCTCAGCTGCTTGCAGGATGGGGATTATGTGTGTGGGAAGCTTTGCCCCCATGCCAGGCACCACAAGAACATGACCAGGAGCGTGGCAGTCGTGTTTGGAGGCTGCAGAGATATTGTGCTGGGGAAGAGGAGCCATCTTTCAGAGTTACCAGAAGGTAGAGAGGTGAGAAGGCTGTGGTAATGGTTAAAAAAAGAAAAAAAAAAAAAAGCCAATAATCTTAGGGTGCTGGATTTCTCAGAACCTGTTTGTAAAACATCCAGTGATCCTACCTAAAGTTGGGGATGTTAGAAGGCATGGATGAAACCATCTAATCCTATTCCCCAAATCCCACTGTTTTTGTGCTTATTTTCAAGCTGATACACTGCTTTATAGTAAAAAATTTAAAAGCTTCAGCAGCCAGCCTTGGGACTTCAGAAGCAATATGCATAACCAGGCATCCTCACATCACCAGTGCCATGTTCCAGTAGGAAACAGTTTAGCACAGTGCTCTTCATTTCTTTAAGGTAGCTGGATCTACCAAGGAAGGAGGAAAGGAAGGAAGGAAGGAAGGAAGGCGGAAAGGAGGGAGGGGAGGAGGGAGAAAAGGAAAAGAAAAGGAAAAGGGAAAAGAAAAGAAAAGGAAAAGGGAAAAGAAAAGAAAAGGAAAAGGGAAAAGAAAAGAAAAGAAAAGAAAAGAAAAGAAAAGAAAAGAAAAGAAAAGAAAAGAAAAGAAAAGAAAAGAAAAGAAAAGAAAAGAAAAGAAAAGAAAAGAAAAGAAAAGAAAAGAGAAACATGGAAAGAAATGAGGAAGAGAAGGAAGAAAAGAAAGCATCCTGTTGCATGCAAAAAACAGACCCAGCAGTGGCAAGAGCTGGGCAGAGTGGAGCCTTTCCTGATAATATCAGTTTACTTTTTAATTAGATGCTGAGCTTTTAAAGACAATGGAGTAGACATGATAAAGAGCAGGCTATTAGGTTTCCCAATTACAGAGCACAAAGAATCCAATAATTTATGTGCTGATAATCTCCTGGTAATCCTCCGGGTGCTGCCGGAGTGTAAGCATCCTGATTACTCCTCTGCTCTTACACGGATTTGTTCTCCTACCATAGCTGAATTTCCCCCGTTATGTTTGGCACAGCTCATTTAAAACAACCACAGTTACCTCACAGCCAAACCGCTGGCCTAAGTTTAGCTAAGATGAATAGGCAGCCGTTCATCTGCGACAGAGCCTTTGGTGTAAGTGTGGCCAATTAGTCACACGTTTGGTGTTCTAATTAGGCAACGCTGGGCCTTTCAGAAAATGTGCTGTTGATTTAGGTACTTCCTCAAACAATGCTAAATTGTGTTATGTGAAATTCAATTAGTTCTTTTCTAAATGTTTCCACATCTGTTATTCTTTAAGCATAAAGTGATGAGGAGAGAAGGAGAAGTGAAAAGCCAGAGTCTCCACTGGTGAAATATGTTAGGCCTCTGGGACCAGCCCTTTTTCCAGCTTTTGACCCTGAACAGTGATATACAGGAAGGAACAAAGTTGGAGAGCTATCATGGTGAAGCCCTTTAAAATAAATCATTATAGAAGAAATACTGCAACTGTAAGGGAACATAATCTCTTATGATAGCCATAAACTAAGCTTTGTTTGGAAACGGATGGCATGGGGAAAGCACCATTAAGCAAATGATTATAAATTCTTTTTTAAGAACTCAATTTTTTTTTACGATAATAGTGATATGTTTAAATCCCAAGATTAACCAAAAATAAGTACAGAGCCAGTTTACTGTTTTGTGGAATGGTCTTGAGTAGTTTTATTTTTGTTTCAGATTTTTCATCTGAGGACTAAAAAAGGTGGCAAGACCTCCTGTAGGAGGTTTTCAGGGGGAAGGGATGAGGTGCATTTATTATTTCTGTTGCGGCATTTCGCAATTTTTCTCCACGTTTTGTAGAACAAAGCGCCACAATCCTTTTGATCCCTCAAACAAAGCGCCAGGCTTTTGGTGGAGCTTTTCGGCACTCCTCGTGACCCACGAGGTTTGCATTTGCTAAGGGCTTCTCCCAAAACATGGGCTACCTCTGGCCCTTGTTGTGGCCATGCTGTGTGTCCGACCTGCAGCACACAGATGTCGCGGTATCGGCGAAGGCAGAGCAAAGATTTCCCCGACGTCGTGACTCAGCCAAAAACCACAGCTGTCTAAAGGTGAAGTTGTACATGCATTTGATCCTTGTTGCTGTTATCACCTTTTCACTGACCAACATTTCAAGCCTTATCTGTGGCTGGCAGGCCATGTTTCAGGTTTGTCAGAGCCCGGATATAGCCCGTGCGGTTTTCTGATGATATATCTTGATAAGATTTGTGGAATGCGAGAGATGAAGTTGTCAGCACTGCTTTGTGGCACCTCCGCACATGTCAGAAAATGAAAATATTTTCAGAAGCCATGGCATTATTTTGACTGGTGACACAAACTTCTAAGACAACACATGTCCTTGAAAAGTAAAAAAAAGAATGCACAATATTTATAATAAAGGACAAAGAAATGGTCTGTCCTGGAAAGACATCAAGTTTGAAGGGGGGAACCAGATGAGAAAGAGGAAGATTGTAAAATCAAGCTTTTCTGGAGGTAAGCCAATAAATTACTTTTTCCAGCTGTAATTACTGCTATTGTATAGACATGTCATCCTTGTAAATCAGGACCTTGAAGTCTTCTTTTTTACAAAAAAAATCTTAAAATAAATTAGAACCAAACAAATACACAGAACCATCTTTTCAGCTGCCATGCTTGCCTTCAGGTTGAATCATCTCGTTATCTATAAGGCAGCTCGATTGTGTCACAGCTTCCTAAACAGAACTATTTTTTTCCCCAGATGATGATGAAATTAAAGAAGTGCAAAGCTTAGCAGAAATCTAGAATGCTCCAGATCCATGTCACTTCACATGCCTCTCTGCAGGACTGACTGAGGTGCTCAGTTTGAGTAAGAGCATGCTGCCAGTTTTAGCAATTGCACTAATCTGCCCCAGTCATAATCTGAGCATTATGATCTTACAAGTAATACAATATTCACACATTATTTCTTAGAAACAAACAGCAGGAGGAGGCCAGCTGTGAACTCATTCTGATTTCAAAAAGTTTTGAAAGCTTTTTGTTCAAGAGATGAAGGAGAATTGGAGGCAAATAAATACCCTTAATAGTTGTTGGAATAATTCAGGTATTTTTATTGAAAAATCCTGCTGCATGAAAGCCAAACTATTAGTAGCAATGCATATGTTATTGGAAAAAATATCTGGCATCTTCCAGAAAAATAATAAAAAAAAGCTATCCAAGTCAAACCTTGAGACTGTTGATATAAAAAAAAGGGGGAAGATTTGGCAGAATCCTTTTCCTTTAGAACAGAAGAGTTTAGTTTCTCTTTTTAAACTTCAGAAGTTGTCAGAAAACATGGTAGTTCTCCCAAGAGATGAACAAAAGCTTTCTTCTTAAATTCAGGCTAAAGGTATTGAGACAGAAAGAATATTTTCAAAGTTTGATAGAAAGCATTAAAATAAAAACCTTTTAAAAAAGAAAAACAGTTTTGGATATGTCTAGAAGTTATGAATTTTTGATGAAGAAATGTTATACCTAATTCTCATGAGGTCTTTGAGTTTTGTTTCTAAATCAGATCAGATGCATTAAAAGTCTCTCAATCTATCTTCTTCCAGAAATACAATGAAACCAAAATTAAAAAATTGACTAATTCCCTAACCAATATGGCTTTTTAAAGTCGACCTAGAAAAAGATTAAGTTTAAACAACTCTCTAAAAAACCAAGCAACCTAAGTTTGAAAGAGAACTTCTGTTATCTAAAATCAATGAAGTTGTTTGTAACAACCATGGTTTAGTTGCGCGAAGTTTTGCTCCAAATTCCCCTACTCAACAAGCATCTTTGAGGTTCCACATGGCACACCAATCCCAAACAGCTAATAGCTGCCCTGTGGAAGGCCTCTACCTCATTTATTAGGTGATAGTCATAGCCGAGATGGATGCCTCTTCACCTGAATGAAGAGTGAGGGGAACTGCTAAAATTACTTGCTGCCAATGACCACAGGTCTTGCCTACAGATGTGTTTGTGTTTATATGCGTCACAAATAAAATTATAACACCTGCCATCATCATCCTATACCAATACCTTCATTGTGGCTCACTTTAAGAAACTAAGTCCCATATTACCATTCAATATTCTTAACACTTTTCTAGACCAGGAAAGTAGACATTTTCAGGAATGTATTTAGATGCAACAAACATGTACAAGGAAATATCTGAGAGGAAAATAAATTATTAACTAAGGAGGACTGGACAAAACCAGCAAATTATCTGGGAGTGCACTGAAGGAAAAACTCCATCTGTAGTGATCCTGCAGTGGAAAAGCCCAGCAGAGGCTGAGCTATTCCTGAGCTTCCTCTCATTCGGTGTTGACTGAGCATCTGGCTTGCCCACAGAAAATGCCCTCATATTAAACCCTGCATCTAGGATCAGAAACACATCAATCTTCATCTTCTGAGCTGATAGCTGCATTCCTAATCCAGGCAGGTTGAGCCCAAGCCCTCCCAGTGAGGGGGAGTACTTGGGTTTCCTGAAACTGGCTTTTAATGGGGGATAGATTGACCAGATGAGATTCTGGTTTTCATCTCTTAAGTTAATAGAGGCCTCCATGTCCTAAAGAGTTTGGTTTTGGCTTTGGGCTGTTTTTATCACAATTTGTGGTTGTATTTTAAGGCACACTCTTGCCTATTCTATTTTTTTCAGTCAGAGGAAAGGAGGATCTTCCTTCTTTTACTCCTAGAGTTGGCATGCAGTGGATGCAAGTCAGCTTCACTCCTCAGAGCTGCAGACTTCAGGCTGTAAGGCTGGGCAGGCATGCTCCTCTCTTAAATCTTTTTAACAAGAAACACTAACACAGCAGCCCACTGCTGCCTCAGGCCTCTCCAGTTCTTGGAGGGCACCTTTCTGTGCTTAAGCTCCCTGCTCTTCCTATTGCCCCATCATGTCCATACATGTCCCTTTTTCTCCTTCTGTTATTCCCAGGGTGAGTCTTGCTCTCCTTAGACTCCTGACTCTTATCAGCATAATCAGAAACACTATTCACCCACTGTGGAAGGCTAAAGCACTTTTTGTCTTTATTTTTCTCCTCTCAGGGCCCTGTCCTGCATCTCTAAATTCAGCCTACAATCTGCAGCAGCAGGTGTGGCAGATGAGGTCTAAGGAGCCATTGTCATTAGAGATGTGGCTCTTCCTTGGCTGCTGTGCCACGGACATCCCAAGAGGGATAGGCACAGCAACAACCCAAGGCCATCTCTGCCCTAGCACCCTGGAAAAGGGCAGCTGGGGATCTGCTCTCCAGGCACCTTGTTCATCTCTAACTGTGCTGTTTAAAAACAGGTTTTTTCACATGTTTTTTCTGACAGCCCTGTGATTGTTCTCTCACATATGGGATGTATTGTTCTCTCACATGTGGATTGTACCTTTTATGAAGAATAGCTTCTATAATTTCTTCCTTTTTTTAATTTCTTTTTTTTTGAAGTTGCAGCTATACAAAAAAACTAAAGGCTATCCTAGCAGTGAAAGGAATGGCAGGATTTCTTTGAAACAGGCATTTATGTCATCCTGCTCTTTTAAATAAGTGAATGTGTAGCCTGAACCTACAGACTGACAAATCCTTTCATGCAAGACTTCTACCAACAAAAATCTAACAAAATCAGGGAGTTCCACTCACATTATGCAGATTTGTAAGAGTTTTGCCAGGTGCTGTCAGCAGCAATAAACCTGGCATCCTTTTAAAGAGAAATAAGCTTATTTGCCCAACATTTCTAGGCTCACTAAATAGCTGTCCTTAGATTTTATTTTTCTAAATACCTTCACCACTAAATTCCTTAACAGATCATGGTCTCTGCTCAGGGTATTAGGACAAAAACCCCCCTAAGAACCTCTCCATACCCTTCTGCAGGCAGGAACTTGCTCTCCCTATGCTCTGCCCAAAATCTGTGCTGCCAGGTTAGCCTGGAGCTGAGCCCAAGCTAATAGGAGCAACCTCTAGCTGGGCTTGTGATGGACCAGAGCATATTTCTGGGCTCACTGAGTGTACTCCCTGGCTGGGTTTGAGACAGCCCATAGCTGGCTGCATCACACAGAAGGCAGGGCACATTTGCCCCTGCCTGCCACAGATCATGCAGATCAGCCTCCTGCCTGTGAGGGGAACAGCAAAGATTTTACTTGAAGTAAAAGGGAACTCAATGTAGGCTTCAGAAAACAGACCAAGAAATGTATCTACAGCCTATTAATCAGATACTGCAGCACTGTACAGGCTGCTGATGTTCACATTATAAAAAAGGATATTGAAAAACTGGAGAAGGTGCAGAAGAGAGCTGTAAAAATGATTCAGGGACTGAAGAAAGCGCCCCATACTGAAGCACTCAAAGAATTCAATCTGTTTAAGTTATCAAGAAGAAGACTGAGAAGCAACTTCATTACATTGGGTAATACCTTCACCAGGAGAAACTGGTGGTGAACTCCACTTACTAAAGAGCCAAAGAAAGGCATGGCCAGAACAAATTACTGGAAGCTTGAAAGATGGGCAAATGAAAACTAAAGAAAACAATTGCTTTTTCACAATTATCTTTCAGAAAATACTTATTAAGATCAGAGAGAGTCTGGCTTTTCATATCTTTAAATTAGGACTGAATCTTCTAGAAATTGTATCAATTACCGGTCTTGGAAAAGAAGTAACTCAATAAATGACAAAATGTGCTTGACCATCAATGACTTTTCTTTGCACACTAAGATCCACTGTGGCTACTCTCAGTGGCTAGTGAAGGCCAAAATCCTGATGTGGGCTCTGACAGACATAATCCTCATGCCTAGGGAATGCCTGAGACTACACCTGGCATACTGATTTTGCCTGTGTTTAGTGGATAATTAGGAGAAAGTTTTCTGGCAGATGGATATTTTTGGAACATGACATTCATTGAAAATTAGTGGGAACATGAAGGACATTATGGACACCTAGAATATCCAAAGACCCCTGAACTGACTATTCCACTGTAACAAATAGCTCTGTGATTAGAGAGAGACAGTGCTTCCATCCCAAAGGCAAGTTACCCACAGAAATTAAAGTTCCTAGAGTGAGAGGAAGATGGGAGAAGGAAAGAGAAACAGGAATCCTGTAGCCACCCTTTCAAGAAGAAGGTAAGAATAGCACTCAGTGTGGATTTTGGCCTATGGGAACAAAGATGAAAAGCTGAGTCCAGCAGGAAATTCCTAAGGCCTGGTTTTAGAAAAACCATGAGAAAGGCAGCAAGGCATGTCAAAGTGAAACACCATGGCAGGAAGAGGCTGTGTTCATATTGGGACACTAGGAAGTTTTGTTGGGTGCACAGGATCCCTTGGGCACAACTGAAGCCAAATATTTCCCTGGGCATCTTTCCTTTAAAATAATGTTATTTTCCTGTTTCTTTCTCTGATTGACTGACACACTGTTTGCACTGGTGTAAGACAATCCTCTGAAACACACAGAGGAATCCTGAGTAGGGGTGCATGCAGATGAAGTCTCTGTGTTGCCACATTGCCTTTGTGATATTGCAGCTAAAAGCAGAAAATCTTTTTCTGGGGAGCATCTGTGCAGCTGGGGTGTGGGCAGGTCTCTGAGATGACAACATTCAACACACTTTCTTTCCCCTATTCACCAACAGATGGTGGCAGAGAGACCCCCTTTCCTGCCCAAAGCCTTCAGGTCAGAGCAATTGTATTTCCTTTCAATTACCTGTACATGAAAGACTACTGTATTCTGCAGCTTTTGTCCTTCCTGAGACGTTTTGCAACAGAAGCACTGAGGAGCTCTGGGAAAGCATTATGTGCAGCAACAGTACAACAGTGCAACTTGAGGTAAAGATCTGATTTCCACATTGTGCAGGAGTTATGTTCAGTGAAAATTATATAAATGTAGTATGCCAGCTCATATGTCATTTCCACAGAACGTTACAACCATTCTGTTATGTAATAGTGAGCTAATAAAGTCAACCCAAAACTCACTATATCACATTCTACATGATGTCACCTCATTCATCCTTTTTCCCTTTTAATTTCAATCTCATCTCTATTTCTACATTTACCTTCTGAAGTATTTCTAGCACAGCATATTCCCAACACCCTTCTTATTTTACTGTGTGATCAAAACAATGCAGAGTAAGAGGGCCTGAAAATCTGGACTGGAAATATCATGAGAACAGGCTCTGTCAAGAGCTTTCCAGTATTTCCTGCTTCTGGTTGAGCTGGAAATGCTCAAAGGATGAAATCCTGGCCCAGTTGAAGACAATGGGAATTTTGCCATTAACTTCAATGGGGCTAGAATTTCACTCTTGGTATTTACTCCATGTATCCAGTCTCAACTAGATCTGGTGTGGTGCGAAAAGGAAAATTTTTCTTCTTTCTTTTCCTTCCTCTTGCAAGATTTAATGCTTAAAAAAATATTGCATATTCAGGTTAGGTGTACATGTTGAGCAATGCCAAAAAAGTTCCCATGTTCCCCAAATGAACCATTTCTTCTCTCTAAGCAGTTGCACAGCAGAAACTGTAGTATTAGAAATACAAAATGATATAAAGATTCAGAAATTAAAGCTGCCTGCATGAAGTAATTTATGTAATTTAAAATATATTCTGCCTCTCTTTTGCCAAACCCTAGAATGTAGATAGCTGCCCTCATTTCAGGACCTTGATGCCAAAACCTTTCGTTGCTGGCAGTACAGGAGCTCTTGGCTGTGCAAAATGGATTTTTGCTTTCAGACAGAATTCTCCTGGCCGAGGCTTTCATTATCAGTGAAGGAGGGCTTGCCTTGCTTTGAAGCTGATACATTGTGTTCTATGCTTCAGCTGATGCAAAATCTTAAACCTGATTTTGGGGAGTGGCTGGGCTTTACCCTGTTTCACTTGTGTTTGCCTCTGCCTTCCAGGAAGTGCTTTGTAATTCCTTGCCCACCAGAGACAATCCATTACAGCAAGTCTTTTCCCTTCAAAACATGAAGTCAGTTCTCTTTCTGATAAAACATCCAGCTCAGTAGTACATTCATGTTTTATATTAAAGAAACATTTTAATTGTCGGCTGTGTAATTACGACAGTCTCCAAAAGCAAACTGACCAGTCTGATATTTGGCATTGTACTGATGAGAATTCAATGGCAAAGGACATTTCTGGAAATCTCCACACATTTTTGTATATCCCCAGAAGACCTGGTGAATGTCTAACTGAGAAAAATGTGTGCTTGAGCAGAAACACCATCCCCAGTTCTTTCCTAGAAGCAAAAAGTTTTCTTCCATAAAAACAATAGTAGAAGCTCTCAATTAATCCACAGCTATTCACTTTGTCTTCACTGACAATTAGCAGGCCTCCTAATGCACTGCCGCCTCACTTTGGCAGTCAGAGAAGCCCTGCCAAGCGGACTTGGGCTGACACACTCATTCTTCAGCCTGTATTTCCTGATGCAAATAGTTTCTAGCTCCTTTCCAACAGCCAAATCCAAAGAAGGAAAAAAAAAAAGAAAGAAAAAGGGCTTTGTTCTCCATGAAAAAAGCCGCGGCTGCGGTCAGGAGCCCTGTGCACTAAGCCAGCCCACGAGGAAGGAGGGAAATGCAGTGTGCTGTGTCCTGCCAGGCCGGCTCAGAGCAGCCCATGGCTGCCAGCCCTGCCGGGATGCCCCAACCAACACCTCCGACCACCCACCTCCTCCATCCCTACTAGCCCACAGTGAAAACCTGACCCTTCTCCAGACTGTGCAGAAGCCAAACCCTATTTTCTTCAAGACAAACCAGGGGGAAGTCTGCAACAAGGGAAAGAGAGGGAGAGCAGATCTGAAGTGCAGACCACACTCTACCATGTGAGAGTGGCTGGGCCAACACACCACGTGAGCAGACCCCCCGAGACCAGGCAGCACCCTTTCATGGTCACTCTCTTTAAAATACAGTTGTAGAGTTGAGATGGCTTTTCTGACTGCAGGAAGGTAAAATAGCTATAATCATCTCTTCAGACCCTGCTTGCCCATATTACCGAAAGAACAGTGCTGGAGATATGTAGACCAGTGCCACAATCCCTGTTTGACCTGTTGCCATCTTAGACAGTTTCTTAGACAAAGTATCCCCAACAGGCCAATGCCAGCCTTGGAGCAGCGCCGTTCCTAGTTGCCTCCTGTAGAACCACTTAGGGCTTGCTTTGATGAGTTCAGCTGTAAATATTTTCTCACATTTGCTCTTTTCAACTTATATTGGAGCCAACAGCCCTTGTCATCTGACCCTCCTACCGTCCTCCTAGGGATTTTCTTGTCAACCCCGTTCAGTGTGTGGCAGTATCAGGTTAACTCTCTAGGGTCTGCTGACTGGTGTAAATCGAATTTTTCCAAACACACTGCAACAGGGCCTTTTTTACCCCCTATGGTTAAAAATACAGGTCTCTGCACAACAGCTAGCTGGTTACTGATACTTGTAATTTTTTAATTGGCCTCCAAAAAATTTCCCACATGTGTGCCAAAACAAGCAGTTTTCCATGTGGTAACATCAGGAAGGACTTCCCTCCACCTCTCCACTGCAACACTTCAACTCCTAAGCTCCTGAGTCCCTCTCCACACAGTTTTCACTGGGTAATCCCCTTCACCAATGGGCATGTGGAGTTCCCACCACTGCTCATGTGCCTTGTCTGCAAGCCCAAGCCTGCATATTGACTTTTCAGCTGATGAAGAGTTTGTCTTCTAGACCAGACTTACCGTGTCTTGGGGGGGTTCTATGGCCTGGGGCACAGTGTTCATCCAGCAGGATTGTCTGAGCTTGGTAAACCTGCTTTGTACCCCACCAGCACAAGGGACTCTCATCCAGGAGGCACCAGGTCCAGGATCTTTTCTGCTGCTGCTGACACCAAGGTCATGTTTTTAAGGTTGAAGTGTTTGCCTTAACTGGTAGTGGTACAAGATGTTTGCATGAATCCCAGCAGCCTGCAATATTTAGGACAGGGTACATGATCCGAGAGCCCCTTCTGTCTTTAATTTCTAGGAAGCTATTATAGCGCCTTCCAAAAAGGCTCACGTCTGCCTGCCAGCACCACATTAACATGACTACTGCTTTGAAACACAATAGCTGCAGCAGCTCAGGATCTGTAATGCATCCCCTGCTGCACTGCGCCGCTCTGCGCACGCCTATGTGCCATTAATGGATCATCATGTGGGAAGTGTTTTCATTATTCCTTGCTTTTCCAGCCCTGGCGTTTCTTGGCAAATGTGTAGCCCAGGCCGCAGCAGCTGTCTGTCTTGCTCTCCTGCCATTAGATTAAAAACATTTTTTTGTTGTTATTGTTTTGAAGTGCCTATTGAAGTGACAGGACAGAGAAGGATGGCTAAACCCAAGTCCCAATATCTTTATTTCAAGACTACACTAATAGCCTCTAAGAATTTTTCTCTGCTGCACTTCAGATAAGAGCGGTGAGCCTATAAATTCATTAGCGAGTAATGGAGCAGCCTCACTTTATCTATGTCTTTTCACAGGACTAGGGTTTCATTCTGTGCCAGGAGTCATACATCACACTCAACATGTACGTCTCCAGAGCCAACTGAGAGAAAGTGCAGAAAAACTACTGTTAACAAGGGAGTAATTACATTCAGCATAAATTAATTATTGGTCACTCAGGACTGGTGGGAAAGGGCCACACAGACCGTATCCGACTGAGTTCCCACCTCTGAGGGAAGAAATATTTAAATATGAATCATAAGACAATACAAGGTGGGTCTTTTCTGGTCTGCTGGTCTTTAACTGCACATACTTGCTAATATGACATGTGGCTTATTTGCTTTAACACTATAGGTACATTGTATTTTTTTAGGGCAAACATGAGTGATAGTCATTCAGGACAAGGGTCATTTCATAGCAGACAGCATCAGACCCGACTGAGGGAAGCCAGGAGGGAGTTTAAAATGTAATTCAGCCAAAAGAACAGGACACGGATCAGCAAGCGAGTGATGGAAGGTGTTCATGAGGAATTTAGATTATCACACACTGCAAATAAACCCTGAGAGGCTGTAGCAGCCAGGGGCCAGGGAAACCCACTTGGCAAGTAGAGGGGAGCCCTCCTGCAGGGAAAAGAAGGTGCACAGTGCACCCAGGTCTCTTTGCCAAAGTGTTAGTGCCAGCTCAGGGAAGTCTATTTGTGCTTCAACCCAGAAAATACTGACTTTTAGGGGTGTGTAAAATAATGTTATGTTAGTCTCCAATAACCGACCAAGAGATTAAAACTGCTCATTAAATGTAGAGCATTAAAATTGTTCCACATCCTGACAAAAATCAGGAAGTTCAAAGTTAAAGAGAATCCTCATAAATGGAAATTCTTGTTGTCATGGGAAATAAGAAATGTATCAAGATGTAAATGACAGATGTACTGTCAGCTGGGAATCTCAGCTTGTAATTTCCTGGCTTTTTTAAAAATTTTTTTTCTTTTTTTTTTTTTTCTGATTCATTCAGAAGAATGAATCAGAATTCATTCCCCCTCTTTTTTCCCTTATTCATAGATATTTATACATCTAAATAAACAGTTGCACAGAAAAAGAATGCAAATTAGACTATTTTTTTTTACAGAATGTTTTTCAAGCTTTTCATTAGAGAACTGGGTAAGAAAGTTTTCCATTTTGTGGAGGTCTAGGTTTATTGAATCTTAATGACTGCAACACTCTGACCCACTAGCTCTGTTTTCCCATACAAAAGAAGCTAACATCTGTCTTCCAAGCCTGGTGCTTGGAAATTCACCTGTAACATGAAAAATACAGTTTCCAGGCTCAACTCCATCCAGTTCAGGTTGGAATGCCCTGAAAAGCAAGTTATTTTGCCATGTGTTCTCTTGTTTTACTCAAAATTTTCATGTCAGACTTCAGAAACCTTTCTTTTAATGAAAATACTGGCGCCAATGACCTGGTATTTTATAACAACAGTGTTTTGTTGAAAAATTCCCAACCAATGCTAACTGCCCACATCACACTGGAGAAGACAGTGGAAAGCTTTGTGTCTATGGAGCAGGTCCATGGACCCCTGTGAGTTACAGTTGGTAGGGAATTTCAAAAAGTGCTGCTGTGACCTCTGGGGCTTGTTTCAGTTTAATGATATACCTGGGAAAATAATGTAGTTTATCCAATGACTGCACTGTACTGCACTGTCGACTTTTTTCTCCCTACACTTCTGACACTGTCCCTAAATGCTTTCACTGCCAATGCAAAAATCCAAAGTGGGATTATGCACGTCCATAGGAAATGTACCTCAGCAGAGGAGAAATCTTGCCAAAGCCCAGTGGGCAAGAGATGGACACCTTGCGTGTGGCTGGAGATGGTCCTGCGCCCTGGAGATGTGGCAGCCGAGTGAAATCAGCTGGTGGGAGCTGCCTCAGGGCACTGCCCTCCACCTCCAGACTGGCAGGGAGGTGAGGTCCATGCCCAGTGGTCAGGGCTGAAACCGAGGGGTTCTGCCTCAAAGGCAGTGCTGTTTGCTGGGATGGGGGGAATGACAAAAGGCGGTGGACTGTAACATCTTGAGCAATCTGATTTAAACACATGGTTTGCACGTCTCCTCAAAGTTCAGATGTCTAATTCCTCTTAGCATTTATTTCTCTGATAGGAGGCGTAGTCATTTCCAGAAGAAACCCAGCATGATGACTGAGCTGCAGCACCTCCAGGAAAGTAAGAGTGGCAGCCTGAAGCTCAGCTGTCTCGCTTGTGAAGAACATAAAACTATTACACAACACCGACCACAGCTGAGTCACTCGCACCTTTTTGTAAGGCAAAGCCTCACCTTTTGCTGCCCAAAAGAGGCCTTTTTACTGTGAAAGGAGGCTGCTTTAGCATCAAGCTAGATTTAAAAGAAGTTTAAAAAGAGGATCCTGCAGCTCGAATAAAGTGAGCCTGCTTGGCTTT
Organism: Phainopepla nitens; assembly: GCA_013400175.1. Classification (NCBI taxonomy): domain Eukaryota; kingdom Metazoa; phylum Chordata; class Aves; order Passeriformes; family Bombycillidae; genus Phainopepla; species Phainopepla nitens. The sequence continues at coordinate 91,850 of VXBQ01008807.1, read as the reverse complement.
CCCCAATGACTGGCACTAGAGCAGATTATTCTGGAAGAAAGACATTCTCACAACCTCATGGCTTCAATTTCTTGAGCCAAAAAGCAGAGAGAAATCCCACAGTTATTAAAGCCAATAAATCAATGCTTGAGTGATCTTGTGCACGGAATTGGAGAGTGCTTGCATTTTTCTGCCCTCAGAGCTTTAAGGAAAGTTTTTTTTTCTCCTTTACCTCATCCACCTTGGGTATCTTAAAAGCAGAAAGGCACCCCTGGGACCTGGAGGGTTCTATGAGATGTAATTAGGGAACCTTACTTTTAAAGGTTTAAAAGTGCATCTTTATGGGCTCATGCAGTCCCAGTAACAGTGGTTTATGTGTTTGATTGACATAAAACATGCCTCGACATTAAACATTTGCTTCACGTCCAGGAACACGGGACCCCGTTCGTGGTCTCTGCCTTGCTTTTGCATCCCTGGCCAACGACCACCCCACAGTTGTCCTGCACCCCTGGTGCTGGGGTAGATGCCACGACAGACCCCTCAAAAGGGAGGCACTCCCAAAAAAGTGGAAACCGACTGTTCCCACATCCTCTGCTCGCACTGTCACAGATCAAGAGAAAACGTAAAAATCCAATGAAGCTGCAGTAGTTTAGAGGTCATCTTTATGAGTGATGTTGTAACTCTGTTTTAGCAAACGGGATCTTTCTGCAGTTTCTCTCTGACATCTGTCCCTGTGAGCTGCAATTTAATACCAGCAAATATCAGCATCTATTGTTTTTAGCAGATCCCAAGTCTGTGACAATCTAGACAAAAAGCTGTCTGTATTTGTAACAAAGCACAAACTCCTTTTTAAGCCTGAGCACAAGTTTTGATTAGCCTGTGTTGTGCTTTTTGTCTTTTCTTAGATGGAAGCAAATTTTATGGCATATGAAAAGCTAGTATCTAACTTATGATGAGGTTATGTCCACCAGAAATACAAACCTAGACAACTTACCTCATCCAACCAGCTCACAAAAAACAAACCAAACAACCAGCTGAAAGACCCCACTTCAAATTTTTATTATCAGAATTTCAAAACTAAAAGATGGTGGAGGCAAAAAAGTACAGATCAAAAATTACCATTGGAAATTGGAAACAAACTGCAAATAATAAATCAGATTAGGGGGAAAAAAAGTTAGTCTGTCTGCAGATAATTCACATGTGAAAAAAGTTCATTACAAATGACTTGCCCTGCTGCAAATTTTTAGTAGCACGTGTATACAGTACATCATAAAACTTCTACACTTGACATTTTTTAAGAGAATGCCATTACTGACTGGAACTTCAGTTGGCAGCTGGAAACCTGCCAGAAAGCAGACGCTGAGTCTGTATCAGATGGGGGAAATTCAGAAATTTCAGGAGGCAGGGAGGATATAGTCCTCATCCTCACAACAAAAGAGTTTTAGCAAAAAAACCTGCTCAAAAATTTCATAAAATAAATATTTAGTGTCTACATTGGATATTTTTTTTAAAGAAACCTAAACCCATGACTCAGGAGGACACATAAGTACAAGTCTTAGTATTTAGAAATGGGAAAAATGTGTCAGCTTTTAAAAAATTTAATTTAGCATAGTTTTCAACATTGCCTCAACACCTTTCCTCAGAAAGATTTAACTTTTTGTTTCATTAGCGGGCATACTGGTAGATTTCAGAGCAAAGTGCCCAAACTGAAAGAAAATCTTCACAAATCAAAGCAAGGAATTGCAACAGAAATGCAGTTACTGTATCAGTAAACAGTCTTGTGCTTCAGCTAAGCACAAGTCTAAGAAAAAGAAGGCGGAAAAATAATCTGGTTTTGTACTGATTTTATTTCCCTTATTTCTCTCCTCCTCCATTTGTTTTCATGGTGATTTGAGAGCAGGGGAGGTTTGGGGCTTTTTTATTTTTTACAGTAACATCTAAACATATGGGTCTGCGTACCAGCCCAAAGCAATTTCTTCCTGAGAGATTTATCAGCAATCTTTTCCTGCGTTTCTTTGCATATAGCTTAGAAGGGTGGTTTTATTATACACCCCAAAGTTTCTCTGCTCATCCTTCTGTCTTATTTCATTTTATTTCCCAGGTAGCTAGTTTAATAATTACTTACTCCACAACTATTTTTGTTCTCTCCTCCCTATGCCAATATGAAGGCCTCTGAGCAAACTTTTCATCTCTGGACTTCGTTGTCCTTTTTCTTGTGCTTTTCCTGCTGCAGCAGGCTGGCTAGGAGGGATGAAAGCTGTCTGGACAATATCTTTAAGCAGCCAAGAACTGTCTATCACAACTGGGCTCCATTTACCACAGCCATGTGTGCTTGTGCACAGTTTACAGTTGTGGTTTTTTGGAGGGGATTGTGGCACAGTTTTATAGGCTGCTCAAGATGTCCTTTTGTGTGCATCTATCTATATAGAAGTGTATATATATGCATCCCTAGAAAATACCTGTGTACTTTTTTATTTACTCTTCCATCCTGGAATTAAGCTTACTTTAAAAGGAAAAAAAAAAAGGCACATAAATTTACAACTGCCTAACACTATTTTCTATTTTTTTTTTCTCAAATTAATCTTCTATTATTCTGTTCCCTTTTCTATTTTTTTTTCCCTCAAAATAATCTTCTAATATCCTGCTCCTTTTGACCCTCCCAGGATTTTTCTCTTCTTTGCTTTTCATTTTCTTTCTGCCTTATGTTATCTTCCTTGGCTTTTTCTTTCTTTCTCTTTCTCTTTCTCTTTCTCTTTCTCTTTCTCTTTCTCTTTCTCTTTCTCTTTCTCTTTCTCTTTCTCTTTCTCTTTCTCTTTCTCTTTCTCTTTCTCTCTCTTTCTCTTTATCTCTCTTTCTCGTTCTCTTTCCTTCTCTTTCTCTTTGTTTCTCTTTCTCTTTTTTCTCTCTTCATCTTGCCTCTTCCCTATTCTACAATTTTTCCTTTGATTCCTTTAGTTCTCTTACTGTCAGTTCTTTACATATCCATCTCTTCCCTGCTGTTCCTGCATCTACTCCTTTCCATCTAACACAAGACTACTGAGATATCTCCTCTCCACATGGACACACTATTTGCTCCCTTCCTTGAGATTTTATGCTTATCATGTGCCTAGATGCTCACACTATCAGTAAGAACACACATTTATATAATGTTTTGGGAGAACACTAACAGTGTATTTTGGACTTTGGGTGTCTATTTTGCTATTTCACAGTCTGTGATGCAAAATTCTGAGTTTCAAACCACTCACTACTTCCATGACATTGCTCCTCTCTGGGGTAGTGTAAAAGTATTAACTACAAAAGGCAGCAAAAAATTGTTAGGGACAAAATGACTGCTGCAAGTTTCTGTAGAACTGATTTGCTTTTTGTTTTCTGCTGTAACAATTGATGCCTTGTCAGCTTTACTATTTGGATATAATCATATAAGGAGTTTCATGAAAGTATTTCTCTTTGAAATGCTGCATTTCACCGATGTGAAGACATTCTTCAGATACGTAATGTTTTGGATACACCTGTTGATTTTCCATTATTCAAGATGAATCTTATGTTCATGCCAAGGAAAGGACACTTAAATATTTATTTTCAAAATCTGATTTTTTTTTAGCTTTTTTAAATGTGCCCAGCATTTTGGCACATCAAATTTTTGCAAAAGTGCATGAAGGCTTTGTGTAAATTCCAGCATAGGTGAGGATTTTTTTGGTAAATACTTATTGCAAAAAAAACTCCAAAAACAAAAAATAAAAGTAACAACAAAAAATAAACAAACAAAAAAACCACACACACACACACACACACACAAAAAAAAAAACCAAACAACCCACCCAAACCAAACCAACCAACCAATAAAACTCAAAAACCCCCAACCAAGTAAAAAAATTCCCAAAAAGTAAAAAAAAAAAAAAAAAACAACCCAAAACCAAACCTGAGTCTCAATCTAGTAGCAAAAATAACTGAGCATACATACTGATTATATGGCTTCTTGGCTGTACCAAGCCATATGCAGCAGCTCTTCAGGAAAAATTCAATGTGCCATTCCTAGGAACATGCATTAAGGTCTAAGTAAATCAGCAACATTCTCCATTGGAAATTCTGCCAAGAACTTGGGAACAGATGATCAGGCAGATTTTTAATGTAGTTTCTGGGTATGAGATTACTTTTGATTTCTGCATAATTAAGGTTTTGTCACCTTAGTGAATCCCTTGTAGACAGTCACTCACCAGGAAAGCCAGTCTTGGGCAGGCAGATTTGTTCTGATCGTCTTATCAGGGCAGAGGGAAGGTGTCAGAGCAGCAAACAGTGCAGCATTGGCTTACTGCAGCACAAACACCCACAGCTCTTCTACCCTCGAAGAAGCTTGAATGTCCCCAGGAGACAGTGGCTGTAGGAAGAGCAGTGGAACTATTCAAAATAAGAATTTAGCTCCGAGCAGCTGATTCTGCAAACACTTTAGCACATGTACAGCTTTTATTTACAGGAAACCTCAAAGAGAGCCGGCAAGTGTTGCTTCATGCAAGTCAAGTCAGTCATATGGCAAAGTGTTTATGAGATTTGGATCCAAATTTTGAAATCATTTCAGGACCCTAAAAGCAGGCGCTAGATAATTGTAAATTCCCTTCTGTTTTTTTATTTTCCAGCAGGAAACAAATGCATAGCACTGTTGTGCTGCAGTTGAATCCACAGCCCAGACTCCCAGGGTAGTATGGGCTCCTCTCCAGTGTTTGAGGTCAGGGAATGCCACACAGCCCTCGGGTGCAGGACAGCCAAGGGCTCAAAAATGAGGCAGGAGAAGCCACTGCTCCCCTTCCCTGGCAGCCTTCCCAGAAGGTCACAAAACAAAGTCAAGGTGGATAAGATTTTTCAAAGGCAAGCTGAGGAATGGAGAGCTTGACTTATGAAGTGGGATGGTCAGAGACTGAGCTGTTTGGGCCACCAACAAGGACAGAGGCTGTGGGAGGTGAGAGCTGATGCCCGTTGATCAGCAAAGGGAAGGGGTTATGATTATGGGGATCACCAGGACAATAACACTGGGCTGGGCTGCTACACCAGCCAGATAAAATGGCACAGAGACAGCAAGAATGTGCCCAGCAGCAGTTTTATTTCATTTACCGCAATTGCAAACGGTGTAATAAGGTTGCCTACATGCATATATCCCACACAAGGAAGCTCTCCCTAGATAATTGTAAAGGGGAAAGTAAACTTAATGGCAATTAGCTTTTCTCCATTTTGTTTAGCACAAAAATTAGCAAGCATTTTGAAGCTCTTTGTAGTTTGTCTGCTCTATGGCAGTAAGCCGGGATAGTCAGGTGAGTTTCCAGGTGGCTCACCCCAGAAGGTGTACTTTTCTCTGCTTGCTTTAGGACACAGCAACTTTTTAAAGCTCTCCTGAGACAATTTACTTCTGCCTTGACTTTATGTGCATGTTGTTTCATCATCTGAGGCCTCGTTTCATACATACGTTTATAATATGGGTTTCATTTCAATAAGCTGGGAAAGTAATAAATTTAAAGCTGACTAACAGTTGTTTTATGTGGCTGCCAACCTGCCAAGTAGCATTCTTAATTATTGCCAGGAAACTAAGTGTTTTGCAGCCATGTGTTTTACATTTGAGTGTAGTATGTCTTGTCAGCCCTCTCCACCGGACTGATGGATGGGCCAGTAATTTTTGTATGCAGAGAGGCCTGCGCTGGTGGGTGGTTTCTTTGTCATCAGGTAGGGATATCAACAACAGCCTGATGGGCAGGAATATCCCAAGAGGTTCCCCCACTCCCAAAAAAGTTGTCGCAGCAAAGCTGGAAGGATGGGGTTAAACCTGAGCCCAGAGCTTTATATTTTTTCTGTTCAAGTATGGCAACTACTTATTAAAGTTGTCAGCAAAAAAAAGCATAAACATTTTATAAATCATATATGTTAGAATAAGATGGATGACTGTTTTGTTCCTTCTGTGCAGGATAAAGTGAGATGCTGCTACAAGCAGACTCCCCTTTTCTTTTCCCCAGACTAAATTCATTATTTTTGCACCAAAACAAGCAATGGTTGCATGGCTTGTTTTCTGCAGTCTATGTTTAGGCTCCAAGATGTTGGCCCATGTTTTGGAAATCAGCCAGTAAAAGGAGGACAGAAAATGAATACTAAAAAAGGAAGCACTGACCCAAACAGTCTTGTTGCATGTATTCTGCTCTCCGTAATGCTTTGAAGTCTTTAAAGAAACTTGACTAAGTTCAGTGCCTCCAGGCCCGCAATTTGTACAACCAACACTAGTTTTTGTTGATTGTCATCATCGACTCTAGAAGGTTTATAAAGGTTGTATGTTTTTGGTTGATAATGTAAGTCTTGAGCAATTTCTTAATAATGGGATAAACATAAATACACTGTTAGGAAGCAACTGAACTGTGTTCAGTTCATTTTTTTTTTTCTTTAATAGATCACATGCATGAGACAAATCCCAATTAAAGAAAGGCTCATCTCATGAGTATCTTGGGCAATGCTGCAGGATATTGTTCCTCTTGCACACACGTACCTAATTTTAGAATGGTTCCCATTTTTCTCTGGTGTTGCAGAAAATCCTAACAGTGTTTACTGCTTTTTCTTTTCTTCAAGTATTCTGTTGTTTTGTTAAGGAGGGATTAATTAGTGAATCATTATTCCCTCTTTGGCATGTGAAAATCTGGAGTGTGCTTTTATTCATTTCCCAAGAGTGCGCATTGGCACCATAGCAGAGGATGTGGAAGACGTGTTTTTCAAAGAAGCAGATGTAGCAGTTTTGGGAGCATTTGTACTAGTGTGTTCGACTGAGGGATTCCTTCTAACAATTTCCCCTTTAGCCAGACAGTGCTCATGTTCTTCTCACAGGTGAGACCTGCCTTTCTGAAAAAAATACTCTCTAAGGAAAATTATCATTAAAAGACATATGGCATTTCCATTCCTTATTGCAATTTCAGAGTCATTCTCTGTTTCTTCTCAAATAAATAAATTTCTTTTGGTTTCACACGCCCCTTTGTATCTCAGGGCTACACTTTTCCAAGGAGATTGCGAGTATGGGCAGAAGTTGAACACAAATGACATAAAATTGTCCTCCCACTAAAGTCAATAGCAAACTCTCACTGACTTCAGTCAGGTCAAATCTATCCATGGGAAGTGAAAGTTTACCTTGGCATTACTTAGAGAATCTGAGATACATATTTTTGAAGTCCATCAGTTCTCCAAGTGTGCAGTTACCCTACTTATCCCAGATTTGCTAAGGGTACTATGCAGAGAGGCTCTATGCAGAAGTGCAGACAAGGGAGGACCCTGAAGGCAATGAAGAGTGACCAGAGGCTGTGATGATGAGGTTGTTGGTGTTCAGAGGCAGCCTCTCACAGGACCCAATTAGCAAGGCATGTGCAAAGAGAAAATGGTCTCCTTTTGCTGATCAGCAAGGTGAAGTCTGAGTTTCATTTTGACTCTGTGCTGACCTAACTCTGCTGCTATTTATATCACTAAACAAATCTGAGACTGTGTGAAAATGTCTCCTTAACCTTTCAAAACTGGCACATGGGTTTTTATATCACTCTTTGCCCTCCAGGGTCACTTACAAGAAGGTGCTGGCTGTGACCACTGCAGAGCAGGCCAACATAGGTGAGCTGCTGCCAGGGTCACTGTACTTACTAAGCCAAACAAAAAGCAGGTAAAATATGACATTAAACAAGAGGATGCAGATGATGCTCTGAAAGCATGGCCTAATTCTGATTATGGAAACTGCAATGAGCCAACTCTGCGTTACTCAAAGTCATTTAAATATGCTCTGAATGACCAAGTCACTGGAGACACTACTAGCTTCCTGCCTCCTCCTCTCTTCTGTTTAGGGAGAATCATTCAATGAGCTCAAGGTGTATCAAGGCATCTCAAGGGGGAAGATTGAAGACAAGACCCTGTGTTGCTGTCTGCTGTCTGATGACAAACCAGGTGTCTCAGCAGCCACCATAGAGCACAGACTCTTCTTGAAGGGAGTAGAGGGATTGACTTCTTCCTTAAGCACCAGTTATCTTGGTCTTTCAGAGTTACCCCAGATTATGACAAAGCAAACAGAAAATCTATATCCACTTGTATAAAAAAAGCATATCTAAAATGATTCCCATGTGTGCAGTGCTGCTGCATGACATTAAGTGCAGCAGCCAAACCAGTAACAGTTAAATCCCACAGATCCCCATAAAAATGCTCAGTACACAAGTACACAGTAAATGAAATGACTGAATTAGAAGCAGAGATAAGTGAAGGACAACAATTTGCTGCTCTGTGTTTAATATCGTTGCCAGAGTGCTGAGACACTTCCAGATTAAGGGGATTTTTGCACATTTTCCCCAGTAAAATTTTTGGCAACTGCTCACTACCTTTTTCTGCCTTGCTGCATCATTAACAGTCCAGGCTCTTCACTTCAGTGGTATGTCCCCTGGCTAACATCTCAATTAAATGTAGACATTCATTAATGTTTAAAGTTCAATTTTTACTACTTCTGCTTGAAGATAAATCCTTCTAGCCTCAGTGGTGTGTAGGTGAAATTCAATGGCAGTGAAATCTGGTGATGCGCTCATTGACCCAAGCTTTGTAACTATGAAGGGCAGAGCAGTCTGGCCCACCTGAGCGCCCTGAGACCAGCTTTGCTGCTCTGTCCCACCATGGACTGTAAAAAAAGTGCAAGAGAATTTAATAAAATGCCTTGTTATACTTCAAGTTATTCCAGATTGAGCTGTCAAAGATATCAGCAAAAGAGCTAATTGATTTATTACCACTTCTCTTTTTAACCTGGGCAAAAAATAACAGGTCAATGTTTAAAACAAAGTTTCTGTTATTTTCCCACTCCACTCCACCTTCCCAAACTCTTCTTTCAGAATCTAAGCCTATGGATTTCTCTAAGATGGATAGATCTTAGAGTTATCTTCTTTTGACAGAGGCAAACCTGGACTGTCCCTGAGCACCACCACTCTCCAGTGGGCCAGATCCACCCATGGGGGACATAATGCATCATATTGTGAAAGGAAATGTAGATGTACCATACAAATGCCTGCAAGGAACCAGGACACTCCTTTGAAGAAGTATCCTTCTTTTGAAGAAGTTACTTCTTTCATGATTGTTGTGTGATTCAACTAAGGGTGTGAATTCTCACAAGTGAAAGTAAAGATTAATTCCAAAATTGCATCTCCACTTGGCCCTTCCCTTCCCTTCCCTTCCCTCCCCTTCCCCTTCCTCTCTCTC
>VXBQ01008807.1:5215-82605 GCA_013400175.1 Phainopepla nitens | reverse complement strand
CCCTTCCCTTCCCTTCCCTTCCCTTCCCTTATTTTCCATGGGCCACTGCACATTCACCAGGGACTAGACCATGTAACCATGTCCACACTGCCTTGTAACCTTATCTCTACTCCCACTCTTTGAAAATAGCAACAGAAGAGGTGAAAGCCTTCAAAACCAACACAGAAAAAGCAGGAGAGGATATTTCAAGAAAGAAGTCTCTCCCCTGTGGAGACGGGGGAACTGACGTGCCTGTGATGTGGCTTTCAACATGTCAGTGCCACAAGAGCACTAGACAGATCTGCCGTGTTGCAGTCCTCACGTAGCAAAGGCAGACTTGTTTTTAATAGACAACACATTGGAAATATAGCCCTGATTTAATCTCTCTGTTCTCTTTCCTTTTCCCTTCCCCTGTGGCTACCTTGCGATCAGTTTGGCAAATCTTAAGGATTACAGATGTAGCACTAGAGTAAACACAAATATGGCACATTAGCTGTATAGGCTGCTTTGAAGATAAAGACTGACTTTAAATTCCACAATCCTGAGGGCTCTTGTCGCCTTGAAATCTGATTTCAAAGCTCAACACCACTGAAATGTCTTGTTGAGAGTGATGACAGCAGGCAGCGAAGTGTACACTGTATTGTCACCACCTGTGATTGGTGGCAAAGTGCATACTTTGGCTACCGCATACTGACTCCCTAGCTGTGGGCTGCCTGTAATAATGCAAACAATAACTGCTAGCTAATTTCAGCCCTGTAAATGTGGTGATGAAGTATTACATAAACTCAGAAACCATAAGAGTTAAGTGGATGGTGTCCATTTTCACTGTTTTCAAGTGGCACAGGGAATCTTTACTGTGTCAGTCTGTGGGAGAGAGAAAGAGGTGAACACATTCCTCCAATAATGAGAAGCCAGCAATTAAGGAAAAACCAAGAGGCCATGAGCCTGTAAACACTGACCGTTTTCATGAGAAAGAGCTGTATCTGTGAGAAAAATCTTCAGGACCCTACCCCTGGGCTACACAGAACCCTGCAGGGCACTGAACAGGAGCATATGGTACTTGCTGGGACCCCTGCCCTGTTGCTTGGTCACCGCCATGGGAGGGATGTCCCATAACCTGCAAAGCATCACACCTCGGGTGGAAATAGGTAATGGGGGGCCAGGTGGGCTAGAGATGGCCAAGGACCTATTGGCTGCTGCAGTTCCACTGGTCAGTTCTTGAGGAGTAGTGGAAATGGCCATAGGGAGGCAGGAGCTTGGCAGCACTGGGTCTGTGAGGATGTACCTGGGTATATGCTGCCTCTGTGTCTGCACCATGATTCCCATCCCAGCCTGGGGACCAGGGCTGCCTGGGGAGCTGGGGTATTCACATAGCTAGTGATGGTGAATTGACTGTCTATCTCCTCTGACAGTGAAGCCATAGACTTTTTCTACTGACTTCAATGGAAACTGGCTTTTGCCCATTCACTCACCTCTGTGTAAATGAATATTAATGGAATAAATTTTGGGTGATCTTTAGTTGACAGATTCCTTAGAGATTTCTTGAATAGTCCCAGGAAGACAGCACAAGTGTCCTCTGACTCAGTTTTAGGAGAAAATCCAAGAGTGACACAGAAGACTTGCTGTTGGAAAGCAGGCAGATAACCAGCCCAGACTATCACTATTGACAAACTGGGACAACAAGGAGCTGGGAGTGACACGATGAGGCTAATGGATATCAGCCCATTTAGTTGTGATAGCTGACCTCCTACTGATGAAATGAACTTGAACTCTTGTCATCAAGAGAATGCAAGATATCTGGGCCTAAATGAGGCAGCACTCGCAAGATAGATCCCATTATAACTAAATATTTTTCTTCCAAGACTAAGAAAACTACTGATTTCCAGGACTCATTAGCTCTGACCTAAGGCACCAATGGAAATGCTATGCTTCTTCCATTCTTATTCTCCTTCTCAATTTGAAAGCCACGAAACCAAAATACCTATTCTCTAACTCCAGTGAAGCCCATAGTTGGTTGAAAAGAGTGTATTTCTGCTTTATCAAAATCTCCAGAATGTTATTCAGCACTCCTTTTCATTGCAAATGCAGTGGTTTTATTTATTCCCTACTAATATGATGAATGTATTGGGTGATTTACAGTAGAGAAAACTTGAGAACCATAAAATTTGCCAGCTAAACAGGTAAGGAGAGGGCAAAGGAAGAAATATTAAATACTACAAGGGGGATGCACTGTTTTTCAGTGTCCTTGTTTTTGCCCTTAGGGTTTGATACTGCAGAGGGTTAGGGGGGTTGATAGAATTCTCACGTGACTGGAGCTCCTATGGTCCAAGGAAGAGGAAGGCTGTGGACAAGGAGAAGCATACACCTGGTATACCACCCTCTCTGATTAGGGTCCAGGTGTGAGGGAAAACAGAGCAGTGGCAGGGAACTGGTGGAACTTAGAGATAAAACCCTCTGAATATACTCTCCAATATAAATCTATTACTGGCAGTCAAAAGCCTTATGAGATGTATATAGTGAGGTAAAAGTATCCTGAAGGATAAAGCATGAGAGACTCTGATCAAACAAACAATTTAAGCTGGGAGCCATGTGGAAGCAAAAAGTATTTCAACTCAGTTAAAAGGTTAGGAGAAAGATCTTGCCATTTTGGGAATGGCAGTCCAAGCAAACACTAACCAATCTTCAGGGCATGACGCAGGACAGCATGTCTCTTCTAGGGTGAGTCAGGGTGGCCAGATGCTCTGTTTTCATGATGTATCATGATTCAGTGGCTAAGAGTAAATACTGATGATATCAGATCCTTTCCTTTTTTGAGAAGCAAAGCCAAGCAGCAACAGGTTCTGTTTGCTACCACCTCCAAGTTAAAAAAACACTTGGTTGCTGAAAGTGCAATGCTCTGTCCTCCTTATTTGCTAGGCATTTTGTGAAGGTCTCCCAACAGTAATATTGCACTTCTGCAGTATCTTCACTCTGATATGCATAATTGTGACAAATATGTGCCCCCAAAGGGTCGGTCTTTTTTAGCTTTTCGTGCAAATACAAAAGGACTCCTATTAACTCTCGTGGTACTTGTACGTGTATGTCTCCCTGACTTTAAGTTTTAAACTACACCAATCAAGACAAGAAGAAAATAAGCAAAACCCAAAAATCATTATCCTTACCCAAAGACAGTACTTAAAAAGGTCAAATTTGCTAATGTACTATCTTAGTAATACTACTACTACTAATAATAATAATAAAAACAATAATAATAGTAATAATAATATTGAAAGTGGCTTGAAAATCAACAAGGTAAAAACAGTTGTAAGCAACCTTGAAGTTTATTAACTACTTCATTCTTTTTCAATAAATTATTAAATTCTACAATAATCAGAGTGAAAAACTTTGAGTTTTAATAAAATGCCAAAGGTTGTGACAGTGGTCAGTTGTATGCAAGAGACTTCTCTAGGGTCAAACAGAAAATCTCTGCCAGAGCAGGAAATGTCACACCAGTTTTCCTAGTACTCAGGCTGTATTTTATATCCCATACTATTTTTCCTGTGGGAAAAAGCTGACATCTTCTCTAAAGAATCTGTTTCATTTTACTTTTCTTTGCAACCTGAGATTTCATTATGTTTACTTTGCTTCATATTTTCTTATCTTTCTCTAATAACTAGTACAAATCTGGAAGGGAAAACAATTTTCCAATCTCAGGGGTTAGGAACAGCAGAGTAGTTTTCTTGAATCCTAATCTATGACTGGTAATTATGGCCATTTCAAGGTTCCCTAGGAGAATTATTGTCTTCTGAAATATTTTAAATAGCTAGCTGTCCACAACTTTTCTTTGCCTCAGAAAATGGATATATTATCATTTTAATGTCTACTGTTGCTGCTGCTGGGAGCAATAAAGCTAAGTTCATGTTCTCCCACAGTGTATGAATCAATGGGAAATAAATAATTCTAAAATATGCTCTGGAATTCTTTTACATGACAATCTGAAAACAAAGGTGGTGAACAAACACTGAAAACCCCAAACTGACTCAACAGCAGAGATGGAGTTCATCTCACCCCACGTAAGTCATTTTACTCAGGCAAATGATGCAGAGCAGTCATTCAGACATGCTCTGAAGACAGAGAGTGAAATGTCTCTCCAGAGACTCTTTACCTCCTTACCCTAAGGTCGGTCAAACCACCCTCAGGAGACCTTGCATCTCTCTAGAGCGACTTCTGTGGAGGCGTCTTCCCTCTGCTTCATACAGCACTGTTTTGCACTCCTTTCTTTTCAAGGAGAAAGAGGTCTCAGAAGGCCATGAGGGTGCTGAAGGGGCAGTGTCATTTTGCCACGTTGTGGCTCAGTCACACATTTTTGTCCCTTGCCTGCTGTGAGTCAGAGCACCTTTGTCCTTTGCTGCTGCAGCCAGGTAGCCTCTGGGTAGGTGAGGACAGAACCATGTTTCCATGCTTGCTTTTGCTGCCTGGTATTCCTCTGGATGGAGATGTGCAAAGCAGCATTCGAAGTTGGGAGCTCTCAACCAGAACACGAGTAAGGTACTATTTGCTCTTCCAAAGCAGAAATTATTTTCACTGTATGCAGATCTGAAATGAAAACTAGCAAGAGCACGAGAGAGGCTGAAATGTTTGTCAGCCTCTTTCCAGAAAAATGCTCATAGTTCTACCAATTCTCTCCTGCTACTTTTTCAGTAGCTTTTTAAATTCAGTTGCTTTATCTTAGGAAAACTCTGAATCAAGAATTCATTACCATGAGGGCTTATTGACTGCAGGGCTGTGACAGCAAAAAACAATAAGCTGTCCCCACTGCTATGAGGTTTGCAGGATTGGAGAGTTTAATGACAGTCTGCACTATTATGTTTATATAAGGAATAACCTGAGAGAAAATTAGTCCTCCTGCTTGACTCACATATTGAGTTTCTTTTACTTCTGGAGATGTCTGAAAGGGAGAGAGGCTATGTCGACTGTACTTAACAGAAGCACTAAGTGAGCACTTAAAAAATGTTCATTCCCAGAAGGCCTTTGAATTCACTGATGGTGAGAACAGTGATTCAGAAAGGAATTTGCATCTCTCCAGTTAAGCAGATCTTAATGTCCTAAAGAGAAAACATTCTAGAATTCCCACTAAGCAACTGAAGGTATTTTCCACATATCACACTTACCCTTCTACCAGGTAACAGATTAGCACTAAGCAAAATCTGACCGTGTAACTACAGTGGAAAAGGTATGCTGGAAAGTGCTGACCTCACTTAGGTCAACTCACAACAGAAACAATGCAGCTGTCTGCATCACTTAGACATACTTCCACCCTTGATGAGCCTTCTGGACTGCACATAAAACTGGGGGAAAGATGTACCACAAAACCATGGCATAAATAACAGTCAGATTCGGTGCTATGTACTCAAAGATGGCAAGTGGGGAAAAAAAGTAGCAAGGGTAATTAATAATTTGGGATATTAATGTTGTGCAAAAATTATTCATTTTCATCCTCTTGTAATCCTTTTATTTTGGTTTGGTTTTGACATCATGCTTGCTTTGGGAAATGTTTAAAATTGGTGGGGTATATAAAAATGCTATCAAACAGTAGAGTTTAAACATCTTTTTCTAAAGAGATTCCTTTCAGAAGAATTGTGGCACTTTATGCTTTAGAAGTGGAGCTTACTGCAGTGAATTGAATTATACAGCTCTTTAGTTGCAAATTTAAACTAATACTACTGTTTGATCATCCCAGAGAGGAAATATTACATTTAGAAAAGGAAAAGATCAATCTGCTGCAGGTTTGTTCTCAGATGTGTTAAATATTGAGTACATTCCACCAGGAAGAAAAGCTTCATTTTGGTCAAGGGCTCTGAGATTCAGATATTTGTTGGGCGTTTTTGGTGGTTTTTGTTTAGTTTCTTGGTTTTCCTTGGGGCTTTTTTCTGCAAATAACATTTTTTAAAGAATAGTAATTTTCATACACATTGTTCATTTAAGTCAACATTTTAATTATCTGTAGCTCCATAGTTTAATAACAAAGTACTTGTCATACACCCAAATCGTAAATTAAATGTTTTAATAAATTTGCTTAGAAATATAAACATATTGATGGCTCTGTTAGAAATATAAGTTGTGACCTTACTTTAGAAATTCAGTTTCAAACAGAAAAAGTAAAATAGACCTCAGTGCATTAAATTTATCATGTTCCATATGGACATAAATTGCTGATATTTTCACCTACAGGTCAGTTAAGAGGAGGAGGAAGACACATAACGAAACTGTAAATGCCTAAAGGTTGTGCTTTTTGTCGGGAAACATTGTTGAGTCTGCCAGCGGATAAGCTTTGCATTACACAGAAAGTGATAAATGCTCGCCAGTGAATGAACAGATATTTTTTGAAGGTGCTCTTCTGTCATTAAGGTTTTTTAACATTGATAAACTCCTAATTTTTAGGCATTTGAAGAAAGTTTCATAATCTGAAGAAATATTATCACTGGCTGCTAAAAATTCCATTGGTCATACATTTGTCTGGCTATGTGAACCTTTCCAGCTGTAACAACAAAAAATAAGTATCTATCTGCATAGATGTCTATGGGGTTGTATTTATATATTATAGGTACAGATATATACATACATATAGATATAAACATTCATTACTATATGTATAACTCCATCTAGATGTATGTATGTGTGTTTGCATGCCACAATAATATTTCTTCCTTCTTTCTCCAAATCATTTTCACACTCAGGTAATTCCACTGAAAGACCTACTGTGCTATGAAGTTAGTATGGGAAAGGAATTTTACATTAGATAAAATGTTTGCATGATGGTGGATATGTACAGCCAAAAGATATATTTTTACTTCATGATGATACACTGCCATTGCACAGAACAGCATTTATTTAAAAAAAATGGTTTAAACAGGTTTTTGTTTGGCAAAAAAATTGTTTTATTACTAGGGGGACCATTAAGTGAAATTGATCAGTGGGGATTTACATTCTTGCTTTGGTAAGGCTAACAGGCTTCACTTTATCATTTTTATTTTCAAATTAAAGTTGATTTGTTTAGAGTCACACACTCAAAAAAAAGTTACAAGAAACCAATCCTAAATTTAGGTGATGGGAGACCTTCCAGAGGCTTTCAACGGCACCTCTCTAATTGCCTTGTTCACTTTCTATAGGCATAGGATTGAACACCTAAAATCAAGTGACAGATTGGAAGAGTTAGAATGGACGTCATCCCAGGAAAGGACATTGAAAAGAATGATAAAGTACATTGTCTTCCATTCACTGCTCAATAAAGTCAGCCTGTTCTGCCGTGAAATAATATTCTGTACATGTGATTTTACAGTTAACTAATTTTTTTTTTATTCAACTTCTACTAGGGAAATGATTTGTTTGATTTATCAAGATATGGGGAGGGGCAGTATTACATAGTCAAAAGCTGAAACCAGTGTTAAGCATGTCAATCAAACATGTGCTTGCTCAATGTTTCAGTATTAGATTCATATTTTACTAAAGCAAGCTGGAAGAACTTTCCAGGACCATTTTTGAATAAACAAATGCTGTTAGAAATGAGCATGTAACTTCTTGTGTATCTGACATGAGCATTTCCAGATAATCTATACCTGTATTTGCCATTACCATCATCTTTTACATCCATTTCCAAGAAAACATTGAGACACAGGACAGCTCGATCTACTGTTATGGTTATCCTTGATCTAAACACATTTGACAATGCCTACAGATATTCCATGTTACCCGTGATGACATTTTTACCTGCCAGAACAAGTTGGTTGAGGTGCATTTATCAGCATTCAGTTTGGCAAATTGGACTAGACAGCCTGTTTGTCCCTCTGTGCAGGACAAACACGTTATGAGCATTGACCAGAGATTGTGCCTCCTCAGACAGAAGATGGGAGCAAGACTGACCCCCTGAGATACAGCAAGAGGTTTTCAACATGCCTGAGAGGTAGAGGCACAAGCTGACTATCCAAGGAAATTCTGGGAGAAAATCAGAAGGGAGATGATGGCAACTTCCTTTGCTTTGCTGTGGAGGTGAAAAGCTGAGTGTGCAGCAGAAAAATGGATCAATCTGATGACATTGGCCCCAGAAGACCTTCAGGACTTGGGATTGTGCAGTCCTAAAGTCAGTCTGGTAACACGGCATCCTTATTAGATCTTCCCTCCAACTCTTCATGGTCTGCATGTAATGCCAAGGGTGTGTGTTGATGTGCCAGGGGTAGAACATTTAAAAATTTGATTACTGGGGGAAAAAGCTGCATTTTTTCAGACAGAAAAATGAAAACATTTGAGGAAAAATATATCTCAAAAGCTAAATATTACTTACCTACTTGTACATGACTAGATAGGAGACGAATAAATTTTATTATTTTATGTTTTGTTCAGGGGGATCTTTCATTAATTTAAAGTAACTTCTGACTGGTACTTGAACATCTCTCCTAAGATAAGGCTGGAGGTGTGGAGGACAGACAAGTAATAAGCACTGAATAGAAACTTCAGTTCCCAGCAGGGAAATCTCCTTTCTTATATACAATATGTGTGAGACAAAGAATAGTAAAGATACCTAAATTGCAGTACCTACATACAGCAAAGAATATAATTTATTATTCTACTTGGAGTATGTTTTTAACTATGACAAGAGCTTAGGTATTGTTGTCATAAACTTTCCTAAACACATTTGTGCAAATTTACCTATGAAGGAACCTTTTTATGGCTCTTGTGAGTTTATAGAAAGTTTTTGCAACACATTTCCTCTCACTTGCCATGCTCACCTCTAGCTTCACATGTATCAAAGTGAATTAAATTTTCTCATCCTGCAATCGATGTTTAGGTTTGCACAGAATTCATTGTTCTACTCCACAAACTGATGTATTACTTGATTCTTTTATGGGTTGCCACTCGCACAGGGGAAAAAAAGTAGTTGCGTTCTGCTGTTTATTTTTGAGGAATGTCTTTTCTAACTCGGCACCAGCAGAAAGATTGCTGTTATCAGTGCTCAAATACCAGTCACTCCCTTATGAAGCAAGAAAAGATACACTGAGTGGTCCCAGGGACTAAGGAAACTTCGGCATTTCATCAGTTTCAGGGCTAGAATTTCACTGTCAAGCTCACTATCTGCTGGGCCTTCACAGATAAACAGTAGATAGGAACTCGCAACACATTCCTTTCATGTTCACTAATTTCAGAAAGAGACTCTGCAGTCTAACACCAGCACATCCCTTGAAGTCCTATCTCTCTGCTTGTATCTTTGGCAGACGTGTAGTAATTAGTAGAACAGAGAGAAGATATTTTACACTGCTCTGTCCACTTGGCTCTGCCACTATGAACAAATGTTGTAAGTTTTGGCTGGAAATGGCATCTCACACTCTGTGCTTTTGTTATAAATCCCTATTCAAATCTGAAATTCTTTTAAATTAGTTAGGATGTAAACTTTAACTTCAAACGATAAAGGACTTTCGCTACTGTAATTTATAGCTTTAGGAACTAGAGGAAGTTTATCTCCTCCTTATTTAATGGAACTTTAGACAACATATTAAAAATGAAATTAAGACAAATAGAATCATGTTATCACTGCCACGTCTTACTGAAATTAGATAAAATACTGCGTAAAAGTAAAGTTTCTTTATAGCTAAAATAGAAGTTTTTCTCTTTAAAAAATATTCATCCTTTTTTTCTTGTTAAACTTCATAAATCACTTTCTCCTTCTGGACTAGATTTTGCCACCTTCAATCAGAATAATAGACATGTCACAGAAGGTCTGGCTGTTTACAGTTGGCCTATGTCTAAAATAAGGTGCTGCTCAACAAGAGCAGAATTACAGCCAAGGATGGACATATGTCCGCCTTGTCAATAAGGCACTGGGGGTATTTGATATATATATACTATATAGATGTTGTAATACTTCATTTATATTGTTTGTAGCAGATGTTTACATCTCTAAAATTATTGCTTGGTTTCAGTAGTTGAGCATTTGTGTATTACTAAGTTGGAAAATCTTCCTGCTTTGTTGAATCTGTGAGACAAATACTGTTGCAGCTTTGTATTTCTAGAGCATCTTTCACAAGATAGAAGATGCCCAGGATCAAATCCAAGATGTAAATAAGTAGCTTCCTCATGATTCTGGCCTGAATAATGAATGAGTCAATGGTACTGCTCAAGCAGTATATTAAAGCCATGAAAGGGTTATTATTGGAGAAATGGGTTTTGTTCCACAGAATATCTAATTTGTAAATATGATGAATGTATCATCCTGAAATTTCATGGCAAATCTAATCATGCTGCAGAAGTGAAAAGAATGAACTAAAACCGAAATATAAAAAAATCTCCAAAGCTACTACAAAGGGAATATTAAGAAGGGCATTAGAGGAGGCTTTGTTATACTTTAAACTTTAAACTTTTGTGCAATTAGTGGCTCCAAATTCAGTACAGATATATACCGATATCTTCTGGAGAAAAGCTGCATTTTGCTTAGGCTACAGACTTCCATTAGTAGAAAATGTTAGAAAAGTTAAGAATCCCATTGCTACTGAAAGCCAAGTCATTATGGGCTACCCGCTACTGCCACTCTAAAAGTTGCAGGGCTACTTTGTCACCCTCAAATTTCTGAAGTGAGGGAGATAAGGGTACTGTGGAACCATTCCTTCTAGGTCATTGGGAAGAGCATTCCCCTGGCAAGATGCCAGTTCCAAGGTCTTGTCACACCTCTGACTTCTCTGTGTAAATAGTACAGGAATCTGCGTGCTTCCCTTTTATTCTGTGAGACAGCAGGGCAGCAGTATTAGCTGGTGTAAATGAGGAGATGGATGAAGTTCAGTGGCAGCCTGAGTCACTCTGTCCAGTGCTCATCTAAAAATGCTTAACAATCTTGTACCAAACACCCTGCATTAAAAAAGGAAAAAAAAAACCCAACCCTCAACCAGCAGATAATTCTTTCAGCTCCTTCTGACAACCGTAGTCTAAAATGGATTGCTCTTTTTAAAGTATTACAAATCAAGTCACAAGTCTGGCGGAGGCAATTCTTTTTTCTTCTCTGATCCTGTCCATCTGAGCAGGGAATTGTGCATTCAGATCTTCAGGAAAACCTTTTAAATTGAAAATACAAAATGAGGTTCAGTTACTACTTCATATATCACCTTGCCCCTCATCACCATTAGGTAGAAGGTAAGGAGTTACCTATATTGAGTGATCTTGCCATGATCTTGCTGTCTTTTATTTACTGTCCATTTTAAAGCATGGATTAAGACTGGGCAATAAAACCCTCTGCTGAAATTTAGAAACCCTGTTCTCTATCTGATTTGAGTCATTAGAAGTCTTTAACCATCCTGCAGCCATCTCCACCTAAGCCTCTCCACAGGAGGGAAGAGAGAGATATTGCTCAGGAGGGCATCATGCATTTTCTTCTGCATGTTTTAAACGGAACACTGCTGGTGGTCTGGTAGGATAAATGCAGAACATTTTTCACATTTAGTCACAGACTGTGATCAAGCTGCTCGTGACATGTAAAGGATCCCCTCTTGAGTCAGATGATGAATTACAGCCTCTCCAAAAACTTGCTCATCGGAGGAAAAATAATCAAAGACTTTTACAGTAGATAGTAAATAAATGTTCTTTTCATGCTGTTACTACAAGCCAGTCAACCTCAGTATCCAGATCAAGGAATGAATAAGAAAGAGTGTTTTCCAAAATAAAACGTCTCAGCTAAGCCAGTTATGTATTTCATGGTTGACAAAAATGAATTGTGGCTGATGTCTCCCACGGGAACTTAATTAAATCATCACACTCCACTGTCAATCAGCCAGTATCCTTCAAGAGCAATGTTACTTAACCCTTGCAATTAAAGGATTGTACCCGCCAGCGGAGCACCTTGATAATGGTTTTACATATTTTGGCCTCTCAGCTTCGCTTTATATCACCATTCTAGGAAAGGAGTGTGGAAGGCATGCAAACTAAAAGTAGGGAATGTTTTAGATGCTGTTAGTCACTTAAAAAATTTAGTCACCGGGGAAGTAATGAGTTACTAATTACTACTAATACACATTTCAGGCAAACTGCTGACACAGGTTTTATATTTACAAGATACCTGCCAATACATGTTTTTACTGCTTGCTATTCTGCCCTTTTACTACTTGCTGTCCTTTTATTCTGAGAGGTTTCAGTTTCAAACCAGGATGTAGGATGTGTTGGGTTCACAGTTACTATACTTTATACAAATTTTATACTTTATACAAATACTTTATACTTCATACCATACTTTATATAAAACCATGCCATACTTTATGCAAAAACACCAAGTAAATGAATCTTCTGGTATCCCATCATCCATAAAGGAAGTGTTACCTCAGTTTTGGATGTTACTTCTTTCTGTGGGCCTTTGGAAACGGGAGTGCATCCAGGTAAAACAGTTGCTCTAAATCCATCACAGCCCCAGCACATGACAGGAGTGTGTGAGGAGGTGGATTTTAACTTGTGAGTGGGAAGAAATTAGGGACATACATAGATCACATTCTTTAAGTGCAAGAGCCTTATCTCACATGTTTTCATAGATGAATGACTTTTGTTCTCAAGTTCACTTGTTTAGTGGACGACCAAAACATAGATGGAGATCTATAATGACAAGGCCTTGCAGTCTTCTACAACCTTCTTTAAAACTATAAATCAAAGAGAATCAAGGTTAGCCTTTCCTGTGAAGTTAGGGATAATTCTGTTACATTTTACTTCATATTAATCAATGCATTTTAGGCTAAGTCCCAACAGGCAGAAGGGGAAGTCGTTTATGGGATCGGGTGTGATATGTGAGGTGGCATAAGAGAAGGAATCTTTTCTTTCCTGTTTGCAAAAAGAAAATCTGATGGCAATTGCTTTAAGAGGAAAGTGGGACATATTAACACTGCACTATGCTCTTTTATTTCCAGTGCCTTGAGTGACAACCATTCCATTTTAAAGTTTATCACTCAAGATGCATTAGCACTATTCAAGTAAATCTTTGTGAATTCACAACTTCCATTCTGCTTCAGTAATAAGGGAACAAGCTGGAGAAGCCTGGGGCTGAGTTCTGCACTCTGTCAGTATCTGGCACTCGTCTCTTAACAAGGAACCTCACAGACTCTGCTATTATGGCAGTAGGAAGGAAGTGCTAAAATTACCAGCAATAATAGGGCATCTCAAACTCTCTGGCTCGTGGGAAATGTCTAAACAGCTACAGCCTGGTAAAATAAAAATATTTTTATCAGGACAAGAAATTGATGGGAGATGAGTTGAGCTGTAGCTTGATAGTAGGTATTTTTCTATTTCACTAGCTGAAAAATTCTTGGTCTTGCAATATTCAGCTATCACACACATTTCTTTCAGGCCTTCAGGGAAATACAATTGGCTTTTAAAGAAGTACTATTATGCCTGCAAAGGTGACTTTATAAAAGTGGCACCTTCTTACTCATTGTTTTTTCCACAGAGGTTACATTCTTTATTGCTTTTTCTTCCTTTCAATGCTCACCTTTGGCAAAATGAAGACTGCTATATCATGCATCAAACAGATGCAATTCAAGTAAAATTGTTCTGCAAATATGACTGATAATATCATTTGGACAACAAAGTGTTTGCCATTGGGAGAAACAGCTTCTATGTTGTCCAGCGCACAATTTATGAAGTGTTGGTTGGATGCATGTTTGCGGGAAAGGAATGGAGGGGAAGAAAATAATACAAGGAGGGTGAAGGACAAGTTTTTGTCTATTTGGTGGCCCAGCTTCAGGAGAGGACAGAGAGGACTGCTGCTATGACACCTTTTATAGAATAAATTTTCATATGTCTGTTGAGCAGACAAATCAAGCACACTGAAATGAAGATCTACCAAGAATTCAAGCTTAACATTCAATTCTTTAAAAACAAGAATACTACTTATTAGAGCCATTGTCCAAAACATACCAGAAAAATCTTCCAGTCCTTTAGCTACTTTATCCTGTTGCAGTGTCAGAAGTCTGCCTTAAATGCTGACATTACTACCTCCCCTGAGAGAGCAAAACGTGGGTAGTCTGAGGTTATCTAGTTCCACATGAGTATTTCTTGTGAGGAGGAATGCTAGCAAAAAGCAATGCTACATCCAGCTAGTCCCCACTCAAAAATATCTCCTCTTGTATCATTCCTGTGCCAGACAACTTCATGTTGGAACAAACCTTAATTTGAATCTGAGCACTTTGTACTTTTCCTAGCACACATAACCATGACTTTTTAGCCTACAATCTGCTGAGCACACTGGAAAGAAACCACAACAATTTTATCCAGAGAGGGGCAGAAAGAAAAAACAGATTCTGACACCATGGGATGTGACAGAAGGTATAGGATTCACAGTGCTGAGCTGGACATCGATATATGCTTTTTGAAATTGGGGCAATTGGGTGCCTGAGTGAAACACATCAACCATGGAAACCAAAGGGTCAGGAAATCCAAAATATTTTTCTTCCTGTAAACAGGTTGGAGGACTGGGAGCATTCTCTCTCGAACTGAAGTGCCTTCCCTAAATTTTTGTGCAGTTGGAACTTAAACCTTTCCCCAAATCCAGACTGGTTCATTTAAAATGTTACCATACATCCTGGCAAAAAAACTACTGTAAGACAACGAAAGGCTCAGGGAAGTCAGATCAGTTTTGCTGACGGCTGTCGTCAGCTGCACTGAACAGGTTTTCCCAGCACCAGCCGGGTTACAGAAAGCTTCGGTCTAGATAGGGAGGGCAGGTGGGTCCTCAGAGTCTCTCTGCTCATGAGAAAGTTCACAGTTGTGGCCCCTAACTGAGAAAGGCCTTTCAGCAGCCGCAGAGTGTTTAACCTCGAGGAGCGGCGGTGCGCGCTGCGTTGCCGATCCCGGCTAATGTGACGGGCTAGAGGTTGAGAGGCAGCCTTTGAGATAACACCTCGCTATCGGCAGCGCATTAAGGGACAGCGCAGCATTCCGCCTCCAGCGCTGCTTCTAGTGGCCAGCAAACAGGGCACGAGATAAAAGACTACCATCTGCTCTTTCACTTCTTTGCAAGGCAAAGACAGACATTAATTTCTTCAAACAGAAATGGGGAAGAAGCTTTTTTTTCTTTTTTTTTTGAATCCTCAGGACAGCCTTTCAATAATTTCAGAATAGCCTTTGAGTGGCATCTGAAAAGGTGCAGAATATTTTTTAATACTTTGGCTAATGCTTTAGTGCAAATACATTTGTTGTACCTTAATGGCTACATCATTATAATGATTGTGACAAATTTATTTAAAATGGGAAATTAATGTCAATGAAATATCAATCTGTAATTTTTTAAAATGAAATGTCAGAACAGTCCAGTGTTCACATATCTTCATATTTAAAACCTGTGGTTTTGCTCCTTTTTGCTGCTGATAAATGTACAAAAAGTTAGAATAAGGAAACAATATTGTTCGAAAGAAACCATACTCCCCATATATAGAATGAAACACATCTCTTTTCCCCTCTTTTGTTGGAACTCTTTCACAAACTTATTTATAAAAAGGAAGCTAGAATATTAAAAGCAAACAAATATGTAAATTTATTAAAAGTTAGATGCAAAATAAAGGAAGAATTTCCTTTAAAAATTAAACCCTGCCGTAACAGTGAAAGAAGGAGGAATAATAACTAGAAACAAACACAAGGCTTCCAGACAATTAAGCATGTTTCAAAACCAAAATTCAAAATTAATATAAAATCAAGGATTCTTGATTTTTTTTTTTGTTTCTAAAGTCAAGGAAAGGAATTTTTAGTGAAACAGATGGGATTAATCATCTTATAAATAATATAAATAGGAAAAATATTAAACCACATTGACATGATTTATGAATCTGAGAAACCCTATTTTCTGCACACTGCACCTTACTGTTGCCAGTACTTTTGCCCATTTGCAGAAAACAACTTGCTTCAAAATGACCATGCCTTGCTGAAGAGACACACAGGTTTCTTTGTGCAACTCTCGGCCTGCCAAAGCCCAAAGGTGAGTCTGGAAAAGGTTGTGCCCCATAAGCAAGTCCTGCTTCAGTTTTACTCCTTGCTGTGGCAGGAAGATTACTTGTGCCTTGATTTATCCACAAGAAGTCCTCTTTTGCAGTAGTTTTGTTTTGGTTGAATGCAGAAACGCATACTGCTTGGGGTTACAAAGACTCAAAGGAAAAAAAAGCCTTTTGCTTTTTAGGTTCAATTTTCCACAGTGCCAAGAAAATCTACCTTTGAACTCTATAAAAGCGAATAAAATTTTGGCAGTGTGAGTGGAACTGTAAAACAAACAACATGCTCCACATAAGTTAGTATGTGTCCTAGTTGAAAAAAATGGAAAATTGGAATGATAAATGGACAGTTAATCAAATAATCCCTTCTTCCACTATACAAGAAAGGACAAATTGATTTGAAATATAATGTACAGAGACATGATTGATATCCATGGCAGTAACATTTTTTTCATTATAATGAAAAGTATATTTGGCTGTCATTTCTGAGAAAGTGCATACCATGTGAAATACTTGCACCGTACAAACTAAACTAGAACACAATTATTTAGTATCAGTGCTTTTAAATTGAAACTGTACTAGACAACCTCAGGGAGGA
This sequence comes from Phainopepla nitens, assembly GCA_013400175.1. Classification (NCBI taxonomy): domain Eukaryota; kingdom Metazoa; phylum Chordata; class Aves; order Passeriformes; family Bombycillidae; genus Phainopepla; species Phainopepla nitens. The sequence continues at coordinate 66,057 of VXBQ01008807.1, read as the reverse complement.
TGTTGTTTTTCTTTTCATGGTCAAGACAGCTGCTCTATAGGAATTTAATGGGATGGTGAGTCAGGGATACCGTTTCACCCATCGCTTTCACAGAGTGTTCTTGACCTATAATTCCAGAAAGTGGTACTGGATGGGAATAGCTCTTCTGCAAATATCGATTTTCAAATGTATTATATAACTGGCCTATATGAAGTTGAAACAGTGGAACATAGGACTCACATACAAATAATAAATGGAAAAGATGATACAGCCCAAATTAAACAGCTCTTTAAAATACCTAGCAAATTCTTGCTGAAGAAATTCTGTTTCTTATAACAGGGACAAGAGAATAACTAGAGATCTCAGAGCTGTATGATGCATGCAGAAGCTACCTGAATTAAACCAATATACAAGCTTTAACAATCACACCATGGAAACCAAGAAGTAAATTCTTCATTGCTGTCTTCCCTAGCAGCAACAGCGACTCATTACAATATGAAGGTCAAATAGTTTGTGACTGAAAGGTGCCAGTCTTGCAGGAATAGATGTCTGAAAATTTAGCTGATAATTTCATCCTTTGTATCAGCAAATTAGCTGACTGATAAAAGCAGACTACCTCATAATGAAATAATTTTTTTTTTTAAATAAAAAGTAGGAAAGTATTGATCCATTGTATTCAGTTCTATGCTGTCAGTACCCAAGACAGTCTCCTTTCAAGTAGGGGTAGCATATTGAAAACACCCAAAATTGTCAGAGAAAGCAAACCCTGCCATTTCTCAACTTGAGATCTGGATTCAACCCAATGATTTTGGTCTGAATCAGAGGCACACTCCAACATCTGGTGCACTAACAAGCTTATGAGGTCTTCTGCCCTGTGAAAATGTGTGACCCCAAGAAAGCCAGGGGGAAAAATCTCACTGTATTTCAGTTTGGGACACTTTTTTCATTATTTTGGAGATGCAAGGGTTTTATTTTGCTGTGTATTACTGAAAGGAAGAATGGAGAAGGGATATGTATTGCAAAAACATTATCATTTCTAAGCCCTGTACTATTCTATTGATAGAATTTTTGTAAGGTTATCTGGCACAAAGCAATACCTATCCTTAAAGTATTCACAAAGCTTTTGAAACACTAAGAAATCTCCTTGCTCTTGCTCACAATCACTGATGCATACATGTATAATTCAGAGAGAAGGGGTTTTGGTCCATGGCTGTCATGTGGTGACCCACCAGCAGTCCTCCTAGCAGCTGTGCCTGCTATGGCATGTGTTATACAAACACTTGGCAGTGCCTCCATCATCTGATTGTGCCAGATCTCACTGATGGAGAATTTTTGCTTTCCTGAATTTTCTCTTCCATTTTAAAGCTTTGTAAGCCTCCAGGATGACAGCAAACTTCATCAGAACATTTTTGGAAGCCAGAGCAATGGATTTTTTTATTTTTTTTTTAAACCTATGGATCATTTTCACTCTGATCAAATAAGCTTTTTAAAAGCACTGGTCTTCTGCTATAGTTGAGAAAATCCCAGTCCCTTTCACTACATTTTGGTTGCAGCCTGTCCCCAGCTCTGCAAAAGATACCACCTTCCTTCCATGGATGCTCTTGCAAAGCTCCAAGAGCTTGAGTTTATTTAGATACTTACCTACTTCTGCACTAGTACAGAAATGGTTGCCCTGGCTGCAGATTTTGAGCTTCCTCTCCAGCAGATAACTGGTGTTTGCCTTGTATGCCTTGTACAGAATGAATGTTGGACTCCAACCCAGCATGCTTAGAAGTTTTTCCTTTCCAGTTCTCCCTTTTCTTGTCTCCAAATATCCAAACATGCTTCCCATTATCTTTTTTTTTTTTTTCCTTCTTTTCTCTGAAGAGTCTCCCTGGCATATTTTAACTGCTGACAATTATTTGAAAATAACCTTGGTGCAATCAGCAGCAGTTATAAGGGAAGACCTCCCGTAAGAAATTAGATTGAAATCAGGAAAGTTGGATGGGGTTTATTAGACAAGTTTGTGCTTTTAGAATTCTGTTTTTCTCCAGAATCTCAGCATCATACAGAAACCTATGGAGAGCTAAAATAAAGTAGAGCACTAAATCTGTCTTTTGAGTTAAGGACTACCCAAAATATCTCAACTGTACTTTACCTGCCACTGCCACCATCCAATACCATCTTCTAAGAAAGGATCTTCCAAGCTGATTTCTGATGACCTTTAGGGCTTCTCTCTTGTCTTGGAAGGAGTGCTTTTAAAGCACATAATAGATATAAGGGACTGGAAGAATAGCAACTGGCTTTAAACTGCTGACTGACAGGGGTGCAAGATATCTCAATGAATCCAAATAATTTTATATGTGTTCTTCAAAATTCATGCTATTGTAGTCAGATTTGCAAATCAACTTAAAAGCAAATAAATAGCCCATCTAATTTATCAGTGTATCTGCAAAGTTGTGATGCTGCTATAATAAACATCTGTGCCCAAAATGTGTATATCCATTTAGTTCTACAGATCAATAGCTTAGTCTCACATAGTCATTTTTCAGAATATTTAGTAGTGCTTTCTACTCAAAAGCATGGTCCCTCCATACAGCTTAAGTGAACTAAGTGGATTTGCTGCTGAGCAAAACTTCTGGCATCTCCCAGATCACCTCCCCCCCTTACACATTGCTTCATGCTGTTATAAATAAAACCCATGCTGCAAATCACCCCAAACAGATTTTGTATATTCTGATGTTCGTGCAGCAGATCTGTTTCAGTTCTCACTCAGCAAGAGGTGCTAGAAACTTGCATTCCCTCTGTATCAAAACAGTTGACTCCACATGGAAAAGAGACACCGCTCTGACCCCCTCAGCAACCTAAAGCCAGAAACAAACCACTGGTGAGAAGCAAAGCCTTAGCTGAAGCAAACTGACAGCATAATTTTGTTTTTGCTGCACAGGTTAGAGATGCTCAAAGCATTAATAAAAACATAATTATGGAAAACGTGCCAAATTAATTTTTCATCATACATTTTCAGACCAGGACAAGTCTGCCAGAAAATTTACTTATGCTTGATTCTTGTTAGGCAAAGTCATCCAGTATGGTCATACATAGCTAGAGAAACTAGTGAGTTTGAGTAATTTTGACATAAAATAATACCAAAATCTGTTACACCAACAAAACCTTACTTTTCAGCTAGAAGCAAAGCCTGGTCAAAACTGGTGCATAATTAAGCCAAATGAGTTATTTAAACAGATTTACATTAGTTAAAAACATTAGGTTCTACATGTATCTATACTGTATCAACATGCATGTTCACTTCGGTAAGGACAATATAAACTGCTTGATTAAACTAAGCTAATTTCACTGTTTTAGATTTGTTTGTTGTTAAAAACACGTTTGTCTGATTTATTACCACAAAAGAACATGATTCTGTATTTAGAAGAGGTCCTTACATAGTTCAGAGTTTTTAGGGAGTGTCGTGTAAGTGATGCAAACTTCCACATCAGAGTTTATCAAAAGTCAAGAAGCCAATCATTTCAATCAAAGCAGCACAAAGAAAATCCTATACAAAGGAGACTTGAAGCATACCTCACTGAAACTTTGGGAACTACAGAGAAACAATTCAAAGCAGCTAAGAAGAAAAGAAAAGAAAACAGTGACATTAACTATTAGGACTGCGATAAACTCTGGTTATTTCCCTTTGGCATTTTCAAGATCATGAATCTATCTGTCTGTGGCATGGAGGATGTCTGGGTTTGAAATATGTCTTGTTTTTCTGTGTCTAGTCCATGCTTTTTGCATGAAAAGTATGCATTGTCTTTGTAAGTGTGGGGCAGTGATGGAAAGACAAGTCAGAGGGAGGTAAAATGGCAAAAGAGAGTTATGGGAGGTTTTGTTGGTGGGTTTTTTTTTTAACTTACTGCTTGTTTTTCTACCAAGTCTCACTGACTTGTTAACTGCTTAGGTTGCCTCAAGGGTGTCATCAATTAATTGAACTCTGGCCTTCAGGAATTTGATTGATAGGCAGGTGATTGAAACACAGACCGTCTCACCATTAATGACCCTTCCTAGAATGCTGGATATTACTCAGCACCCCAGAAAAACTGCAGTGGTGATAGAAGGGTGGGTTTGATGTCTGGAAGTGTTGGTGTCATGCTTGCACTATGCTCTGAAATCTTTACATTTGAGGGCATAGGAAACAGCAGTAAGGCACACAGAAAGATCTCTTCTTAGAAGACAGCCTGTCTCTCCCTGCAAAGAGGGTAGCTGCATAGCTTATAAAACCCTGGACTGCTTATGATTCCTATCAGGACTTTAATATTTCCAGCTAATTTTTGGCAAGGCTTAAACCTCCCTAAAATCTTGGGTAGGTAATAATAAATCAGTTACTGAATTATACCAGTAGGTGGGATTATCATCTTCTCCTTGCTATCCCTTCAGAGTAAAGATGTTTATCTTGTCCAGCTCTTAGAAAGAAAGTCCATGGTCAGGCAGACATATCATTGTTCATATTGCAACAACACTAAAGAGGGCACAGTGGTACTGAATGAGACTGGAAAGTACAGATCCTCCAGAACCCACCTTTCTGTTCTGTAACCAAACCACCTGAAATTATACTGTCAAATACCTCTGGAGACACACCAAAATACCTTAAGTCAAATAGAAAAGTTTTAAAAGTAACAGTTGGACATAACTTTTTTTATTGTCTCATATATGTCTTAGCAGTTTTACAAGTCATACAACAAAGGTCGACTAGACAAGCAGAAATAGTTGAAGGATGCTCTTTCTTAGTCATGATTTCTTTAGAAATTTAGTATCTATGGCTTTGAGAGAGCCATATCCCGTAAGTATTTGTATTTTGAATTGCTTCACTTTACCTCCAAATGCCAAGTGGCATGCAGTGGAAGATCAGCCTCTACACATCTCTGCAAACCCTAGGCAACCTGAGCAAGAAAAGACTGTTCCATGCACTTTTAATTGGCTGTTTCTGATACTCTCTATACACATCTCGGCTGCCTTACCTGCTCTGCACCTCAAAAAGGTTATGAAGATGCATATAAAAGAAATATTCCCTTTCTTCTGTGGGCACAACAATCTTGACATCAGGGGTCATAAATTAAATATTGGTTTATTAACTACTAAAATAAATACAATAGATTCAACAGTCTATATTTTAAATTATTGGAATGGTCCCAGGTATGGTTTCAGCTAGTATCCTGTAGCAGTGAGAGTCAGCATGAGGCAAAGATCATTCCCTGCAAGATGTCAGTAATGTGGCTGTGGGTGCTCTGTGACAGCTGACTTCGCAGCCAGGGAATGATCCCTTATAATTCAGTTGCTCATGTAGATACACCAGTGAGGGCAATCTTGACACAAGGCCAGCCATGACCAGAGAAGGGTGGGGTAGAATATACTACTCTAAAAAAATGTGTTTTTCTAAGCCAGAAATGCAGGAAAATGCCTATGTATAAGCCCATCTAAATAAGCCCTTTACATCCCTATATGCTCCTGTGTATTAGCACGCTCCACCATTCCTATGCTCCCAGTTCTAATGCTGAACAAACAGCAGATATTCAAAATTCTATGAAAATGAGAATCATGACACAGCACATTTATTTAAAAACCAAATACTTCCATTACTTCTTATACAGCTCCAAGCATTTATATCATTAGCAGTATGTGACTAAAAAGGTAGCATTGCTTCTTAACTTCCCACCTTATTTATATTATTTTTCAAGTCCAGTCAAAAATCTGTGGTCCTGATTCATGCTGACACAGGGGGCTATTCTCACATTGTTGTTCTCAAATCTTGCCTGGATGATGGTGAAGACACTGTAAAAGTACTTCTACTTTATATTTTTTGTTTTTCATGCTCCAAGAAATAAAGTATTGTGTACGCTGAAACAACAATGGCAAAAACTGTAGCTTGTAATCATTAATCCTGTGATTTTAATGATTTAAGTAACTAGATATGAGCCACAAGCAGCCAGGAAGGATGTTTTTCCCTAAGAAGAAAGCATTTTTATAACAGATAAACACTGCCTTGAGCTCAAATTTTCACACACAGAGCAGTAAATTGAATTATATAGTGCTAGAGAGCTGACTGGATTACCTAATTATTTCCAGACTTGTTAACTTTGGGAAAAATGGGAGAATGAGAAGAGTGCATGGGGAAGCAGTGGGACAGGTCATTCCTGGAGAGCAGTGGAAGGGGCCCACACATATACACAACATTGCTGAATTTCCCAGGGAGAGACTTTTTTCCTACTGCTACTGAAACAAGGAGTGGAAGACCCTGAGTTTTCACTATCCAGGGTCCCAAGACCTGTCCCCTTAAAAGGCAGAAGAAAACCTGCCCTTTTCCTTATCCTTGTGGAATGATATGGGATGAGACTCTTTTTTTTCTTCCCATTCTCCTTCACTAGTTTTTGTAGAAAGAGCTATTTATAAGATTATCAATCCCCAAATCCCCAGAGTTGAAAAAGATTTTGACATACAAACTCCTTATCTCAAAGACTGGCGCAATGCATTTCTCATCACAGATTCACCACACAGGGAAATTTTTGACTTACAGAAATCACGATATGAACCTTTGATTTTATGGTTGAATGTTCTTGATGTGAATGAGAGGTCAGCAGTCTTCTCCCCCTCATTGTTTTTTCTGTATACAAGGACTTTCTGGAGGTTTATGATGTCACCTTTAACCCAAGTTATAAATACACAACACTGAGATCATAGGACACATTAATTTCCTGCTCTGACATTACACAAATTTAAAAATCTGTGTGAGACATAAACATATAAACAAAAACTCATTCCTAATTTAAATCCATTTGCTTTTGAGTTCACACTATTATGATGGCAAACAGAGAACATTTATTATCAATTAACGCAACAAAACCAGAAGGCAATTGTTCATGTAAAATCCTTCTCTTAATATCCATGTGATTACTCTCAACAGGATGGACTATAAATTCGCAAGATGGATTGAAACACACACGTAAAGGCTGCATATTGCAAATATTTGGCATTTTTTTAGGCCAGAATAGCCCTGCTGCCTTCAAGTAAACTGCTTGTATATGCAAAGTTAGGCACAAGAACTGAGGAAAAAAACTTCAGGAAACCCCAGAACATATGGTTTTGGTCATTCCAAATCTATTTGCAGGTTTGAGTGGGGAATGTTTAACAACTTTGTCTGTGAAAATATTTTTCTTGGTTTGATTTTAGTGGAAAAGAGAGAAATAATAATTATTCTGACTTGTACGCAATGTTTCCTGTCATTTCCTTGCATGCACCTGAGATTTTGTTTGGTTTAAACTGTTTTATTGTTTTATTCAATGTAGGTTTTTTTCAATTTCCCTTTGAGAAAAAATACTAAATATTAGCAAGAATACAATTTCCCATTTGTTCACACAGCCTTAATCATTACATCCTAAGTGCTTGTCAGATTGGAGCCCACCTAAGTGAATGAAATGATCCAAGCGTCATTATGTCTTGAGTTCTCACTTCCCAGTCAGGGTGCCCAGCAGGTCTGTGAGTCTCTTGATTGTTCATATGCTCTGAGACTGAGGGAGAGCACTGTTAGTCCAAATTTTATACTGATTACAGTTTCCTGATTACAGTCAAGAAGGCTTGTACTTTCTGAAAACAAGCCCTATAAATTATTTGCTTTAAGGATACTCATATCTGCTCTAGATGCAAAGTTTAAGACATTCTGTTTTCTTTCTCTATTCTCAGATTCTTCCTTGTTACAAAATAATTCTGCAGAATAGGAAAGATATACAGTCACTGCTAAATTGTGGGGTTTTTTACTTCCCTTTTTTTACAGTTTCCTCATCTCCATTTAGAAGTATTCATTCACTTCTTGCCTGCTTTTCTAGTCTGTGCACATTTTTTCTCATCTTGAGAGATCATTGAAGCTGATTTAAAACACAAAATAGAAATAGACTCTGATTTTTGTAAGTGTTTGCTCCTTAGCTTGTCAGCAGATTCCTCTGACATAGCAGCTTCCCATTGCATCAGTAACCATTTTATGTTCATGATGAACATCTTGTACTGACCACAGAAAACCTGTAACATACCAGGGGAGCAGATTGTCAAATACATTTAAAGGTAAGAAGTCATGTAAAGCAGTCCTAAGTTTAGTCTGTTTTGGAGATAATGTCTTACACTAGATTGATTACATGCAGCCTGAAAAGTGTGCTCATGCATCCACTCTTGCTGTGTGCTGAAAGATAAAAATTCCATTTGCTGTATTTTATATTGGTGGTCTTTCACACTGGTAATGGAGATCTGTATGTTCCTTGTAAATCACATATATAATGACTGCCAGATAACAACCCACTTAACTGCTGAATGAAGTGTTTCTTAGCTGGAAACCGAGCTGTGCCATGTTTGTGATCTAGCAACTTACAGCACAAAGCACTGGGTGAGTCATTGGTTTGCATCCCCATTAAAACAGACACATGCAGAACTCTCTGTACGTGATCCAACACAACTTGTTAGCCAAGCCTCTGTCCTGTACTTCAGCGGAATTTGTTTGTTTGGTCATGTTCCTCTATCACCATCCTCAGCATGGTATCCAAGTACTCTATGTACATCCAAGACAAGTTATAACACTTGCCTTGAGCTCAGAGAAAATACAAGATGCCTTCCCTCAGAGTTTCCTGTTCAGTAGGAAGGGTTGCCACCAAACCAAGAGTGTAGTCACTTCTGAGCCCACAGTTGCTACTGCTCATCCTTCAAGGAGTAGTCATTAAACTGCAGTAACAGGACTGCCAGGGCTCCTCTGAGAAGTCTCCTCCTGGCAGCTTCCCTCTGCTTTCCTTCATTAACTATTTTGATGCCTAAAGACTTGATCTAGAGGGTGGTAAACCACTGGAACAGATAGAGTCCCCACGTCCAGAAATATTCAAGGACAGGCTCTGAGCAACCTGATCTAGTTGAAGATGTCCCTGATCATTCCAAAGGGATTGTATTAGATGACCTTTACAGGTCTCTTCCAATTTACACTGTTCTATAATTCTATATGATTTTATGACTCTGTAAGACCTAGGTTTTATTATAAGGTATGTTTGGAACACTAACATACACAATGCTCTAAATAATTTTTTTTCATTCTGAGAACTGATTTATTATTTTAACCAAGAGATATTCAACCCTGCTACATCTGCAGTGCTCACACTTAGGCTCCCATCCTTCCTGAAGCCCTCACACCACTCCTGCTAGTCAGGGAGCTAGAGAGATGTTTGTCACTACATAGGCTTCCCCAACAGGATTTCCAGATGAAAAAGATTCAGAAAATGCCTAGAGCAACACTGATTTTGTCCTTTCCTGGAGAACTGCATGTCTCCTTCTAAGCAGACAAAGAAGGAGTGCCCCTCAAAAAGATTCCTGTTCATGCACTGCCACTCTCCTTGCCCACAGTTGCCCTGGGGGGCTATTCCCAAACCAAGTGGTTTCTCAGCCAGGCGTGGCTTCTCCTCTGCTTCTTCACAAGCCTCCTGGTCCCAGGAAGAGGCATAAACACGGCTGCCTCCTCAGAGAGGCTCACATGCACCACATCTCCAGAGGGGCCAGATGTGGCTGTGCCCCCAGCAAGGCCCGTGTGTGGCCACCTCCACGGGGACAAACAGACACATCTGTCTCCCCAGCGTGGCCTGCACGCGGCCAGGGTGCCTCTGCACCCATGCTGGGCGCGGCGGCGCGGCGCGGGGCACAGCAACCATCTGGCAGAATTTACAGCCAGCCCCGAATCTGCAAGCCTGCACTTTTCATGGGCTTACTCGAGACTTTGCTTAACGCGTCACACATGGGCCTGCGCGGGGCTTGGCAGCAGTGGATTATGTAATATACAGCCATCAATCTGCTGCCTCCGTGAAAAGCGCTTACTCAGATGCCTGCTGGGCAGGGCTACCCGGAGGCTGGCTATTAAAAACAGAGCTGTAACTTATTGACAGTGACAACAAACCAGTAAAATCTCTCTGAACCTCCTTTTTATTCTGGCTGCCAAGCCTATTGCCATCGCGGGGAGGAGGGTACTCCAGGCAGCAAAGGAGAATAAAGCCTGTCTAAATGGGTTTCTTTGTACGTCTTTATCTGCCGACAGTACTGCTCAAAATGAAAGCAGGGACTTAGCAGGCCAGGCCTATCCATGGTCCCTCACAAAGGGGATCCATGACAGGAGCTTTCACCTGAGGCTCTCCTGAACTGCATGGCCACGTTGAGAAAGCCCACAGCTGAATGGGGCCATCGGCGCTGCCCTCTGCCGCTCCTCTATGCTCCGCGCCTCGCCAAACTCCTAACACAAAATGGACAAATATTTATTTGCCTTAGATCCTATAGCAGGAGTGTTTAGGCCCAGAAGGTGACAGACATGCAAGTTTGTGTTTTTAAAACACCAAGGAGTTTACAGAACAAATACAGCTCCTCATCTTAAGCTGAATATTTTTAAACAAGGTTGTCATAACGTCACGTTTGCCAGCACTTTGTGGCTAAGGCAGCACTGGGGGAAAAATGGCTATAATGTTGTCCCAATAATGGGAACAGCTTAATGTAAACAGAGTTTTTCATCAGTGTTACACCAAGAACTGGAATAATAAATAGAGCTAGGGGGTAGGCCCACACTTCAAATAATTTGTGGAAACTGACTTCCACAAACTCAGCCCATTTCATATTTGTGCAGTTGCTGACCATAAGGATGGCAATAACCCTTGCTGTGTCTTGGACAAGTGCCGTGCTAATCACTCCTCACATCATCTCCAGCCTCAGGAACTGAGATCACTTGACACTGCACAAGTGTCCAAAGTAATGAATTTCCTCAGCTTTCAGGACAGCCCATTCAGTTTGACTGGCAGGTCAGCACAGCAACTGGCTACCTGGGTGGCAAAGAGGAGCTTATTTCTATATCTTCTGGAAGTACCATTACCCAGACAAAACATGGTCATTTTAGATTTTTTAGTAAAGATAAAATCATAAAAATATATCAAACTGGGGTTCCATTCAGGAGCACTTTAAAGCTTTATAATTGAACATACAGAACCGAAGAACAGAAAATCAACACTAGTACAAAAATCAGGCAACTAAAATTATTAATGCTTTGTCTGAAATGTCTGATTACTCATTTATTTTCTCATGTTCACAACAGGAATCACCATTAATTCTGAAAGCACAAGTATGACCATGATATTTAAAACCAAAAACCCCACAACTAATAGTGCTTAGTGTAGAAAGAATGAGCATGTTCAGTAAATTTTCTCTAATTTACTTTTGATTTTCACACTGGATATTGTTTCACAAGGATGTGTGTGAATTTCCCCTCCGCTTAACTGCCATTCTCAAAAATAGCATAAGCCAAATAATTTTCTGGTGAAATTTGGCTTGCTTTGACTGCAGCCAGGAATAGCTGCTTTGCTAGCTTTGGAACCAGTCACAGACTAACTAAAAGTTTTGTTGTAAAATCCACAGGAAGGATTTTTTTCAAGTTTTCACTACAAGAGGATTTCCTCATTAAGATTTCTCATTTTTGACAAGGGTAATACATTTATTCCCTGCTTTTACTGCTCAGAAAAGCATGCACAAGCATGGCAGATTTCAGTGATTTCTTGCAAGGTCATGTCCACACACATGGAGATCACCTGTGGCTTTGCAAAAGCCCACACTCCTGGTTCCTGTCACTGCCATACATGTTCCCCAAAACACCATCTCTGAGAATCTCATTTTGTTTCATAGTGAATTTGGGCAGCAACAGTGAGACACATTTTACAAAGAAACCATAGAAGTTGTATTTAAAAGGGGAAAAAACCACACATCAGATGTTGTCCAAGGTGCGTATTTGTTCCTGACCTCACGTCTAGCCTGCCTTTTCCTCCTACTTTGCTTCTATTATGTGCTAATGAACAATTTAAACTGTGGCAATAAGTAGCAGCATCTAGTAGAAACAGCAGTGAGTTACAAGCTTTTGGCACATTCCAGAGACAGCTCTCAAAGATTTGGAGAATGCAGACCTGTTTGAGATCCCAGCTCAAGCACAGAAAATTCAGGAAAGTAATATTATCTTGCCATGTGTTACTTAGGAACTAAAAATGAATATCCCAAAGAGTTTGATTCCTGGCACTTAGTAGATGGTAAATATTATTATTATTTTTAAACCAATGTTATTATTGGAAAGACATTAATAATCTGAAAATAAGATTAGTGTTGAAAAGACTTCTTTGGTTTTGGCATTTTGTAACCTTTAAATCTGGGTAGACTATTCCTGGACAAGAATTTCAGCTGGAATTTTATTTTCATTTTTTCTCTATTTACTCTGTGATCTATTCCAGTATACACAGTGCAGCGTTGACTTTGCCTTGGGATATCATCTGTAATTTTTTTTTATTTAAATGGTTTCAAAGAAACAAATTTATAGAGCTCTAACTGCAGAAATAAACTGGGCTCACATACCATTCTTTGAGAAGCTTATACATATTCCAGTGGCTGTGGCCACCATATTCAACCAATCTGTGGAAAGGTTGTAATAAAGACCTAAATAATTTCATGGATTACTCTGTATTTCTTGGAATTAAATGGTTCAAAAGCTTTATTTACTTTTTTTTTTTTTTTTTTAATTAGGGCAAGTTTAAGATACCATAACAACACTTCATAGAACATCCCTATGCAGCTTTATGGTCAGTTCCTAGTTCTTTACTTGAGAAGTAGTTCATTCTTTATAAACTAGACAAACAGCAATAAACTAGAGAAATGAGAACTAGTTCGAGTGTGTTTCACTGGCTTTTATACTTTTTCTTTTTTTAATTTTTCACACAATAATCTATTAGATGCAATCGATCCCAGATCTGCATGGCAAAAGTAGATCAGACACCTGCAAACAAAACCAAGCAGAACAGAATGTGCTATATACATACAGGCTCTCATATCAACTACAGCCTGGAACTACATAAAGAGTACACAGAAAATTATCCTGCCATTGCCAGGATGTTCAGATGAAAGAAGAATTACTAGGAAGAAGCCAGTGATCCCTTTTTCTTCCAATCTGAAGGAGATGGGATCAGATAAACACTCTGATAAAGTGTCACAGGCATGAAATCGTGCAGCAAGTATCTTCAGTGGAGTGGCCACTTTCTCAACAATTGAAGGAGAAGGAGGCATTTGGGCAAAGGGAAGCAAATCCACTGTGTACCATCCAGCAGTCCCCACAGCCTGCTTGGCAACCTCAGAAGTGCATTGCCCTTAACAACCTTTTTCCAATACTGACTTACAATAACATATTTGGCTTGCATCAGGCCTATAATGTGCTGGGTATGGTCTAAAAATAGGACCACATGGGCCTTGCCCCAAGCAGCTCAATATCTAAGATGTCAACCCCTAGATTAAGGGAGGGGAAGAGGGATAAAACCTTTTTAAAAACAGTATCAGCCACTTTGGCATGTTATCTAGCCACTATTATCTGGGAATTTCTTGCTCAGAGGCATGTTCAGTGTGAGAGAGAGCCAAGCTCCAAGCACCCAGAGGGCAGCACAGTCACAGTTTGAACAGCTGCACAATCTACTGCAAGCAGCAATTCATCCTGACATCTCACAGGGACAGAAGTAATTTTGTGGGAGGTCCCTGAAGAGCTGCACTGTCTGTCCTTCTTGCCCCAAACTGACCCTAGATACTCAAGCAGCATCCCCATAAGGCCAGCAGTGTGCATAGCCCCTTGCTGGATAGGGGACTCTGGGTTCATCACTCCCCTCTCCTTCAAAGATTTATGAATTGCAGCCAGAGTCAAGCAGATTAAGGTCCAAAATCTCCATTCCTGTCATTCAGAAGCTGTTCACATTTATACAGCACCTCCCTATTTGTGATTAAGATGCTTTCCCGGGAAATGGAAATTCGACCTCATCAAGACTGAGCAGGGCACTGATACCTCCCATTCAATTCTCTGCTTCATGGCCAAGGGCTGTAATACTGGAACACTGCCAAAAGACAGGCAGGGCTGGCAGATGCTGCCTGTTTTCTCAGGTGCTGGGTTTGGGGAACTGTCTGCGTGAGTGGATGCCGGGTGTGCAGGTGGTCATCGGTGACTCCTTGCAGCCCCCAGCCAGGTGCCTGCTTATTGAAGGGAGGGACTTGTAACCAATGAGCATTGCAACCTCTCTCTTCCACTGGACAATGCTGGAAATTTCTCTACCTGAATATGGAGACTGGATTCCTCTCTAAAGTCTGAAACCTAGTTCATAAGCATCTGAATACTTTATCTTATTTCTTATATTATTATTATTATTATTATTATTATTATTATTATTATTATTATTATTATTATTATTATTATTATTATTATTATTATTATTATTACTGAAAATCTGAGTAAATAAAACAGAAAATTAAAACAGGGCTATACAGTAGAGAAAGGTATAATATACTATACCTGATGTTTTGAAATTTCTGGAGTCCTCTTGTCTTCAGAAACAGCAGATGAACTCCAAGTCTAAAACTTCAGGTTTTTATGTAAAAGGATTAATAGGACTTAAAAAGTGATGTCTCATAAACATGCAATAGGATGAAGCCTGTCAGTCTCCAAGTTTGGGGTTTTTTTGCTGGTAGCATGAATGACAATGAAATGCATTGTGAATTTATGATCTGTAGATTTAGCTGACAGACATGCCTGAGTCTTTTTTCTTAGCCTTTCCTAGGTTTCCATCCTCACGGGCATGGGTGTTAAATGTTTCAAATGTTATGAAATTTTACACACGCCGGTGATTAATGAATTTTAGAAGTTGTGAAACTCAACTGTGTTGTATTCCTAGGCTCTCTTAAAAGCCTCATCTACCCCCTACAGTCAGTGATGTTGTGGTAGGGACCCAAAGGAAAACAATATAAGTTCTGATGTGTGCTACTTGAAAAGAGCATATCCATACTGGCATATTAGCATGTAAATTCTATATCTAGGCCTGCCAAAAAACATAAGTGTTCCATCCAATATATATAAATACAGTCTACTTCTCTGAAGAGGCATCATTTTAATCAAACGTACATTTGGAGCATTGCTCACTAAGAATTTATATTCCTCTTTTCAGTGTTTATATTAATATGAAGCAGATTGCCAAGTTTTAATAAAAAGGCAGTTATCTTCTTTTGCTAATGGATTAAACACAGGACATTTGAATTTCAGTGTTGCATCCAAGAGCATAGGTGGCCCAAGTGCTTTTGTCCTATTTCAATGTCTATGGTCTGCATCATATAGACAGAAACATACATTTCTGTCCACACATAAAACTGCTAGTGTTCACAGAGGGGATCAGGAAGAGGTAAAGAGTTTGTTCACTTCTGTCCACATCATGGTGCAGCACCTCTTCAGAGTGCCCATCAAGGAATATGTCTACCCCTCAGAGTTGACAGTTCCTAATTATTTCAAGGAGGTCTGAAGGTTTAACAGCAAAGCAAAACACAACTTGATGCTTGTGCTTATCAAATCTGTATTTTGACTCATACAAAACAAAACAAATTTGTATTTGAGTATCCCTACTTTGCCACTACAGAAGAGGTGATGTTATTCAATTATTTAGTGCTTTGAACATCCTAATTTGTCCATGCAGTTTGCTTTGCTAACTAAAGCAATCACATGCCTCTATGTGAGGTGGAAAATGTGGAAAAAACCTGAGATGAATATGATGAGTGGGGCTTACCATTGTTTTCATGCTGGGATTTGTGCAGATTTAACTCTTCCCAAAATCTGCGGTAAGAGTTTCAAGAGAAGGCTTCTGTTGAGTTGTTGATACTCCTTTCTATTTAGCACTGGAAAACTGGTGAAGCTTCATTAGATTTAAAAAAAAAAAAAAAAAATCCCAAACAAATGGGACTAGGTGTCAGGGAACAACCTGGGCTTCTGGCTGCTCTGTGGATTTGCTAATTGCACATATCCCCCTTTCACCTCTTATCTTGTCTTTTATCCATGCTCTCCCTGAGCTCAGGTGACATTTGTCCTTTAATTGGGTAGATCCTGAGGTAGTAGTAGTGCAGTGCACTAAGCCTTCTTCACATGATCTGAGAAGCTTGCTTTCTTCCTCCCAACTTTTCCAAGGCTAGTAGAAATGGGAAAAATGCATGACCCTCCTTAAAGGTGCTGGACCTGCCATCTGGGCTGACACAAATGCACGGCCATCCATCACAGAGTGTTGTTGGGGAAAGCTTAGCTCCCTGCTGATGCACAAGAAAGCCCATATTGTTTGAGGGTTTAAATAGCTGTTTAATACATTCAAGCTTGGTTTTGCTGTTGTTGTTGAGATCTGTTTGTTCTTTTCAAAAAAGTTAGGGCTAACTTTCAGAAGAGTGAACTTTTCAGAAGAGTGAACTTTTCAGAAGAGTGAACTCTAACTTTGTGAAGAGCTGCAAACAAACACATCGGGACTGTGTTGGGATTGTGTTTGAAATCATGTTCAAGCAGTTTTCCTTGTCTGTGGGACCATGCTGTACTTTGAAAACAATTCTTTGCATGCATGTAAAAACATGTTTATATGTATCCAAGGGTTTTATGACATAAGGCAAACTGAAAGACTAGAAATGGAAACCTGATGGCAATTCATTTCTATATTTCCTCTTCAAAAGCTGAAAATTTGGCAAATGGACTAAACCCACATTTAGTAATGAGGGAACTGTACCAAATAATTCCATGTGAAAATGATCCCTGGTCATGCATGTGCATGCACAATGAAAGCTGGGATTTATGTATATGTGTAGCCATTAAATGATAACACTGTAAGTGCTCGGGAATCACAAAGGTGGTTATTAAATTATATTAATTTCTGGTAGAAAACAGCAAAGTAGTGCTACCATATCGTACAACTTATTAAGACAACAGCTGATGACCTAAAGAGGATAAAACTGAGTGGCTTACAGGACAAATAACTCACATAGTTAACTGTAAACTGCAGATTTTTAGGATCTGACCTTTAATTCTTACAAAGTAAAACTGATTCTTAAAATAGATCCCTACCCAGAAGCTCGTTTAGAAAATGAGGTTAAAAAAAAAGAAATTTAGGGTGGGTTAATTTTTCCCTTTGTTCCTCAGCTGATGCTCACAAAGGGCTCCCAGCCCTATCCATCCTCTGATATGTGATGCTCTCAGGCCAGTCTAAGCTGCTTTTCTCTTCTTCATCAATAGATGTCAATAGCAAGCTTCCTACTCCAGAGATTTCAGCCATTTCAGGGCTCTCACCACAACATTAAGGAGGAAACAGTGACTCCCTCCCCAGCAAAAGTTCTGCTGTTGTGTACTTTCAGTTTGTCCTTAGAGGCTCGCTCCTAATAGGACCAGGCATACTTCTGTATTTCATGCTCTCAGACACTGAAGCTGAGCCAATGTTTGCGAGCTTCAGTCACCTCATGACACATAGAATCCCAAATTTTGATGCAGATTCAGTGAATTCAACAACATTTTGTAGATTTGCAGGAACAGGACTCAAAGTCAGTCCTTTCCTTGGAGTGCTAAAGAAAGCACATGTAAAGAAGCTGGGCAGGGCATATCTTCATATCTTTTTTTTGTTTCTCCTCTCTTTCTTTGGTTTTGGTTTTTGATTTCCACACATGAAAAGTTCTGTCCAAGAATGTCAGCATTTGTATTTTACATGAAAAATAACCTTGTAAACAAATGACTACATTCTCCAGCTGCGTACATTGAATGTGAATGGAATTTAAATACATTTTGCTTATCCATTAGAGTAACACTGCAGAAAATCAAAACATGGTGATGTTGCTTCTAATATCCTCTGACTTTCCTCCATTTGCTTCCTTCCTTTATTATGCTGCAAGATAGCAATCCACAAGTGGTACTGAGCATGACAATCTCCAAGAAACAGTCTGGTAGCAAACTGTATCTGAATCTGCTGTGTTACTTGTTTTGCCACTTTCCTCTCAGTCCCAGCTAAAAATAAATAACTAAGAAGGTGGTGGTAGCAGCAGCCAAGAGGGCAGAAATGGCAATATGCTCTCTCTCTTATATCAGACAGGGATTTGGATTGCAAGGACAGGCGCCTACCAGCTAAGTGCACTGCCTGCATTTTCCTGCCATTCACCTGCCCAAAGAGCAGATCACAAATCATGCCAGTTGTTCACAGAGACACTAGCAAATGTCAGCGTGCTTTGAGTGCAACAGCCAGCAGTCCTGCTGAAGCTAGCACATAGCTGTGATGGCAGGAGAAGCTAGCACATAGCTGTGATGGCAGGAAGTCTGTGTCATAATCTTCTTCTGAACAGTTTCTTTTTTATTATTATGTTTGGATGGAAAGTGGAAGGAATGAACTCCTAAGAGTTATAGAGGATTCAGCTACTGCTAAATGCTGAAGTAAGAAGAGTTATTGTCTGGAAATCCAAGGACATCATATCAGAAAAGCTCTGTAGCATCTCCCAGTGCCCTCAGATAAATTTGCTTTCAATGTTTTGCCTTTCAAGCCAAGAATTTTACAAAATATTCCCAATTTACTTATCTTCAAGATTTCTTTACAAAGAGATAAGGCGATGGGGTATCTAAAAGCAGTTGCAGGGGTTTATTCCAACCAGGTATCTAGAACCATATAAAAATTGTTATTGTCCCCCATTTAGTCTTGCAATGCAAAATTTTAAATTATTATCATGGTAAGTCTATTACACCTTATACTCTGATGTTGCTATGTGGCAAAACAGAGCACTTCCAGAAGCCCAAGTAGGTTCTTGGAAACTGTAATCCAGAAGCTTTTAGGGAAAAATTAAAATAAAATAAATATAACCCACATTGGTATCTTGCCAAATGCATCCTTTCATACTGTCATTTCTCTGCTAGATTAGGAACGGACTTAAAGCATCAACAGCTGGAGTGTAGGAAAGCACCTAGGAACATGTTGCTGGTGGAATAAGAAGAAGCCCTCAAGGAGAACAAGCTCTGACTTGTTACAAATCCCATCTCATCACCTTGATTGTCTTACAGAGACCCTGCCTTCTTCAGGAAGGATGACAAGAGCTTCCATTTCCTACGATCTCAGGAAGTTCTTCATTTCAGTTTGATTAAGCTAATGTCTGGGTGTGCAGAGAAGGCTGCCTTCATGGTGTCAGAACAAGAAGAGATCAGGCACTGTCAGGGTGAGCTGTATTATAAAACAGGAAAGAATTGCCATCAACCTGGAATTCTTTATTTGCAGTGAGAGTACTCAAGCTGCCACCAAGGGCTTTTGAAAGCGTGGGCTTCAGATTGCTGTTCATAGAGCCTGAGACCCCTGAGCATTGCCTCAAAGTGATCCCTCCCCAAAAAGCCCATGGATTAGCTGATTCTGCCAGATTGGCTGCCAATCCTCAGTCACAGATGTGATTCACTTTAGGGGGCCTAACTCTCTTTACCTATAAAAGGGACACATTTCTCTTGAGGGCCTCAATAATACAGGACTTTCCTGACTGAATTCTTGCTTGCAGTTCAAAAGCTGGCATTGAACCGATGTGTTCTATATAAACACCCAGCATTCGATTAAAATTTCCTGGAAGAAAACCTTTATCACTTCAGTTGTTTCAATTTCCAATTAGGCTTCCACCTTCCAGACTGGTTTTTTCTGAGTCGTTGAAGAATATTGTATATTTATATCTTTCTCTTACCAGAGTTACATTCCCTATAAGTTGTAATTAAGTGGCCCTGTAAATTCTTTCTGACAAGCTAGAGAGACAGAGCTGCAGAGAGGTCTGAGTTGACACATTTTCTGGACCTTAAATCATTATTGTAAGAACTGAGGAGGAAGTAATTACTGGTGGTAAAGTCTTTCTTTTCATTCTGTCTCTTTCTTATAATGAAAACTTCTAAAATCTTCAAATTACTTTCTATACTTAAGACAAAAGGACAAAGCAAAATAACTTTTTTTTTTTCTCCAAGCAACAACCCAAATAAAATAGTATTGGATATTTTTTGCTACAACAAAAGGCATTTGCAGCTGAAAAAAAAATAATTACAAATGTCTCACATTGAGGAAAGTGAAATTAATAAGTGGTCTAGAAGAGATTCCCAAAGCAGGATTTCCTAAAAACTTTTGCATTTTTCTGTGATTGACCGCACATTGAGAAATGTTGGAAAGAGATTCTGCTGCAACAGGCAACTTTGACCAGGAAAAGTCCAAGTACAGGCATCACAGTGGGACAAGGCTGTGTTACTGTTAAAAGTTTCCATCCCTGATGCTGATTTCTGCCACATGAGTTCTGTCTTTCACTCCTGTTTTGCATCACACTTTTCCTTTACAGGCACTTTGGCCAACAGGCATCCCTTGATTTGAAGAAGCTCTGCAGGGATGAGTTCTGTCTGCCTGCCAGCTGAGGACTCTTATCATCACAGCCTGTCAAAGATCCCCTTATGTTTAGCAGCAGTTGCTCTTGCTGCTCTTCTTTCTGGTTGGTAGCATTGTTATCTCCTTTGCAAGAACAGTATTAATGTCATTTCAACGACTGAATTTCTTATTTTTGTTGGGATTGATGGCGGTGCTGCTATTCCTGTTTGTGGTACACTCTCCAGGACTGACATAATGAGTCATTCTTGTGTGCTCTGTGATTGCTAGGTCAAGTTCTTTTCATACAGGGGAGAGGCTTGTAGAAAGACTGGATAAGGAATATTGCATAACTAATGCCCTAATGTAGCTTTCCATGATGTGACTAAACAGCGTATCTCAAAAGCTTGACATATAAGATGATTTTATTTGAGTAAAAAACAGCACATGGAAAGAAACAGATGTTTTTACAGTGGCCCATGGAAGTATTCCTGTGGCTTTTCCAACAGCAGCATTGGAAACACTGTAGTGATTTTATGCAGAAGAGAAATACGAAGGTGACTTTGATGAGCATGAAGGGAAGGATTCACACCAGTCACCCTTGGTTTTCCATGTAAAATTCAAATAGCCAGGGAAACACTTGTGACCATCAAACTATTTTCTGATTGTAAAATGATTTATTCAGCTAAAGTTATACAAGAATTGACCAGAAACACTCTGGGGTGTTTTGGCTTGGGGAGGCAGGGAGTATTTTTACTTTTCCTAATTAAAGGTTCATTTTTCCACAGAAGTGTAAACAAGCTAACACAGATCTTGAGACAGGAATCCAAGTGTAGTTTGGCTAGCCCATACCAGAGGTCCATCAGATGAGTGTCCTGTCTCCAAGAGCGTCTGTAGCCAGTGCCTAGGGAAGGCAGCAAGAACAGTGCAGGTCTGCAATAATACTTCCTCAAAATACAACCTCAGTCTCACAGTAGTCATAGCTTAGACAGTATTCTAGTCTGGAACTGCTTTTTTGTCTACTGTTTTCAACTCAACCACCAGTTAGCATCCAAATTATTCAGTCACAAGGTGTTCCACAGCTTACCATTGACTTATGGAAGAAGTAGCCCCTTCTTTTCTTTCACACCCATCAGTTCCATAGAAGGTTTCATTGTTCTGTTTTGACTGCCTTTGTGTTGTAAGAGACAGTGGATATCTACTTCCTATTTGTCTTCTATAGCAGAAGCACGATTTTAGAGAGCAGAACTGTATCTCTTGTATGCTGTCTCATGCTCTCCTCAGTCACTCCTTACAGAAGCTGTGCCCTACTTTGACAGCTCTTCTTTGCCAGCCTTTTCCCAGCTCTGTTACACCCTTGTGGATGCACAGAGGCCAGCACTGTATGCACTGCTCCAGATAGCACCACCACAGGCTCTTTGGCAGCACAATCATAAGCAGTTTTTGCCCTCTGTTTGCAGCCAGTGCCTACTATTTTTTTTTTTCGCTGTTTCTGCAAATTGAGAGGGTGTCTCCTGGGAGTATATTGTAACACAAAGATGTCCTTTCGGAAACTGTGGCAACAGACCTTGAGACCCACCGGTAAAACTAGAATTGCTTTTTATTTAATGCATTATTTTACATTTACCTACATCAAATATCTTCTGTTTACTCAGTTACTTAATCTTGTCATGTTCTTCTTCAACCATGAAGAGGCCCTTGTCCTTACCACCCTAAATAACTTACTATCATCAGTGTACCTTGTCACCTCATTATTCACTCCTTTATCCATATCACTTATGAACATGTTGAACAGCACAGGCCAGAATACAGATCCTGCAGGATTTCACTCTTGACTTCTCTCCACCTTTCATTCCTAACCTTTTCTTTCCTACCTTTTAATCAGATAGAGCCATGTCAGAGTTTTGGTTCTCATCCCATGGCAGCTTAGTTTTTGTAGCAGGCATTGGTGAGGAAACCTTGCTGAAAGCTTTCTGGATTTTCAAGAAGGAAAATACAGCTTCACCTTCCTGATCTGTGTGCTTCAAAGAACTAATATGAAAACTTGTAACTGCAAGCACTGGACATGTTGAAGAAAACCTTAGATATTTTTTAAAAATTGAGATCACTCTACACATAATTCTCCTTGAAGCAATCAGCTCTGCCATGTCTGCTGTGTCTACTTAGCTGACAGAAGACAGTGATGCTTACTCAACCTCAGCAATATCCTTTCTGCTAATCCAAACAGCATCATAAGACTGACTGCTGTTTTAAGCTGTGACTTTTTTTGCTCCAGAGTTTGATTTTGTATAAGGTAATTGATAGCACAATTGACCCAAGGCCAAGAAGTGTGCGGTTTGGTTGTTTGAATGATACCTCCTGGCAAATAATCATCGTTTCTGCTCGTTATTTTGGACATAAAACACACCCTGAATAAAAATCCTCACTGAAGTCTCCTTTAAAAACACACATACCACATTATGTACTAGGCTAAAATATTTTTGACATGTATATACACTCAGAAGGTTATTAAAAAATATTCAGCTTGATATTATTTGAAATGAGGGAAACACTGAGGTATGGATATCAGGAGTTTTAATCAAAATTCCATTGGGACTTCAATTTGGGATTGAAACTATACAAAATATTTGCATCTGAAGCAAAATCCACAAATATTTGGATTTTCATCAGTTCTGCTTGGATGAAAAACTGTCAGGCACTGCAGTTTTGGCAGTCAAAAATTGCTTTTCCTAAATGTTAACTGTGTTTCCCACCCATTGGAAAAATTGCAGAAGACCCAGGGGGGCTTCTAGCTCATATAAAGCCAAGTGCCAAAGAAAAGAACTTCCTCAGGGGTTCCTTGTTTCTCCTCAGGGGTAGTCTGTCACCTCCAAACCTATGCTTCATTTTCATGGAGGAATAATTCTTTATGGCAACTTTCCATGATTCTGCATTGGAACAGGGCAATTCCCAGCAGCCACAGATGCTGCAGTCCTACAACTTTGTTCAAACATCTGCTTAGATTAAGAAAATATTAGCACAATACTGGGCACAATGGTCTTTCCATAAAAGGGCTTTAAAATGAATCTGCTCAAAAAGTATTGTTTTCCCCAATATGCAAGGGAGGGAGCCAATGGCAGGTGTAAAATTTCAGTGTGTGTGTATTTTTCCAAAATCCTTTGAGAAAAATGTCACAGCTTGTGTCATAGCTTCAGAGATGCAAGAACCTAATTCCTGATGATGAATGTTCTGAAACCTTACTGCATGACAGAAATACTGACTCATTCTCCCTTCTCAACTTAGAATTCTCACATATAAATCTACCAGCAAAGTCATCAACTTTTATGTTGTTTTATTGGCTCAAGATATCTTTTTCTTAAATAATAATATATTCTTTAGTGAAGAGTATTAAGCAATTAATAGGGAAAAATCTAGCCACTTTTCCTATTTCTGTTTTTCATTTTTCTAAGACCAACTTTGTTAATACACATTTTATGTTTCTAGATATTTAGAAAGTGCATCCTAATTACAAGTAAAGTTTAGAAATTCATTTTAATTTCAGTGCTGATCCCTTCAGCAAATGTAAATGAACAATGATGTGCGACTTGCTCATGCTGACCGTGTGCTGTGACAACTATTGCAAGATCTTTTTTCTCTTCATTGACACCTTGGGGTCTGTGACTGACTAAAATAGGAAGCATTGCTGCCTTCTGCCTGAGGAGATGACTCCTGAAAGTGCAGAGCTGTTTCCAAGATAACTATTCAGGAACTTGGAGCAACTAGGAGTGCATTAGCACCCCTCCTTCTCTGAAAACCTTCTCATTGGCACGAATACACTCATATGGGAAAGGAGGGAGGGCACAGAAGGGAACCACGCCAACCTCTGTATCTAAAAAAATACTTCTGGATAGTGTGTGGATGAGTTATTTCACACCAATCTCTGCAATTTCAGCAGAAGAATAAAGTAGTGGTGTTGTGCAGTGGATGAAAACACACAAAGAAACAAACATATAGATCCTTTCCATATACACAGATCAAGGCAAATCCAAAGTTGTTGCACCAAATTGAGCAAGATTTCATTCTTGTCAATATACAGACCTCGTTCCTTTTTTTTTTTTCTTTTAGGAGCTACTCAGCGATGTGAAGGTTCTGTGTGGAAATTCAAACCTTGTTCTCCCCTGTATTTTAACTATAAGACTATCCTGCCTACTAAAAATAAGTTGACCCCCAGCCTGAGCAAAGTATTGGACTGAGTTTTGTGTTAGTAATGAAATCTTATAGCCAGTAAAGTTTTACATTTCACTGTGAACCTTTCACTCTGTTTTAACTTCATAATTCCTTGAAAACCTAATGCTGAAATTATTTTCCTTATCAGTTTATGTATCTGTGTATGTATGTGTAAATAAGTACTCATATAAAATAACAAGTCATAGATGTAAACTTTATATATATAGAACATGAAGGCAAGATTGTGTGGCTATTGGTATGAAATAGAAATGACAACATTACTCGTGACTGATAAAACCACGAATGCTTTTCTCAAATGAGTGAAAATAAAATGTTTCAGCCAAGCAAAGCTGGTACAAGATTAAGAACATTATAATTAGATATATAAGTGGGAGCTGTAACTGGAAATTTCACTTCAGTCTTAACTGTAACAGTCACAGCTGAAGCAATGTATTTATTTCAGCATAGATAACTAAATATACAGGTCTAGTTACCAGTGATGAGTTACATTGAGTAAAGTAACAACTATCCACTCTATGGACGCTACCATTATATTCATAACTACCTAACTTTGTGTCAAAAGTCATAGTTCAATTTTATGCTAAAAAAAGCAGGAAAGAGAGGGGCAGTCGGCCCATACCTAATGCTTAGTTACATTAATCCTCTTTGAGGTCTTTGACAAAAGAAAGGGATTTTAACTTTGTGAAATTACTGATCTCTTCTCTCAGGATTCAGTAGAAAGGCACAGTGTAGCAGCTCTAGTCAAGGCCTGGTTTAAGAACAGAGGCAGCTAAGTTGTGTTGCCAGTGCTCTTGTACAGTGCTGGAAGAATTAGGCCACACCTGATGTTCAAAACACTAAGGTTTTAGGTTTCTGAACAGACAGTTGTGCATGTCCAGCACCAAGTGCAAAATGTTCCCAAGTGCCACTTCGGGAGGAGAAATAGAAGTAGCTCATGTTCAGCCCAGGGAAGTTTAGAGGGTGTTGCTCCAGGCACAGGTATAAATGTCACCCTGTCTAATGGATAGCACCTTGCAAAGCATTGATAGAAAAGCACTTCTTTTTCCAAAGAAACCACAGGACTGAAATGAGCAAATCTTAGACAAATGACAAGCAGTTGCTGTGTGCAAGGGCAGGGTTGCTGTGTGTTATATATTATGCCTATGTATACGCAAGGAAATCTGGAGGAAGTCAGAATCATTAGCACAGCGATTTTAGATAAAGTTCATCCCACCTGATTACAGACATCTTGTTACATCTGAGCTGGGTTTCTGTAACTATCTTTTATAATTCTGGGAGAGTTAGCAGTGCCTGTAGAAAGTAATTTATCTGACCTGCTTTATATATCTTCTGTGGGGGAAAAAGAGGAATGGAAACCTAGAAGTTTCAACTTCCTGCTGTAGGCTGTAAAGTAGTAACTAGACAACCATCCATGTGTTGTAGCTATGTATGAAGGACATGTATAAAACCTGTGTACATGCACAGACCCCCATCTTTACAAACGGTGGCTACTTAGTTAGTGTCTCCCCAGCTGCCGGTAAAGCTTCCATGGTACAAAATGACATGACCCCAGCAAGGCATATTCATTCATGAATACATTCACATTTCACTCTATTTCAACAATGTTCTGTTCTTATTCCAGCCTTGCCCCTCCCCACACCCCAAATTCTGCCCCTGGAGGTACCCTAAATGGTACAGGAAAGATAACGACAGGGGTGAGCTGATCCTTAACCTTGCTTGTTCAGAGAATCACTTTTGTGTGTCACTTTGATCTCCAGCTTAGGCATCCTGTTAACTAAAAAGGGCAAGAGCAGCAGGAGCAAAGGTGGTTTCTGCTCATGAATTTTACTTGAGAAAAATGTTCCTTTCTATTCTAACAACTTCCCCTTTCATGCTTGCCTCTTTTTTAATTCTTAGTTAAACATGGATAAATGTCTCTGTATTTTAAATCTGAACTTTTGCAAGCATCATGATAGACAATCATATCCTTATGAAAAACACAGCATGGTTCTAATTAATTTTTTCAAACATCAGTATCTCAAGGCTTCAAAATATTTTTCTTTAGAAATACTAATCATCAAAATAAAAACAAAATCTCTGGGTTCACTGAAGTCTAATTGTTTGCAAAGACTGTAAATCACCACCAGTTAGAAATCTGGTTTTTTTTAAAGTCCTTTGTTTCCTTTTTTGCCACTTTTTATTTGTGAGGGAAGGTATATGGAAGTAATGAACAGTATGTTAGAGAAAAAAAAGCAACAAGGCTGACAGTTTTTTGGGCAAGTTTCAGCTCAATGTGATTTCAAGTGGCAAAGATTTAGAAACCCTCCCAAATCATAGCTGACAGGGAGAGACAAAGCAGTATCTGCTGAAATGCATTCACTTTCCCAAAACCTAGATGCTTCACATTGCAAAACTTGCAAAGTGCATTGGTGTGCAAAAACTTCCCATTTTACCTTTTGGAATAAGACAGCAGTGCTGGCAGCTAATAATATACCACATCAAAAATACTTTTTTTTAATATGAAACCCTTATAACACAGCTTGGTCTTAACACCTGGTGCATAGAAACAGCCAACCTGAAAACAACAAGATCTTAAGAACATGTGGACAAAATCTGCTCATGTGCTGGCATTTTAATTATGCTTGCCCTGACCCTTTTCCCATGTTCTATAAAACAGACCAGTGGTATGGGGGGGGAGGAGGAACCCACCTCAGTAGCACCACCTCAGCTAAAACAGATGAGCACCATGTTCAAAATACTATTAGCAAATAGAAACAAAACAAAAAACATACTGGAAATTAACAAGGAAGTTGAAGCTGGTACTCAAAATAATTGTGTAAAGAGCTGTCACATAGTTCCTCTTAATAGCTTCAAGGACACCTTCCTCTGGCTTTTACACAGGGTCACAGGCAGTGTTGCAGGCTTTTATGGAGTCAGACCATTTCTCTTCCCATCCTCCATGCAAAGGGCGAGCAGGGTGAAATGGATTACAGGGATTACAGATGCTTGTGATCGAACACACCCCTGAATCAGGGGAAGCGCCCTCCGAGGTGATGAATTCCAGCCCCCAGATTCAAAGCTGAAAACAGCCTGGGTGGAATTATTCCATTTGGAGTCTGAATGGGAGAGCCAATGTTCAACACAGCCAGCACCCTGCCGACAGCCAGGGCACCTCCCTGGGCATGAGCACTATGTGAGGAACCCTGCTAGCACATGCCAAGGATGGGCTGGTGTCACTTTTCTGATGGGGAAATTGTACTGCATGCAAAATGGTATCACGTTGCAAATCCTCCAGGGAGCCAACTGAAGTCGCCAAAGTGAATGTGCTTTTTCTTAGTGTTCAAGTACTTCAATAGTCAAAGCTTAATTTTACCACTAATAGAACTTCTTTGTCTTGTTGGCAATATTTTCAAAAACAAATTAAAACAAACTGATAGCAAGTCCACCTGGGACCTGTTTTTGCCTCAGAGTCCTGTCATTTAACAGCTGAATGAGGTTACACAGATTGCATCTAGGAATATGAAAAGCAATAACCAAATAAACAGCACAGGGAAGGCTTATTTCCTCCAACAGTAACACTTGAGCTAGTAGTGATGATGGACTGAGTGGAGTGTGGATTCTCTGCCCTGAGCCTCCACACAGCAAGAGAAGAAGCAGGTTAGCCAGTCATCGAAGCCCCAGCTGTCCATAACACCTTATGCAGAGCAGTGGAGAAGAAGGGGTAAATGCCTGAGCAATGCTGGGAGGTGCTTGGGCTACCTGTAGGCTCCTCAGGGACGATCTGAGCCTCTTTCACAAGAACAGGCTATTGCAGACTATTGCAATGACAATGTGCTTCCACAGAGGTGTCACTGCAATACACACACTTTCTCTGTCCCCCACCTCGTGTCAGCATGAGCGAGGCAGCACCTACTGGCCTGACCCTCAGGGAAAGCAGTTACCTGCCCTTACCACTCCACTGCACCTCACTCGGAGTGTGAATCCACAGCTGCTCCAGTATTAACATAAAGCCCATAAGCCAGAGCAGAGGAAGGAAGCTGAAGTGGCAGAGTCTATGACAGATGTTGCAAAACATCGACTTATTCATAACAGAAAGTCAGACAATCTTTTGAAAGGCTTTTTTCCCCCCCCTCCCCCCCATTTTTTTAATGTGCAGACTTCAAAGCAATGAATTGTGGCATCTGTAACAGCTACCAAACCGTGCCAGTTGAAGCCAGTGGAGCACAGTCTACAGTGATAGAATGCAAGTCATGCAATTATTCGAGTTTGCAGTCCTGGTTTTTTGAAAAAACATATGGTCTGCAGCAAGGAAGCCAGGATATTTTAAAAGAGCTCCTACAGGGTTTCAAACTTTGATTTTACAGAGGTGTGGGAAAAGAAGCAGACTCTGATATTTAAATACATGTGTTGTCGTTTTGCTTATTGAAGAGAGCTGTGCTCTGCTTTTATATATGCAGGGTGTATCCCGAGTTTCTAAGATGCAGGCAGCAACATATAGGTATTTCACACATTTCCTCCTTTTTGTTAACGTTTAGGGAAACAGAGTGCAGTATTAGACTCTTTGTGGACAGCAAGTGGTGAGAACAGCTTTTTAGAAAGACTAACATATCAAAGTGAGAAAATCCTTCGTAA
Organism: Phainopepla nitens; assembly: GCA_013400175.1. Taxonomy (NCBI): domain Eukaryota; kingdom Metazoa; phylum Chordata; class Aves; order Passeriformes; family Bombycillidae; genus Phainopepla; species Phainopepla nitens. The sequence goes on along the minus strand of VXBQ01008807.1, from coordinate 37,021 downwards.
TTATCACAATAAAACTGTCCATCCAAGTACTCTTAGTCACTGACTATATACTGAAACATTGTTGTCAATGCAAGGTGAGGATCTAGGAGATCCCATCAGGACTTACAGGCATAAAGCCTGGTGGCAAAATGATGTCAAACACTCTGGCTGAAAGATCAGTCAGGTCAAAACGGATGATAAGTATCTGTTCTGTGTCCTTGCCTGCTCTCACTGAGGGCTGCCAGAGCTGAAAGGTGAGTCCAGCCAAGCTGTGATACCATGAGCTCCAGTTTGCATGCATTGATGATTCATATGTGCAAATGTCTTTTCAGTCTCCTCATTCCCTCTCAACCATGAAGGCTTCTTAGTCTAAAGTCCACCTTTTAAAAGACCTGAACCTCCAAATCGGGCTTCTGTCTCAGTACCTATCTCCAGGACAGTTTCTGTTAGGTTTGGTACCTATATTTGCTTTAACAGAAAGAAAGATAGTAGCTGCTCTGCGGCTTTATCTCGTCTCTACCTACAGCCCTTCAAAAGCCCTTATCACTCCTGGATGCTGAAAAGCTAATCCTGAACATAAAGCAAGCCTTATATAAAGCATAAAAAAATCAACACTAGGCACCACCACAGCCATGGTATAGAATGTTTCTGTTTATTACATAAATTATAACTCTGTTTCTAACGCCACTTTTTTTATTGTCTGCCTTTTAAATATATTTTAAGTATCTATTGCCCAAGGCTAAGCTCCCAGGAAGTGTGGGACACCTTCTCTAGCTTTCAACACCAGACAGTATCCGTGTCACATCTGGTTTAAACCTACACCTGACACAAATCAGAGCTCTGACTAGTAACTCCTGCAACAGGTCCGGATTATTTGACTGAGCTGCAGCTGCAGCAAAGCCCTTTGACCTCAAATACAAGGAAAGATATTAAACCTGTTCTGAAAAGTTGACTGGGTTAGCTTCAGAGTGTGAGATCTTAAGTATATATTTTTTCATGAAGAGGAAAGAAACATCAGTCAGCTCAGAAAACTGGATTTGTTTCTTATCAGCAACCAGGTGCTGGTGCTTTATGGGACTACTCAAACTCTTTACCACATGGTTGTGTAGGCTTCCACCAATCTTCTCCACTTACTACTCTCCATCTCCACAGTCATTCTCTCCCTACATACATCATACTGGTCACTCAATTCTCTCTGGTTGAGCAGCAGTCATCCTCTATGAAACTTCTGCAATCTTCTGCTCCATGCCCATGGTCTGAGTAATTCAGAGAAGGGTCCTGCAGGAAGGGAGACCCAGCAAAGCACTTTTCTTTTGAGAGGCTGAGGGCCCAACCGCTCTGCTTTCTGTTACACACTTGCTCAGAGATCCTGATGCTGCCTCAACTTTTCTTCTGGTCTCCCTGGAATTTTTTCACAAGGGAATTTGAAAGACTTAAATGCAAATCACTTGGCTACAAGATCACTGAAGAAGGTTATGATAATGCCTGCTAATATATGAGGTACATAAAAAAAAATCTATGCAAGAGTAATGCTATTTAGACTCACAGAGAATGTGTAACTATCAAGAATGGGATGGTAATTATTGAAGCACACAATGCAGGAGCATTTCCTAGCAGGAAGATCTATGGCTTACAAAATCATCCCTAAAAGAAAGTTATCAGCAGCCAGGTCTCAGTCAACTGTAAAGCAAACAGAGTATGCTACTACTGACACAGAAATGATTCTATTTGATTTTACCTTGGTCCCCAGGAGCCTCCAGTGTTCACATGATTTGTACAGAACTGAGAGATATTTGTAAAGTCACTCCCCTATTCATAGCGAATCACTAGTTTTAAATTGTGGTCCCATTCTAAACAACTTTCTTCCTATTTCTGAACCATCCTGTGCAAGAAACCCTCTTGTCTCATGGAGTGTATTTGGATGTAGCTGGTAAGTCTCATCCTCTGCAAGCTGCCGCAGAGAAGGAATGGAGAAGAATGCACTTAGAAGCGGTTAAAGGAAGTTCCAAACCATTTTGACATGTTTGGATTCTTGAATCTGGTCTTCAGGCTCTGTGCCTGCTTACAGAACAGAAGCTGAAATTTTCCATTTTGTAGCCTTGGAGAAGACCTGCAAAAGGAGTAATTTATACTTTATTTGGTTTTATGTATCCTACAGTTGTGAGGAACTTTCATCACCACCCATTATGTGCTTAGGAGAGATTTTTGCCTCTCTGGAGAATGAAACCACTCAGATGAGGCAGTTTAATGAATCCTTTTTGCACTGCACACGTTTTGCATGTATGTAGACAACCTGCATGTAGCAGATCTTGTGCTTATGCAAACTCTCAAGTAGCAAAAACCCAACAAGTACAGCAACAAAAGCAACTAAAACACAGTCCTTCCAGCTGCAAATTTGGTGCGCAGAAACACATGTAGGAGTGCAAATCAACCCCTCATGGCTCCTTTCAACTTCCTTTGAAGTCAGTAGCAAAATTCCCATTGAGTTCAATAAGAACAAGAGGCAGCCCTTGAACTAGTAAAAAGTCCTCATGAAGTTTTATAAGCTCTTTATACAAAACTTTATTCTAGTTGTATATGAAATACATTTTGACTCCATACCCACAAATTGTGTGGCTGGTTGAGAATAACGTGACACCTCCACTCTGCCCAGGCTGTGACTGTCACTCAATCCCAGAGGGATTCCAGGTCACCTAAGCAAGTTTTACTTTTCAGAGAAGAGCTACTAAAGAGAGGATGACTGCTCAAGTAGCTCATGTCCAGCTATTCAGGAGCAGGTTAGGTCAAGGCCATTTCTGGCCACTGATCCAGCCTCCCTCATGACAACAGACACATGACAAATGTCCCAGCTAATTCTGCCTAGTTTTGTGGTAGTCTTGGACACAGATCATCACAGAGTATTAATACTAAGACTAGAAAACCTGGCACAAGGAGATGGAATTGCATTAGAGCAGTTCCATTTCATTCTTTCCTGATCATGTCCAGAGAGTGGTGATGGGCAGCTATTCCTCTGCTTGAGGGTGCTCAGCTGTGACTTCTCTGAGGGATCACTCATGTTGCTTCAGCTGTTCTACATTTATATGAAGTCTCTGCAAATTTGTGAGACAATTTGGGAAAATTATTATACTTGGTACTTTGTCTGGTTTCCAGCTGACTCAGACACCATGGTCACTGGGCTTAACCAGTACTGACAGGAATAATGCTTTAGCCAAAAGCCAGCTGGCTGAAAGTCTACCCCAAAAATATGGAAAAGATGGTGATCAGCAAATATAAACACTGTTGGCCCTGGCAGCAGAAGGAGCTTCAAGGTGGTGATTTATACCTCTGTTATCTCTCAGTTTGGCGGAACCCAGATTAGGAGATCCATGCAGACCAGTCAGGAGAAACTCTGGGGATTCCAGGCAGCTCCATTAAACTTCTGCTCAGAGACTCCATAGTCAGCTCTAGAAGAATCCATTTCTGCACAAATGCTGGGGTTATGAAGGTGAAATAAGCAAGTCAACTCAGTCCAGATTACGTAGCCCTGTACTTCAGCCCTGAAAAAAACAATTATCAGACTGATCCACAATTCATATTCTCATCTTGAAAACACGAGCATTATCTGCCTCATGGGAATTTCTCTACAAAGTATGCAGTGGGGTAGAGAGCACCAAGAAATGCCTGGTTTATGGTTGATTCAGCTACAAAAGGATGAATGTTCTGTTGTTTAAAATATTCACGTGAAAATACGCTTTCTTGGATGTTTGAAAACTTCCTGATTAAATTGCACCCAAATACTGGAAGAACTACTTGAGGAAGACGGACACTATCATGTCAGGTATTGAAGTCCTTTGACTATCTGGAACAAAGGCAAACATTTTGTGGAAAAGTACACATTAGTAGGCTGAATTCATTAAATGCTAGTAATTTTAGCTCAGCTTAAAACATCTGAGCCCTCAATGGGTTCAAGGGCACAGTATTAATCAAAAAAGAAAGTTTCTAATCGAATTTGGCCTTGGGAAATTCTCTTATATATTCTTTCTGGGTGATGTTATTGTTTTTGGGGAGCTTATCTACTATCTTGCTGGGAACAACTATCCACTTTAATAAAGTGCCTAAAATAATGTAATAAACACACAGCTTATATCAATAGCATCATATTTCCCCACATAGTATTTGTGTGTGGTTTAATTAGATGGAAGGATTACAGGAAAAGTTTGTGTCATAATGATTCCTTAAAGCGAAACCATAGATCAAAGTTCATAGCTGCCAAATATACAACTTTCAAAACAAGCTCAAGTGCTGCTATTAATCATGGCTGCTGGGGGATTTGATGACAAAGATTAAACTGCTGTAAAGGATACTGCTGTGCATCAGATTCTTGCAACTGTCATCAAATAGTCTGCCAGCTATTAACAGGTCAGAAGAGTTGTCCAGCATTTACCATGGGTGGCTCTGTCACTGCAGTTGGTGAGGCCGTCTATGCCATGGTGACAACCAGTGACACCCTCCCAGACAGACTTTTGTGGGTTGTTATTTTTTACAGTGTGGCTGAAGCCTTAAGGTCTGCCTGTAGAGCAAACAAGAGAGGGAAACTGCACGACCAGCCTCAAAGCACTGTATCCTCACAGGAACATCCCTTGTGTGGAATGTTTTCTCTCTTATTTTCCACATGGAGCACCTTCTCCTAACAGCATGTTAAGAGTGCCCACCTGTGGAGCTGAGGTGTTGTAAATTCACTCCTAGTTTATTTCTCAGCAACCACTCTGTAGAGATAAGCCCTCAGAGAGTACCTCAAGGAGCAGCTTTCATCCCATTTGCAATTACACCAACCCTCCCTCCTTCCACACTGGATCATGTAATATCCCTGTGGGAAGCTACAGCTCTTACTTACACAGAAACATAATATGAAGGAAGTACACAGAGCATACTTTGCAGGGTGGGAGCCAACAACCTGTGACCCACCAGCCAGTGCGCCGTGGTGGGTCATCGATGGCCATTAGATGGCATGTAGAGAGTTTTTAACCTACAGACCTACAAAATGCTGCTGTCGCTGCTCATATGTATCAGTGTGCTTGAGAAGGGGCCTTTCTGAGCTTCAGCTCTGCTGAGGCTGAAACTGGTATCACAGTCTTGCACCGAGCTGGTGGTGGAACAGATGGGAATGACAGTCTGACGCAACAAGCAACTGGAGATTCAAATCCAAAACCACAGATTTGACTACAGTCTTCAAAGTTGAGGGGCAGATCTGAATCCAAACTTCACAGCTGCAGCCAGCTATAAAACTAACTTATCTATATAATGGGTTTAATTCAAATTACATCTGAATATCTGTCATCTCTGGGAAAGTCTGGAGACACATCTGGCTGGAAATTTTTAAGCATCATCTCATCTTTGCTAATAGCATATTTAAAAAAAAAACAACAAAAACATAAAAAAACAAACCAAACAAAAATGCAAGAATGTTAAGACTTAAAATGGATGACATTCAAATTTAGATTAAGTAGTTCAGCTTACCAAAAGCTTTCATTCTACCCAACACTTCACCGATCACTCCTTAATCTAACTGTTCTGTCCTCTACTGAGTGCAAGGATATGGCTCCAGACAGACCATTTTTAGACATTCATGATGGTATACTTTGATGTCTAAAGGGTCCTTACTTATAGACCAGTCTTCATTTGCCTTAATTTAATTTTTTTTTTTCCAAGCCTCCCCTCTTTCCACAAAAAAAAATTTGTGTGGGATTGGAACCTTCAGTGTTTTAGCTCATAGATATTTAGTCTGCTTCTCACCCTCACCAAAATGTTCAGGAAATTATTATACCCTGTTATAGCAAAGTGAAATAAATATCTGCTTAGATAATGGCTTTTCTATTCACTGTAAATGCTTTTTAGTTACCACCACAAGGATAACTGGACTGCATGGGCTTGGCCTGCAACGAGTTCTCCCCATGATCTGGTGTCTTAACGTAGTTTTGAGGTCTGTTAACACTTGTGAGGCTACACTTCTGCATAGGATTACCAGAACCACAAAAAGGGCGTTTGTTGCACATCTTTGTGTGCCACTGACAGCCCTCTGCTTGAGTATGTTATGCAGGTAATCTGTAGTGCTCACTGCATCGGCGAGGCCTTCATCACACACCAATAGCAATCATCTGGGGGACATATCAAAGGGTCCTTGCAGATGTCTCTGGAAGCATTGGTGTCCATATTGCACTTCAAAGAATATAAAGACTATCTGGGAGTGCTTCCCTGAACTGGGACCCATTTTTCTGCTTTTCTGGTTTCTGCCATCTTACATTTAAACATGGCATCTGGTTTTCTTCTTACTGAGAACCATATACCAAGTATAGTAACCCGGAAAGGGTGGGGAGGTGTTTTCCTTTGGGTTACTGAAAAACATTGCCTGAGGAATGGAAACCCTGCTTTGATTGTGATACAACCTCTATTTTTATTACTTTTCTCTGTAAAATACAATAAAAACATTGTGGGGAAATATATAGTCAATTATCTGCAGTGGAAAGGATACACCATCCATCGGCAAGGCTTCTGGGGGATGGAGCAACAAGCTGCAGCCTTGTCTTGTCTTTCAGTCTATGGCTCAAAAACTGCAGAACCACAAATTTAAATCAAAATACAAGAATGTGAAGCGCAAAAAGACAGTTATCCATCTGAAAAACATCACAAATGGACAGAACAATGGCCAAGACCACTATGACTGCAGCTGCTGCGTGGGTAAAGCACTCTGGAACACAAAGGGGGATGTCTTAGGGTCTGAAAATGTGGTATCCATAAAGCTCAAGTCAGTGGCAACATTACCACTGGCCACAGTGAGCCCAGGTTTCCTCCAGTGTGCTCTAAATTTACTCTTGGCTCTCTATTATAGCATCTAAATAAAACCAGTGGTGTGCAAATGAACATAAGGACATGGAGTAGTCAAAGTGGCAGCAGCATTGACTGGGTTATGCTTAACATTCACCGCCATGGCCCAGCTTTCAGGCAGACCAAGGATTTTCACATCACACTTTATCCTTCCTGGCTAGCCTTTGATGTCAATTCTCAGTTTAGGCTACAGCCTCCTGTGAGAGGTGCACTGAGGTATGCTTGGATGGAACTACACATGGTGGGTGCCACCACAGCACCTGTGACATTCCAAAAGTGTGTGGTGGTGCTGCAGGCTCCCTTTGTGTGATCTCCATGTCTCCTGCCACTCCCTGCTGCAAAACTGGAGCCCAGGTGCTTGTCTTGAAACCTGGGTGCTACCCCCAACATACAGAAAGACCTCAAAGAAAAAAACTGGAAATTTATCCATCCCATAGAAGCTTAATGTTCATTCTGCAGTAGTGGAAGACACGAGATATTAACTATTTAAGTGCCAATAAACCTCTTAAAGTCACACAAACGAAATTCAGGTGAATGTTTCTATATGCCCTCAGTATTTGACCAGATTTATTGATGCTTCTTAAAAACATTTACTTTATGGATTTCAAGTTCTAAAATTGAGGCAGAAGATTCAGATTCTCATTTTGCTGTAATTGCTCTGTTTGGGCATCAGCTTTCTGAGATGGTTTTATGGCAAATTCAACACTGCTTTTCAAGAGTAAGTGGAGAATACACTTTGTCAAGTCAGTGTTTTGAATTAACCATGGAACTGGTTTAAAAATGGAATTAACATGGAACTGGAGGAATATGATGGAATATGAGGCAGAAAATTAATTTTCCTGTAGTTTTGCACACATTAAATTGATATATCTACAACTTAGGTATAAGGAAATATATACAAAGCAAAATATTGAATCTTGAGAATCACATAAATGAAGAGCTCCACTGACAATTTAATAGTTTTTCTCATCCAAAGTGCAGAGTCAGTCCCAAAAAAGTACTAACTCATTATGATGAACTGCAACCTTTTTAAACACACTTCTATTCAGATTAATTAGATATATTATCTTTACAAGAACATATACCCATATAACTTGTAAGCTACTTCTGAGGATGATTTATATTTTTTTCTGCTGAACTGCTTAAGGTACAGGCTTACTAGTATTAATGACAACAATGTCCATGACTTTCAAGTTGCTCCAGTTGTCTCTGTGTTGAAGCAGCAATGAGCCCTCTTAGAGTCGGATGGTGCTATTCAGAAAAATAATAATAAAAAAATGCTGTTCTCTTATTAAAAACAGAAGCTTTCATTCTCCCTGGAGGCCTGATATTTATGATCAAGCATTTCATGCCTACTTCTCTTGTCCTAATTCTGGTCATTTGCAACAATGCTGGTGTTAAGTGACTATGAAACCCTAGTCTCTGAAGTAATCACATTTTCAGGCCCTGTGCCCTACATCACATGGAATCGTTTATTGCAATACAATAGGAAATAAGCCCACTATGCCTAACAGTATTTCTGGAGGGAGAAATGCTGCTCAATGCTGAGTAGCAGTATACCCAGATGATTATTGGTTGTAAATTCTGCCTTCAAAATCAATGGCTTTTTGGATTTAGAACTAGCAGCACCAAAGGGCAAATTACCAAAGAAATACAGAGAGACAAAATGTGCAGGGTACCAAGCTCCTGCTCAAGAAACTAGTCACATGGAAGTGCTAACTTCTCATATCCAGCTGATATAGGGCAGCTGAACTGGTCCTGGCAGCTGGAATGACATGGGCTGTGAGAAGTACCAAAGTTCCATCCCTGGCTAAAGACCCTGGCAAGCAGCTCAGTCCTTTTTCCCTACATAAAAACCTCACAGCTCTGCATTAGGCTGAGTATCTCCTTATACACAGCATCTGTTGGCACCATTCTTTAGCGCAGAAATGACAAGAGAGGTTCAACTGCAGTGGTCAAAAATTGTGGACTTGTTGGAGCTTGCTGTATTTAATCTCTGAAATTCAGAGCTTACCTGCGAATCCCTGCTTTTGGTCTTGTTGAAGCTGTAGTGAAAAAAAAAGGCCCAAGCCTCTCAGTTTTCCAAATGTAGTAAAAAGTGTTTGAATACACACTTTAATATATTTTCTGTGGCATTTTTGTAAAATACAGATATATAATTATAGATATAATGCATATATAGCATTTACTGTATTGATAAAAAAGCTAGTCTTTTCACAATGACAAAACACTATTTACAATATGATTCAAATTTTAAGGAACAAATAAAACAATATTGTGTGGTTATATGACAAGAACAATTTGAGGAAAAATAAGAGACCAGTTCTAAAAAATTCCCAGACAATAAAGTACATAGTCTTGACAGGAGCACCACCATGAACATCCATGCACAGCCCCTTTTTTTTTTTTTCCTCTCCTTATAGGAATATGCATGATTTAGCTCTTCCACATTTCTACCTAGTCACAGCTCTTAAGTTGATATGGCTACTTATGCTTTTTCAAGTACAGATTACTTGTACCATCTTTCCACTTAAGTATTTTTCCAACTGCAACATTTCAAACTTTTGGCTTGAGCAGGAATAACTATACACAAGTTACTTTTTAATTTAAACCAACAGAGCTATGACAATTAGCATAGCAGAAAACTTTCCCATCTTCTACACACCTTAGAATCACTTCACAAACCATGAGCATGAGTTTGAATAGCATTTTTAGCATTGCAGGTCTTTTCTAGGAAATTTGAATCTCAAAGGAAACTGCGCTGCCAAGACCAGCAACAGAGCTGAAGTACAAATACTAAAGTACAAATGCTCTTTGTTATCCTCATATATGAACGCTACCCAGCCATTCACGTGTAACATACTGTCCACAGCACAGCAAATGTAAAGATGATCTTCATCTTCAATCTTCTGTCACTCTTTCCACAGAGGAAGAGAAGTGCTACTATCACATTTTTCAGAAGAAAAAATATATGATAGAGACTGAGTGAAATTAGGTTGACTCAGAAAGGTCACTTAGAAAGTTTAAGACAGCAAAGAAGCAAGCCCACATCACTTCAATTGCATCATCTTCTCTTTCTAACTTTGAATGAGAACTTTATACATATCTTCAACAGAAACAAATACATAACCAATAGAATTAAAGCATTCTTCAGGCACAGGCCTAAAGACTGCTGTTCTATTCCCAGATAAGAGGAGGTAGCAAGAGGGCTATTTCTGCATGTATTATCTCTATCCCACCGAAGAAAAATTAGCTGAAATGAGTATTTTTTGAAGTGAGAGTGGGTAAGCCCACTATTTGCCTAAAAAGATATAGAAACACTTGAGACACATGAAAATTTACCTTCACAAAAAAAAAAATCCAACAAACATAAACCTGAAAGACCTTTATCTCCTTCAATGCTGACTGGGGAAGCATTTTCAACTACATCTGTACCTACCTTAGAATGCCTTTACAACACCTGCACAGTACAAATGAGAATTAGCATACTGTTGAAGATGACCTGTTCTCTCAAGCACTAAGATTTTTTTCACAATCTCTGTGGTCCACCTCTGACAGACCAGCAGCTGAGAGGCAGCTTTTGCAGAAGGACTGATACACACCTGGGCTATGCAGGTGCAGATGAGAGCAGACATTTCATCATGGTAAGTGTCTTCCTGTGTCCTTGTCATTCTGTAGAAGTCTGGTCAGGAGCAGATGGTAATCTACATTCTTACAAGTGCCATTTAGAAACCAGAGGTGGAAATGAAGGAAACCTCTCCAATTCCAGGACAACCAGAGCAACAGGAAGGCAACTATGACAACTTTCTGCTTCCAGAAACACTTTTGGGCAAACTGGGTCATCTGCCTAATTGATACAGGTGATGTATTTTTGAAATACTGAGGATGCAGGAACTTCTGCTCTTATTAACAAAAACCAACCAAGCAAACAAAAAAGAAAAAAACCAAACCCGAAACACATCACACACACAAACAGGTAAAACCAATAATGGAATTTCTCATCCTGCTCACTTTTTTTTTTCTATATCAAACTGCATTTTCCTTTAAAAAAGTAAAAATACAAAAGCAGAGATACATTAGAATATCCTACTGTCCAGTAAATGTCATATAGGTAATAGTTATGGAGGAAAAAATGCATCAAGCCCTACCTTTGACAAAAATTGAGCACCCCAACGTTCATTTCATACAAAGGAATGCTGGTTCTAGTGCTGTTGGTTTGAATTATTCCTATCACCACAATTTGAATATGCATTATTTGTCTTCAAATATATAACGATAAATCTAGACTAATGCTGAAAAAAACAAATCCTAGTGAGAAAGCTGTGCCATTGATAAGCTAAAACCAGCATATCATGAGAAGGCAAACTAATCTTTCTGTTTACTTTGTAAATAATCTATTAGCTAAACTTCTGTTTTAGTTAGGATGCTTGGTGCTTAACAATAAGAAGTCCAAATATCCTTTGTATCCCTTATAACAGAGAAGAAACTTGTAAAATGCCTATGGTGCATCAGCTTATTGTACTAATGTTTTGAAGAAACTCACTAGTAGTATAGGAAATGTAAGTGGGCTTTTTTGTGTTGTTAAATACTCCAAGTGTCACTTCATTCTTTAAAGGGGTTAGAACAGAGGAGGAGGAAAGGGGAGGAAGTCTTACTTAATTTGTTGCATATGCCCCAACGTGTTATACAACTAAGTGTATTATACCAGAAAACTAAAGCAGTCTGCACTGCAGCAAACTCTCTGTAACTCAAAATAGGAGAATAATCTGGCCACAAGCAAGTCAAAATTTCAGTGAAACTTCCCCTCATATTATATATACACACACTTTACAAGCTGAGTCGAGTGTCCTTTCATATTCCAAAAGAAATACATTGTAGACACCAAACATACTGTACTTTTACTTAAAGGCTTCATCAAACCATATGTGCAGACACTTGAGAAGACGAGAGTGTCAAGCTTCCTAGGGTCCTAGAGTCAAAGAAATTCTGCTGCCCCCCACTGCTAAGTAAGTGCACTCCTTCCACGGGGGGCAACATCTGCCGATCCGTCATGGTTCCACTTGGCGAGGACCCCAAGAAACTTCCTTGGGAAGAAACGATTTTCTCAGGACTGGCAGCCAGTTTAGGGGATGTGGAAAAGTTATATCCATAGAGCGCACAGGGACTGTGCAGTCTAAACGTGTTGTAGGAGCCTTGGTGGGTTTGATTAGTGGTAAATGCATTGCCAGATGGGGAGGGCATGATGTACTGGAGCTGTGGAGACATCCCTGAAATCTGCATGGATAAGCCAGTCTGCGGGCAGCCGAATGCATCCCCATCACTGCCACTCATAGACATATTCACAGTTGTGCTACTCGACACACCGACATAGGAGGGAGTCCTTGGGGGTGCAAAGGTCTCGCTGGTCTGGTTTGTGAGCCGGTTGTAGGTTTCAGCCAGGGAAGTGCTGTATCTGTTCAGGGTCAAGCCTGAGCGGGCACAGGCTGTGTAGTCAGCTGGGGCAAGGGTACACAGCTGGCTAGTGTTGGGACTGAGGTGGAAGGCTGGAGATGAGCAAGGGGAACCCGGTAAAAGGTGAGGGTGGGTAGATGGCACTCCACTGCCAGATCCCTGGAGTAAGGTAGAGGAACCTGCATTTCCTGGAAGAGAATATTACAGTGTAAGACGCACATTGGGAAAGGCCCACCTAGTAGGTGAAAGATCAAGACCTTTGTCTTTTATAATAACCCTTGAGATGAAATCCAACTCAAATTAATTAAAAAGGTTTACAAACATGAGCATGAGAATGTGTAAGTAAACCACATGCACATTTCTAAAGAAAGAACCTGACCAAGAAAGAGAACTGAAGTTATGTTTTTACAACCATCACTCAGAGCTCCTGCCCAAAAGGTTAACTGCTTTTATGACATGGAAGGAAATTGCATGGCAGTTAAGATGTAGCCAAGTGAGTACCACATCACAGGAAGCCTTCTTCAAAATGATGATTTTTGGCTTCTCTATGCTCTTACTAGAGTCTGGAAGGTGTTTCAAGCACTCTGTGCCTGACTGTCACTCTCAGAACACCAGCTAAGGAACCAGTTCCTTATCTCAGATGACAGAGGCTCTCACAGATAACAGCTCCAGGAAAGTTCCCAACTTCAGAACAAAACTTCAGAAGTAAAAACTGACTTTGAACCAAAAAAATCTGAGAACAACCAAAAAAATTCAGAATTTCAGGAAAAGTGCAAGCTGGACACTGCGCATAACTGCTTCATTTCTTGAATGCACAGGTGTGCAGCAAACTGTTTGCAAATTGTTCATTTACCGATACCAGAATTTTTCCTATTATAAATACCAGTGCTGAATGCTCCTGAAAACACATGAATGCTACAGGTGAAGCCTTTTCTCAGGACTGAAAGTTTCCTAGCTGCATGGAACACTTCCTTTTCTTAAAATATTGCATGTTCCTGAAAACTGAGTGCAGAAAAATTAACTGGGGCCTTTTACAGTCTCCCAGGCAGAAGACACTGAACAAGGAAGATCCCCTGTTTATGAATCACATTAACAATCAGACAGCTTGATGGTGCAAGGAGATTAGTGCTGTCAATAAGTTGACAGATTATCATAATAGGTGAGCGAGTAAAAAGAAAAATACATTATTAATGAACACTGCCTGCTGCTGCTTCTCTGTTAACAGGACACCACAAGTACAAGGCACCATTAGACACCGCCAGATTAGAGAAATCCTGGTATAAGACACATTTTTCTTTTATTTCCATCAATGCCTCCACTATCTGAAGGTGGGCACTTTCAGTGTTAACAACCGGGACAAATTTCTAATGGGGTCTTTCACAAAGTCTCTATGTCCAAGGTATAGATGACTAAACATTTTGCAAGGATCCTAATTTCCATCCTCAGAACATCAAGAGTAACTTCAACAATCTTCTTAACCTCAGGCAACAGCAGAAAAGGAAGTCAGAAGTTCATGGCAGCAGTTCCCCTGCTCTCAAACAATGCTACTACATACAAACGGCCAATAAAGCTGGTCTGTCTCCTAAATAGATTATCTGCATCGTCAGTTGTCTTTCAGTCTTACACAGTCTGAAAAGGTATTTCAGGTCTCATTCCATCTTCTCATTAAAGGCCTTTTTGATGAGACCGTCCCTCATCTACATGCTATGCCCAAAACTCTGCCAGCACTCATCCAATGTATCTGACTTGGCACAAAAGCTCCTTCTAGTTGCCCACATCAAGGACTGATACTCAAGATTTCACAAAGGAGAGAACTAAGAAGCTGAAAAAAGTGGTTTCTCTGAATTTCTCTGTGTTCTGGATTTTTGCTCTTAAGATGTTAAATAACTTTGCAATCAATATGTTATCAAGAAAGCAGACTGGAGTTTGTAAATTTGGGAGCAGAAAATGCGAAGAATTGGGAGTAATATGTCTGATTTAGCTGGGAAAAGGCTGAGAGGTTTTCTATGTGCATCGGCGTACTCTGGAAATAAAAGAACTCAGAAAAGAGTATAGAGATTCCACTCTCTGTCCAAATAGGCCATGTAAATATTCTTCTCATTCATGACACTACCTGCACAATGGGGAAAGTAGAAACAAACAGGTTTCCAACAAAGAGTGAGGAGCAGGAAAAAGCAAAATGGAGAGGAGATCCTCTCTTCTTTAAGCTCTAGGATGTAGATAAAGTTTGTTGGCCCATTTACTGAACAATTTTCAGGTCTTCAAGAATCAAGAAGGGGTTCTAAGAAGAAAACAAGCTTCCTCCTGTTTACTCATTACTTAAGAGAACATTTCTTCTCTCATTCTATTTTTATATTTTTTTCTTAAAAACACAAGTAATTCCTACACAGTTTGGATGTGTACAACAGAAGTCATCCATAAGTGATCTCTACCTTTTGTATCTAGCCAGAGCATAACACTAAGGAAAAGGTTATTCAATCCTTAAATGAGTGGCATTCTTCTCCATATGTGATCTGATTTTTCTTTACAATCTAACATTTTTATTGCCACGGTGGTTGAGTTAGCATTAGTTTTCTAACTTAGAAAAACTGTGCTGAGAGGGGATGGCTACACTGCGGTTAGTTGGTTGTTTCTGTCTTGCAAGTGACATGCTTGTCTAGACTTCTGTAAGGTGTGATGGGCAAAGCCTCATCTTTCATTTTTGTTTTGAAAGAACACAAAGACAGTCGTTACCTTGTTTGGGTATCCCAGGTATGTCTTCAAATGTAAGTGTCCTCAAGGAAGGTCTCCAGAAGGCGTATGACTCCACCAGAGCTTCCAGTCCCATTCTATTTAGAACAAAAGAATCACGGTGTCATGAAAGCAAGCTGCATTTTGCCACAGGTCTCTGGATACCCCACCTCAGAAACATATGAAAATTAGTAGCATTTCAGGATTATTTTCAAGTTAATTTTGCTTTTTAGAAAAGAGCCATGAGACCACAGAGACCTGCAACCACTGGGCCAACAGCACACAAAGTGTTTTCCAGTTCCACAAGCCTGGCCCTCTATTTCAATATTTTGGGCCTTTCTGGAGGACTGTTTGAGAGGGAAGACTTGGCTAAAATGATTTTAAATATTTTGCTAGTATGATATTTCTTTAAGAGATCATCCTGCTGGCAGTTAAAACCTCAAAGTTTTAACTGCCAGAGCGATGATCTGCTATTTTTTCCTACAACAAAGGTGATCCACTGACAACTTCTATTAAAACAGGATTCCCAGTCATTACTGATGAACTGGAAAAATCACACTTAGAACATGAGCAAGGCATGGATGTACAGCTGTTTTGCTACTAAAATCATGTATAAAACAATGTTGTTTTGCTAAGCAAAATGCCTTCAGAAACTAAAATTCTTCACTCATTTTCTTGCAACAGTATCCTAAGAAAAAACAGAAGTAACTTTGTAGACAATAGTGGGAGACACTATTTAGAAGAATCTCCATTTCCTGAAAGTAAAGCCCATTTTTTTTTCTCACAATTATTTATCAACAATAGACCTCAGAGGTATATAAACTTAGAGGTATCATTTTGGTGTTATTTTTGGCTGCTGAGCCCCCAGAGGCCTGTTGAGTGTCAGCATCAGGCACACACCAAATACAAGTGTATTTTTTGAATTATGCAAATAGCCCAATCTGAAGCAACCAACATGTTCTGATACTACTCCTTCCAGCAGGAACATAAATGTCTTTCAGGAAACATTTATAAAGCATTTATTAGCTGAATCTGGACTAAAAAGATAGCCTTAATTTTCTGCAGTAATGGTGAATTTTCATTTCTAGTTAAAGTGGAGATAAAAGCCACCTCCTGGAGGAGTGTAGCCAAGGCGATAATTTATACAAGATGCCTTTGAACAATTTCCACATTTTATCACCACCCTAATTTGCGCTATCAAATGCCCAAGTTTATTTAACAAAACAGTTATGTTTTTCCCGAAGTATTTAAAGGGAGAAATTCTGGTCCTTTCCTAAGCAAAGGTTTTTATAGGGTCAACCTTAAGGCCCAACTGAAGAATGAAACTATTCTCAGCACATAAATTCTGTTTCACTTTGCAAATGCACATGGAATGTTGTCAAAAGGTGAAGCTACTGATTTCTGTAAAATAGCCTGTGGGACTGAACAGGAATGAACTAGAAGGGCATATTTTTAATTAAACAGAATTACTGCATGCAGCAGTGCGAAGTAAGATAGCTGCATTAAAGCAATATTGAAAAGTTTGGTATAACTTTACCACAGTATCTTTTTAAACCTGTTGCAGGCTAAAATGCCTCAATGAGAAACACACCAGCTAGAAGACTGAGCATAACAAAATCTTAACATTTAATTTCAGTATTCAGTAACAGAGCAAAATAACAATCCACTGAGTACACCAACAGAAATTTTCCTTGACAATTAAAATTCTGAGCTGAATTCCCAAACACATTTATTCAGTAATGCAGAGTATAAAAGAAAACAGCGATACTGACTTCAGTAAAACAATGTAAATTTGCAACAAGAGTCTGCAGGTCAATTCTGTAACGAGTGTGTTTGTAGAGCAAAAGCACTCAGATTTCATCTAAAGGCTGCTCCAAAACATTTTAGAGATGCTGGCTCTTCCTTCAGGACTCAACTTCTTAATCCATTTCCATAAAAAATAACTTTCAATCAAAATATCCTGCTTTTTTTCTAATGCCTGGATCAGACTATTCCTAGCAGCCAAACAAAAAAAGCCTCTCTGGATGCACCCAAGTCCCTTAACTGTATTTGTATGGTTGCAGATGCAGTACTCTTACAACATCCTCAGGTAATTCCAGAGCTGTCCGGCCACATTAAAACCTGTTCAAAACCAGTCTCTGAACAATTCTTTCCTCTCTGTCTAAAAGGGTATCTTCTCTTGTTTCATACAACATTATGGAAGAAATTCCAAGTCCACCTAAATCTGCACATTTCCGAGGATCAAGGTTTCACACCTCTTAGGAGTCTCCATAGTACTTATTTTATAGTTCTGCAAACAGCAAGCATAGCAGAGACGCTGCCTATGAGAGAGAGCAAGCTTTCAAAAAGGGCACACATGGCAACCCTTTTCTCCCTTTTACCTGGAAGCTACTGTTCACTTAATTTCTAACTAGAAGGCCACAAAAGAGGCAAAACTCTATTTATGTAAAGGCCACAGAATATGGATACTTATCTCTTGCTAGAAGACAAAATCTCAGACATACTGAAAAGATACTTACAGTGAATCCCTGTAAGTCTTTGCAACTACCTCATCCCTTCTATAAGTATTCATTTTTCCAAAAACTACTCTCATTTGCTGTACAGTTTCAGGTTTTATGTAACTCTGGTGTAAGCACAAAACAGGCTTTAATGCTGTAGCTTCTGCCAACAGAGAAGCTCAATAAAACAACTCTCAAAAAGAAACTCTCTGATCATTCCTACCAGCACAGTCTGCTCCTTTCTCTGCAAGGCCTGGTCATAAACATAGTAGCTGCAGACACCAAACGCAATGCGGTCGCTGGAACTGATGTATAGTATACACCACAATGAAACACTGCTTTTTTTTTTTTAGTTGAAATGGTTTAATATACAATTCAAAACAGGCTTAAGTAGCTCGCATTAAACAGTCATTGGATAAAATACCTCACTAGCACAGGAAGCCTGGACCAGACCTAAACCTCCACTTTGCACTACTCAGATTTCCCACTGCTATTTTGAAAGATTCACAGATCAAGAGAGAAAAAGCAATTAATCAGTCCATCCGCAACAGAAGAGGTGGAAACCAGTCTCATTTCAGGGTCTTGTATGGCCTGCTATAAAAGGCATTCACCTAGGAAGCAGATTTAGAACTCCTTAGACTAAACAGACACTTGAACACAGGTCTTCCACCTCCTAGGCAGTTGTACTAAACATAAGGTAACTGCACAAACCAGCTTCTCCCCCTTAACGAGGAACAAGCCATTAATCCATGCTACATGCCACTTACATGCAGAGAACCTGAGCTTATAGTTTGACAATGGTGTTTGCAACCTGTGTCTCCAGTCAGGAGAAAGAGATTTCAAGCACAGCCTGAAATCATGGACCTGAGTATACATTAAGTCCATTTGCAGGCTTCATAGTGTGTCACTGCCTGAGCACATCAGTCAAGCCGAGTGCCAGTCTGCTCTTGCCCTAAATGGTCAGAGATGTAGCAATTGGAACTCACGACAGAGAACATTACTGGGAAGTCTGAGTGGTCCCTCAAGGAGCCTGAGTTCTCAAACTAGTTTGTCTGTAAGTACAAGTATTCACCTTGAAGAGCCTTCACAAAGTGATTCTGTCTGGAGGAACAAGCCCAGCTCCTTCCCAACACCTACCTGTTACGGCCCGAATCTCTAAAGCCTTTGGCAAATGGATTCCTATCAATCTTCAGACGAGTTATCTGTGAATAGGATTAAGAAAAATTATTACCTGTAAACTCAGATAAGTAGCACAAAAAACAATTCTCCTGGCAGAAAAAAACCTGGCAAACATCTCCATATTTGTATGGTTTAAGATGGTTGTCCTGAAACATAGCAAAGTAAGGACCAACCTTCTGATCATTTTTTTTTTGCACATCCCTGGAGTAGCTAATAGGTATTTAAAGCTGCTAAAATGGCAGCTGGAATTACTGAGAAAAAAACTTCAGGCAGAAGTTTTCACTCTTCATTTAAGAGAGTACATGGTCGAACTGCAATAAAATTTAAATTAAGTTTTATTTCTGTACTGGTCAAGAAGGAAATGTGAAAAGAGATATTATCTCTAGGTTATTATCCTCAATGAAAAAAACCCCCAAACCAAACCAACCAACCAAAAACCCAGCAAAACACACCACACCCCAAATAACTGTAATTTATTTTAATAAATGGGAAAGTCACCAAATACTTATATTTCAGTATTTACATGGCTCTCCTGCTCTTCTCTTCATAAAGTTATCAATGCTTTATACATAATTTCAAAAAATACAGCTGCAATAATTTTTCTGGAATTAATAAAATGACACGACACTAACTATGGTGTCATTATGTATGCTAATACTTAAATGAGAGGTGGAAAGAGCCGAGTGATACAACCTGCAGTTTACTTTTGACTTAGAATCTGTATGGAGCCAGATAAATTGCCCTTAATAACATAAGCTGAATGCAGTTAATAAAAACAACTGCAACTTCCTTCAGAACTCAGCTTCTCTGTTAAGGCCCTGGGAGTATTAAAAGCACTGGAGTCAGGAACAGAAGTGCTTTAAAAATTCTCTCCAGACATGTATCTACATTTAAAGGCACAGATACACCTTTAAAAATTAGACTGCTCTTTGCCTTGTTCTTCAGTGCTGCATTTATAACCAAGATATCATTGAGCATGCTAATTAGACTGTGTGATCTCCGTAATAAGAATGCTTTTTTCACATGCAGCATCTCTGAAGGCTCAGCTATAGCTTCCAGGCACTACAGCAATACTAACAGTGAAAGTTACTTGTAGTAAAATAAGAGTTTAGATAATTCTATTTTAATAAGTGATATAATGAAAGTATCTGCTTTTCTCCTATCTCTTACATCTCATGGTCTGCTCTGAAAAGACTGTAAAGTGCTAACCAGAAAGGCCAAATTACCTGTTGATTTTGGTATGCTGTGACAGTAGTGAAAACTGTCTCTGGGAAGGAGAAGGCTTTCACTCCTTCTCCCGAAGGGACAGGCTTGACAGGGGACAGATCATCACCACAGTCTTTTCGGATGACGTGCACACGAGGCTGGTATTTATGCATAGAGTGAAGGATAATCTATGCAGTCATGAAAGGGAAAAGATAACATTTATTAGAAAGGACACCCTGCTGTTTCAGGACTAATAACTTTTTGGAACAGATTATGGTATGTGTTTACCATGCCACTTACTGGAAATCAAATGTTTTCCTTAACCTCTGAAGGTTCTTGTTACAGTAGTCTAATCCCTGTGAATATAAGTTATTGCCAACCATAAGCATTTAAAAATTATGATTCAGGAGCTCCAAATTCAGAGATTGGCTCAACTGAAACTGGCTCAAAAGAGGAGAAAAAAAAGAAAAAAAACCAAACAAACAAACAAAAAAAAAAAAAAAAACAGAAAAAAAAAAAAAAAAAAAAAAAAAAAAAAAAAAAAAAAAAAAAAAAAAAAAAAAAAAAAAAAAAAAAAAAAAAGAAAAAAACCCAAGAGAAATCAGGAGTGAAGTCCAGATCCCACTGGAATTATGAAAGTTTTGTCACTTTTTTCCACAGAAGTCTGGATTTGACCTAACAGGATTAACAGCAGCAGAAATATGCCTTTTGGTTTTGGAACCTTCAGGATATGCTATTGGAGCAATTTTTTTCCTTATGTCCCAAAGGCTGGAAACAAATCTTGGCTGGAACACAAGCTGAGAGTCTCACACTCTGACGAAGCAGAAACTTTAGAGTAAAATGATAACAAAATCCAAATCTCTACAGTGTTAATAACAATCAATTTGTAAAAGAGGAAATGAATTTCAATTAAAAAACCCCTCTCAGCATACAAAAAATTAATCAAAAATAAATTATAAAAGAGAAGTGGATGAACTCATACTGCTTAAAATTAAACACACAAATACCTCTCGGTACTGCACCCCAATTTTAAAGGAGATTTAAAATACAGAATTTTTCCTCTATTTTATTCCATTTCAGCTAACGACTACTAAAACAGAAGATTTCAAGAAAAAAAAACCTGAAGTTCAACTATTATTGTTGGAAGCCCTAAGAAATTAGTAACTTGATAAATAAATAGTCCTGTGGCTATTGGCCTGTGGAACCACTAATCCACATTCTGGAGAAGCTTTTTAATTTCCTGCTCCTTGAACAGGCTCAGAATGTGCGTGTGCTCAAGCACTCAACAGAGCCTCTATGTCAGACACCATGGAAGTTCATTCACCCAAATTATATAGAGGACATTACATTCATTTGGATAAACTCGAGTTTGGCTAGTTTAATACACTTGGTCCTGGCCAGATTACATGACCCTGTTTTGGTAAGGCAAGCTTCTGGATAATCAGGGTTTTTATGAGCCTTTGAGTAAGGTTTTGACAATGACATCACAGGCTCCAATTAATTTGCTTAGGGAGTGCCCTATGGATGGTTCTCACATGCAGTCTTTTTTGAGTTTCTGAAATCTTGAACAGAACAAAATTTTTTATCATGCAAAAGTGTTTTCTCTTTTACAGCACTCATTTCAGTTCTCCAGCGGCAAAGATCTACAAAATGAAAATGCAGATAGGACAGCACATTCCTCACTCTGTTTTCCTGTGAACACCCAGAGGTACCAGGGGAGACATTGGTGCAACAGAAAAAGAAATGATCAAGAAAAGACGTTGCACAGTTCAAATCCACTGCTATTCTGTGCCCTGCCATTAGTCTGGGTGCCACTGAGCATGCCGCGTTCTCTCCCGCACGGATTACTTGACCCCATCAGCTCTGTGGTGCAAATCACTGCTGGCCCACACATCAACGATAACCCTGGCAGCTACAAAGAGCTCTGCTCACACATCAGAACAAGTGAAATCAAAGCAGCACGGAGATGAACACCTCCCACTGCTTATCTGGGTGGCTATTACAGCTAAACTGATCCATGTCATCTCTTAAGAGCAACCTGTCTGGCCTCTGTCCTGCACTGAAATTTCCTGTGCTGACGCACTGTTTTGGCAATTAGTAAATACATAGCAGTAAATTATTCTTCTTGATTTTGTACCATGTCTTCTAACAATGGGATCTTTGTTGGTGATCTGAAGGGCTCTGAACTCCAAATAATGCATAACTGCAAAGCCGCTGTGAATTAAAGAGCAACATATGAAGACAGGACATAAAAGGAGAGGGAGATGCAACTCCCTCCAAAACGCAATCCACTCCAAAAATTGCAAGATGTAATCGACTCCAAAAACAGTCTAGCTCTATTATTCAAAGCATCACCTAAAGCTACTGTGAAGAAGAAACTAAGGAAAAGGAGATTCCAGCTTTTCATTTCACAGTGCTTGCATATTCAAAAGCACCAACAGGATCCAACAGTTTATCTGCAGAAATAGCAACTTTGCCTTCATGCCCTTAAAATCCAACACCAAAAAACCCCAGTCATAAGCCCCACTGTGTTCCCAAATGTGAACCTGCATTACATTCAACTCACAGCATAAGAGCCTGCCTCTCTCTCTAAAGTCCTCATAGAACAAGAACAAAACACTTCATGCAGGAATAAGCTTCTCTCACAAAAAGTAAAATCACACTTTGGCCACAGCAGCTGTCAAGAAATCATGATCAGACGGAAGACATCGCAGCAGGGAGCCCACAGGTAGGAGGCAGAGCCACGGCCACCAGAGCACCTGCAGACACACAAAGCTGGGATTGCCTTTGCAATGGCTTTTGAGAGCTGCTGCCACGATGAGGCTGCAGAGCTGACCCTGAGCAGGAACACCACCATGGCACAACCATCTCAGCCAGAACTAGTGAGCCAGGTACTCCTTCACAGGGGAGACACCAATCCTCCAGCAACTTGGCGGTGCCAAGACTGCACAGTCACCTCCCCACACCGACGCCGTCCTCGCTCCTGTTTTAGCCAAAATTCCTCCTTCATCCTCCCCCCAAAGCACAAGGATTCAGGCTCTTTGCTGTTAGCAAAGTGTGTGGGGCTGAAGAGCACAGATTCCCTCCGTACTAGGACAAAAACTGCAAGTGCAAATACTGATGTTTCACAGCTATTCATTGTGACAAGAACATATAACTGCCCATTGACTGTAAGCAGAGCTCGCTACTTGGAGCCAAGTCTGGGCAAAGTTACAGTCCGCCTCTGCTTCCAGCCTCGCCCCACTTTCAAATGGGGAAAAAAACCCACCCCAACCACCAAGGAACAATTAACACACTAACAGCCTCATTTTCACTAAAAGTTAAAAGATGTTTCTCTGCATCAAAAAATACTCAGCTGAAAAGCATGGAAAATAGCATAAAAAATATTGACTTTTCCCCTCCACTGAAATTCAGTTTAAAAACTGCATTGAAATAGAAAAACTAGCCAGCTCTAACCAGCTGGAGGGAGAGACTGCTTTTACAATGCAGCACTCACTCCACAGATGAGAGAGGGATGAGAGGCATTAACAAAGAGGCACCCAGACCATGCACTTCTCAGTGACAACTGCAAAATCCAGGTTTACTTTTCCTTAGCATCCCAACTTAGATGAAACACACAAAAGCCACGGTGCGTGTCTTAATGACCCTATAAGAACACAGTATTTCCAAAGCTAGGAATTCACCCTGGGACTCCTTTCGCGATCAGAAACACGCGAGGAAAACATGTCTGTACAAATCTTGCTTCATCTCTGCAGACTGCAAGGGGAACCCATGTATCAGAGTGTCCGATGCACAGATACGCACTACAAAATCTCTGAGCTGAGCAGCACTGTAAAACTGCATATAAAACTACAAACCCCCACTTGAAATGCTGATGAAAATAGCAGTAGGCAGCATGGAATCTAGAAAGTGCTCGAGCAGTGAGTCTCGCAGAGATGGCTGATCTCCTTTCATAGAACGCTAATCCCAGGGCAACCCAACGCAAAGGGAATGAACTGGCTGCCAACTGCTACCACAGCATAAATACTGCATAGGAATTCTACCTTAGTGCCTATTCGCAAGTACTCTCTTTATTCCCATGGGCATGGGCCACTTCTCAGAGATTCTGAGAGTTATTACTCTAGAATAGTTAAAAGGGCTCTAGATTGATATCATGCAAGCTCCCTACCTCAACACCTGCAAGATCAAAACCCACCCCTAGGATTTTCACACAAAAACTCTGCAAAAGCTTAC
This sequence comes from Phainopepla nitens, assembly GCA_013400175.1. Lineage (NCBI taxonomy): Eukaryota > Metazoa > Chordata > Aves > Passeriformes > Bombycillidae > Phainopepla > Phainopepla nitens. The sequence goes on along the minus strand of VXBQ01008807.1, from coordinate 12,884 downwards.
ACCTTCAATGAGCACAGGAAGCATAAAGGAACAATTTCAACAAGGATTAAATTGCCAGAACCAGAAAGCAGGGAAAGCATTCCCAAACAACAACAGCTAAAGGACAACTCTGCTTGGTGGAAACCCTGCCAAGCAAAACCACTCTGCCTACGGCATGAGATGAAAAAAAACCCCACTTTCTAATAATCTAAAATATACCCCATGCCCCTACAGGGGTGGAAGAGTCAGAACTTCTGATATAAGAACAAATATTGGAGGGACACTACAGCCTTGATTCCTAGCTCTTCTAATTTGCCATCCGTTCCCTGGTACCCTCCTGAGAAAAATGGTTTCTTCCTGCTTATGAGAAACAATTGCTTTTTATATTCATCACAAAATATGATTATTCGTTTTCCATTATTGCTAGAGGCATTCAGAGGCTACAGAGCTTTTTCAATACAGCATTCCACACTACCATAGCTTTAAAAGAAAAAATGTACCCATTGGAAGAGACACTTTTCTGCTTTCTGCTTTTGCCTTTTCTGGTAATTATGAATGACATGTTTGCAATTTTCCAGATTTGAGAAATATGAAATTATTTTACAGTCATCTTTCTTTTGTCCTTTTATTTTAATACTTAGATTTCCATTTTGGGGAGGAGGGGCACTGCCACAGCTCTGAATCAGTTCAATGTGTCTTAAATCACTGTACTTGAGGTCTGCTTCACTCATTTCCAAGCCGAAATACTTAACTAAAGAACAGAAAATTTATATCCTCCTGTATTACAAGTAACGGTGTGCTGTGTACACTACACAGGTTTCAGTTCAGAACAAAAACAAAGCAAAAATCTGGGATGGAAAAATACAGTAACACAATTCTCTGCATAGCTGAGATTTCATCACAGGACAGTTTGCAACTGCAAGTGCACAGGTGGACCACAGTACCCACAGATCATCCCTCTGCACCCACTGAGCAAAAAAACCAGCTCGCTGCTGGAAAAACCAACATTTTATCCATTGGCATCTGCTTCACTTTCAGAGCCCTTACAATAGACTCAGGATTTGGGGAAAACATCTCCCACTTGAGAGGAGTCACAAATACATGAATGCTGGGGAAGCTAAGGGAACTTCATGTGCTAACCTTAACTCAAAGGGACACTGCCAAATAAGACTCCACAACTGTAATTCTGGAAAGAAGCAATATAAAACCTCTTTTGTACTACCCCGAGAAAAGCACTGCTAACTTAAGAGATGTAAGTACCCCCACGTTTCTTTTAAGGAAGAACAAAATAAAATTACGAATATTAGTGCACAAATAGAAGTCTTTTAATCCATCTTATCACATTTGCTAGGTCATCCACACTCCTGTATTCCTGCCTCTGTTAATCGCATTTGCAAACGTAAATAAGGGGGGAAAATCTCAGACTATGAATTAGCAAAATACCTGGCTCAGTGTCACAGAGTTACAACCATACTGAAAAATGGTTGTAACTCTGTGCCAGGTATATTTTCTTTCACTCCTTTCCTTGAAGGAGAAAGTATCCTGGTTAATAAACAGGGTTATGCTCAGGACAATGGAATCCACATCCTGTCTCAAAACTTTCCTCTAATATCTTAAAACCCTACCACTTGGAACTTCTGAAAGGATGCCAACATTTGCCATTTATTACGGCGGTTTGTAAAATCAAAGACTTCACCCGGACTAAAAACAATCTTCATTTTTTAATTATTTCTTAAGGTGTCAAGTAAAACTATTTTAGGGATTGCTGGAATGATACTGGCTTACATCTGTCATGTTTCAACAGTTTTGAAGAGAAAAGGAAATATTAACATAACACATTTTGTCACATTAGATAATGTCATAACTAAACAATTTAGAACTTGCAAACAGAACACTCACACTGCATACGTCTTCGCCAGCTTTCTCAGAAGTAATGAGCCTCAGCTGTGAAAGGGTCTTGCTTCATAAGGTATGTAATAAATCATCATCGGAGCAAACCCAGCTCCCATGTTGTTCGTTTTTGACTGCAATTATTAACACCTCACGGGATTTCACACAAACGTTTAGGTTAAGAAAATACTTAAGTGTATTTTTATTCACGTGAAGTTATTACACACTACTAATGTTTCTCCTAGCCACTGGTGAGCTTAAGCGTCCTTTGCAAGCGCAGGAGAAGTTGTAAGTAACACGCTCGGTGGGAAATACTGAGAGCAATTCTGCCCCTCTGTATTAGGCAATTTAGCCTTGTAAAGTCTTACTTTGCAGGAGGAGTTCTCTATTTGAGGGGGGAGTAAAACAGCAGGCTCTAATAAGCAGTTAATTATCGGAGCAGAAAGTAAGAAGCTTTTAGATCTGGACAGTGAAGTTCCAAAACAACTCTGAAAAGTCAAGCCTATTTCTGGCACTCCGAAGCTGCACGTCAGAGCCTCTCAGGGCTGAGCAATGTGCCTACACAGAATGTCACTGAAGAGCAAGTACTCACATGCCCTTGATCATCCAGCTCGTTATTGGTAAGCTTCAGTTTGTCAAAGCTGATCACTTGTCTCATCCACGTCTCCCCCGAGGCGGGTGAATCAGGGTGAATATAAACACGAGGCGGCACCGGGGAGTCAGCATTTCCAGCCACCATCCACTTGGAACTATGATAAACATACCTGCAAAAAGAAAACAAATACCTCTAACCCCAAGCACAAAAACAAATTATTACACCCATTCAGCATTAATAAATTGGGGCCCATGCATACAGCAAAAAATTAACAAAACTTCAAAGGACTCAATTTTACGTAACTAAAAAGAATTTGTTTGTTTGTTTGAAAACATAGTTCTGACACCTGCAAAAAATAAGGTTAAAATCCATGCTCTGATCTGACCTTACTCTTCCTCAAATCAGTCACAGCCTCAACACTAGGTTTCAAAATGAGCTTTAAGCTGGTGTCAGCTCATTGACTGATACAGCTCTGCTCCGAAAAGGCATCAGCAAACAGGGTAGAATCAGGTCCTTCTTTTATCAAATTGAGTAGTAATTCCATATTTGGAAGATTTATCATGTTGAGTCTAATATAGGACTCTATAAATAAAGCTATTGAAGGGAAAGAATATTATGATAGGGAAAAATAATGAAAGTATGTGAAACTATGCTCTAGATATTTTGGTAGACCATATTAATAGGCTTAAATAGTATTGCAAATAGATTAAAAATGAAAACAACGAGTCTGTATTTCATTTGATAGGCTAATGCTGTCGAGGTGATTTTATAATAAAAATTGTGCCTGCTTTGGATGAAAACCTATTTTGAAGGCAGACACTTCACAAAGCAGTTTAAAAAGCATTAATTGAAAGTTATTTTTTTAGAGTACAGTAAAAACCCAGCAATTCAGCTGTATTTTAAAATGAAAACAAGAAAGACTTAATCAAATTATATCTTTGAACAATTCAGTTCCTTATTAGAAAGAGACAAGCAACACAGTCAGAACAGAAAACAAAATGACCCGATGCAGGTATCACTTCATAAAATTCGTATCGAGCCACACAGCTAAGATCTAGAAGAGTGGTGAAATTCTCTCCTGGAGACAAATTCTCCACCCCAGATCACTGTTGTAACATTTTTCATTTATTTTATATTTCTTAGTTTATACTAAATATATGCTTTCCCCGGAAAAGTAAACAGTTTAAAATACACATAAATACAAATTTAGTGATAAATACACATTTTGAGCTACAGCTTAAGGTTCCAAATATTTGTAAGGCCAAATTTTTCTAGAAATCCAGACCTAGATGCAATTTTCTTCATTTCTATTGGTTTTGCTATCTGCTCAGTCAGCTAAAGATTAGGCTTCATGTGACTGCTGTCATGTCTATGAGATGTAAAGATCTACAAGACAGTGTGTGAAGCTGCACGAACAGCCAGAGTTGAAATAACAGTCAGCAATAAAAGGCACAAATAGAAGAGAAGTGGCATGAAGTAAAACATGTAAAACATTAATATTTAGTGGAAAGCTTAAAGGCATGCCTACTAATACATGAATACAAAAAAATTCAAGTTTGTCAACTAAGAAAATACTGCCCTTCATACAACGCTTGTGAAGTTACTTCAGTTATCTGGGCACCAAATATCACACTGTGAAGACAGTGCAGGTCAGTATGGCCATAATTATTTTAAATGAAATGAGGTTTAAACAATTCATACTCAGTATAACAGCTTTTAATTTTTCAGCATTAACATTCTAATTAATTTGGAATTATTACCTTGCTTTTTCTAGGAATTTTTGAATTGTTCAGACCTTCTAGGAATTATACGTTTAGATTGTTAAGTAAATGCACACATGCAACGCAAAGCAAAAAAAAAAAAAAAAAACAAACAAAAAAACCACCAAAAAGCTTCCATTTGAACTGCACTGTACTGGTACAAGGAAAAAGAAGCAAAAAGAAGCATTTTTTCCTCTATGGTAGAGACAAGAAAGACTCCCCTGACTGTATATGCTGGGCATCATCAGCCCTGGTATCTGGTGCCCCTTGTTGAAAAACTCAAAATCTAAAATGGTCCTACGAAAGGTCTTATACACCGCACAAGAAAATGACAAAATAGTAGTCAATGAGGTAAGTACAGGAAAAACACAGGGCAGCATTTGCTTAGGAAACGAGGCAGCATTCCTGCAGAACCAACCTCTTCATCTTGGTCTGAAATATTCCTAGCTCTAGAATTAAATCTGCAGCGGTTATCCCTACATTATACTAAGTATAGGTTGAAACAGTCAAACCCACAGTTGGTAAAGACCTGATCCTGTCTCCTCTGAACTACCCTGGCCAGGCTTCTCCCCTGGCTACTCTGGAGCACGGGATTTGCATCTGTAAAGCAAGACGTGGGAAACGGCTTCAGCTCTCAACAGGAACTGCTGCGGGCCCAACCTCGCACGGGACCAGTGGCTTCTGCAGAGCCCAACCAGCTCCCTCAAAACACAACTACTCTCGAAGCAGTGAGAGCTTCAGCACAAAATTTCTACTCCTAAAGGTTCGAAGAACCACCTCTTTTGCTCCTCACATCATTCTCCAGACCATAATGCCATTAATTCTTTAAATAACAGTAATTAGAAACATTACCCTTTTTGAGTCTAAGCAGCTGAATATCTCAGTGATAAACAGCTTTTAAATTAAATTTATATATATACAATTTGAAGCATGACTTACTTTTAAGGTGGCTTATAAGTATTTAAATCAGATGTCCATGCTATTAATGTTATTAATTAATGTTAATATCATTTGGCACTAAAAAATGTACATTTTCATATTTATTTGTTAATAGGAAATAATTTCCACCAACAGGAAGAGGAATAAAATATGACAGCATTTCCTGACCGCACTAGAACTGCACTCTGAAAGCCAAACCTGAGCATCTGCCCACAGTACATACACAGTGCGAGGCAAATATATCAGAAAGATACAAGATACAAGTTTTAGTTGCTTTTGCATACTTGGTACAATATGGTCTTTTAAAATACACTGGGATGAAAATAAGAACCTTTAAGGAGAGCTAAACATGATCTTCTGCTAATTTATGTTGTGTTAATATTTTCTTCCAACAGCCAAGCACCCCACAGCTTACATCATATGTTTTTTGCCTAAAAGTCACCATACCTGTATCTTTTGTTATCCACTGGCACAATATCCATAGCAATATAATACTGCTGATGTGGGTCTAAACCTGAGATCTTCACTCTCATTGCAGGAAACATCCGCCTGAACATTGGAAAGAGAGAGGTCATTTTTAATACGAAACAGACTCGGGAATGGTTGTTTAGGAAAAGTAACCGCTTCGTGGGATTTTTCTCGTTCTTCCTTTTAGCCTACAGAGTCCTTTTGGACGATTATAGTTACATAGCCATGAAATGGCCCATTCGATATGTCAAAACAGATTTCTAAAGTGCATTTACTCGAACAATGCTTCATATGTTTGGGGATACGCTTTGGGAGTACAGCTATTACCACATCATTTCAACTTTATTGTTAGACAGTAAATCATTTGGGTTTGAGACTTTACTTTAGCAGTACACACATTTAAAGCCCATTTGAGATATTAGTAAGAAATGTATTCCTGGAGATGTGCAAACACCACCTCCACCCAGGAAGCCCAAGGCTTACATAAAGGCAAATTGCCACTAAAGTTTCAAGTGACAGCAGAAAATGGTGTATGGTTGCCGTAGCAGGGAATTAGAAGGCTAAATCCACGGTGATACAATTATAACACCGCTAGGATGCAGTTATAAAAGCCAATGTGCCATGCTCTAACCCAACAATATGGTCTTTATTGACACGGGACTTCCTGTCTGCAACTTACTAAAGGTGAAGTGCGAGAGCTACTCTGTCTTTGAAAGGTATAGTAAAACTTCTTTATTGAAAGCAGAAACGAATCTACGAGCAAATTTCTGAAAAAAAATAAAACAAAAACGACGAAAAACCAGACGTTCAAAATTCAGATCCTTCTGTAGAGAAACTGATTAATTAACCAATGAGGTGGTTTTAACATAAAACTAACCTTAGCTCTTAGCTTGGCAGGCTTTTTATCAGAAAACTTCATTTTTGGAGAACAAAAAAAAAAAAGAAAGAAAGAAACGTCCTGACTGCCAGCTAAAAAACACTCTTCTGCATTTTATAAAACTGAAAGTTATTCCAGTTTACTCGGTATTTGCTGCAGTGCTAATATATATATATATTTATTTATTTTTAAAAATCCTTTAAAAGTAGTTACTGGAAACAAAAATCCTATCTCCGCCATTTCTGAATAAGCAGGAGGGAAAAACCTGACTATAGCTAACTAGTTTTTGCTGTTTCAGTGCACCTGTAAGATAAAACAGAAATTCCCCGACTAGACTCTTTTAAGACAAATGCAGCTTTGTGCTGTTTAAGACTGCGTTTCAATCATTAATAAAGCCTCTCTGAAAATGCAGACGGTAGCATATGGATTCAATAAAATATGTTTTTGTAATTTCTAATAAGTTCAAATACTTTTATACTTCCCAGGTTTTTACCATGTGTATCCCCTAGAAAGGGGAAAAGCTTCCCCCCAGAAGGGCACGGCGCTCCCAGACCTCGCCCTAATGAACAGGAAACCCGAAACGCCACATGCTCCCGTGCCCGTCTAACATTATCGCCATCTACCTGCCTCGTAAATCTGGAGGGTTCCCCCGGTTTTGGGCCGCTTTGATGTGCCCGCCCGCCCGGGAGCGCGCGGGTGGCGGCCGCGCCGTGCCCCTTCCCTTCCCGCCTTGGTGATGATCATCTCGGTGCCGATCTCGTGGAAGCGCTTCCAGAGCTCGGCGCCCTGCAGGTCCACCCGCGGCGCCTGCGGCGTGGGCAGCGGCGAGCCGGGCCTCGAGCCCTTGGGGGAGCCGCCGGGGGAGGCGGGCGGGGAGGCCGCCAGGAAACCCTCCTCGCAGCCGCCTGCGGAGAGAGCGGAGCAAGCGATAGCGGCCGGGGCAGCGCGGTCGAGGGCTCCCTCAGCCCCGGCCGACCAGCCGGCCCGGCCCGGCCCGCCGCCTCGGCTCCGAGGAGGGGGCAGACCGAGCGCCGGGACAGCGGCAGCACGGCCGGGCCGCCGGCGACGGGCTGGCCCCAGCGGCGCACCGTGCCCGGGCCGAGGCGGGCGGCAGCCCGTCCGGGGTGCGAGGCCGGCGGCGCGTCGCGTTTGGCCACGGGC
>VXBQ01008806.1:222741-312868 GCA_013400175.1 Phainopepla nitens | reverse complement strand
GGAAGCAGGGCCCTTTCTCTCCAGCTCTAGGCATTCACCTGCTCTGGCGTGGGCACCTCCCTGAAAGGCTGCGGGTGGATCTCTGCATCGCCCATGGATCCCCAGGGGCTGTGGGTGGATCTCTGCATCCCCCATGGATCCCCATGGGCTGTGGGTGGATCTCTGCATCCCCCATGGATCCCCATGGGCTGTGGGTGGATCTCTGCATCCCCTGTGGATCCCCATGGGCTGCAGGGGCACAGCTTCCTCACCATGGTCTCACCAGGGCCTGCAGAGGAATCTCGGCTCTGGCACCTGGAGCAGCTCCTACCCCTCTTTCTCCACCGACCTTGGTGCTGCCATGTTGTTCCCCTCACATGTTCTCACCTCTTTCTCCTCTCCGATTACAAGCAAAACTGTGTGCCCTTTGTTTTGATTTTCTTGTTAAATCTGTTATCACAGAGGTGTTACCAATCTCTAATTGGCCCAGCCTTGGCCAGGAGCATGTCCAGGTTCAGAGCCATCAGGGATTGGCTCTGCCAGCCATGGTTGAAACTTCCATCAGCTTCCCACAGAAGCCACCTCTGTGGCCCCTCTGATACCAAAAACCAGGCCAAAAAAATGAACACATCTGGTTCAAAAGTATCTTCTAATAGAGGCTTGGGCAGTTTTTCCACTGTCCACGGTCTATGACGGCAGAGGCCCATAGGAGAGGAATGGGAAAGCAGTCTCTTCCCAGGTGTGTAAAAACAACAATATAGACAAAGATAGCAAATGACCAAAGTTGCAGAGTGATTTGGATGCTAGGGGAGCTTAAGGAGACTGAGAGTCTTCAGCTGGAAGAAGAGATAACTGACATATTATAATAGTAAAGAAATAAAGAAAATGCAGTGAGAGTGAGTGTTTCTTGTAACAGACAGAGGGCATAAAGGGATATTAAAAAATAATATAAAATAAGCAGAAGAAGGATCTTTTTGTGGCTTATATTATGGCATCCTTTGTCCCAAGAAATTACAGAGACCAGGGGCAGATTTTATTTTGGGACTATAACCCTGGAAAAACCTTATTTCTATCTTCTGTTCAGCACAGACTGCTCGCAGACATTTCTATTTTACTTGATATGAAAAAGCAATGCCTGCTAGAAGTAGGCAGAAGAAGCCTGTGGCGACACGTTGCATATTCTGTATTCCAAGAAGTGTTCAATTTATGCATAAGTTAAGTACTTCTGAGGAAATCTGTATGGGTAGTGTATATTTGTAAAAGGTAAGATGGTCACACTCTTGAGCTTTGTCATGAAGATTTGTCTTTCTGTTGAGATTAAATTTCTTTCTCTCTCTTTCTTTTTTTTTTGGGGGGGGGGGGGAGGGGGCATGTTGTCAATTATTTTTTATGCCCAAACTAGCACGATTGCAAAGGAGAAATATTTACTTTGCAATTCAGAAGACCTGCCCGTGAAAGATTATGAGTTCTGTGATTATAAACATCACAAACTCCAGGGTTCATTTAACCACCCATGGATTTCTTCAATGTTGAGACATTTGATCAAATTACTCTGAGTTTCTTTTTTGAGTCTGTGGGCAACTAGTCAATAAATTCAACAGAACTGAGATCTGAGAAGTGTATCTCACTTTAAAATAAACACATTTGTGCAAATTAATCACATTAAACTCTATTGATCAGGCTGCACTGGCAATTGTGGAAGTCTAAACAGCCAGCTCAGCTGTAGAGAGATATATTTTAAAATCAACAAACAGAGGAAGTGGATCTTATCCCCAAATTCCCTATTCCAATCAGCTGTTACTGAGTGATTTTTCCAAAAGATTTGTTTAACAGCAGAAATGGATTGTTTATTGCCATGGATTTCAAGTACTTTGCGTAGTTGAGCCTCAAGAGAAGTCTGGGCTTAGAATCATACAAATGATATTAATGAATTCTGTCCTGGAGTAGCCTGTCCCTGCATAAAGCTAATTCTCATTCTTCACTCTATACTTTTGTACGCTGTCTTGTATGGCCTTCTGAAATAGAAAATGTGACAGGATTTAGCACTGAAACTCAAACTGAACAGTGCAAAAAGCCCAGACAAACAATCATTAGAAAAAATACTCCCCCCCCTCAAAAAAACCACACCAAAAAAAAAAACCACAAAAAAAAAAAAAAAAACCAAACCAAAACAAAACCAACCACCCTTTAGGTCTAAATATAGAATTTGCTTAACAAACTATTGCAATGAATAGTGTATTTTTTTATTAATCATGATGGGAATGAACAACTGTTTTCTGGGGTCATCAGAAAACTGGAAGTGAGCAGAATCTCTTGCTAAGCCCCAAAATTTATATGTGAGTTTTCATTAGCCGTAGTAGTAATTGCTGAGATCTGCCAATGGAAAGACAACTCTTCATGATAATTACTAATTTTTCTATAAGGCACCACTTCAGCAGTGGAATTCACTTGACATTTATTCATTTCCTATTCCTGAAATTATTAAAATATTTGCTCATACGAATAGGACAAGTGTTTTCTCTAACAGAAAACTTGTCAAACCAATGGTTTTTAAGATTAGCTTCAACCACAGACAAGCCCTGAAGTGTGCACTACACATCACTTGAAGAGAAATTAATTTTTTTTTTTTTCTGTGAGAAAACTCAGAGCATTTGTGTGAATACTCTCCTAATCTCAGTGTGAATCTTAATGTTGTTGAGTTGTAAGAGGAAGTTGCAAGTTATTCAAACTGGACATACATAAGAATATCATAACAAATGATTCTTTGTCTCTTAAATGACCCATCCTCAATGTCCATGAGTCAATCAAATCTTCTCATGCATCTCCTATGACCATTTAACCTTCTACAATGACTGAAAAATTCAGGGGATGTTAGAGTCAATAGCTGGTTATTAAGGACTAATATTTCATGCTAAAAAAAAGTGTCAGTGGGAATTCCATAAACTTCTCAAGGTGACTGTGAAACAGGTCCCATGGGATATTTATTAAAAGAAATTTTGAGTGAATATATTACACAACCATTTGATTTTGCTATTGGCATAAATATAAGGAAATATGCTTGGAGTTTTGAGAAGGTCTAGAATACTTAGGAAATCATGACTTGATGGAAATAAATGTAGAGACTCTTCTACACATAACAATAATTAATTAATTAATTAATGAAGATATAAACTAGTGGAATGCTAGAGTGAAGTTTGGTAACCTAAGTTCTGTTTTATATTTGCTTTCTATAATATCACAGATCAAATGTGTCCTGTCTTTCCTATCATAACTATTTTCTACTAAATTTTTGATTTTGCGAAAATTGTTTAACTTCTGGGTCTTACCTCATTTACCACCCTGTAAAGATTGCCTTGAGCTATGTCTCTGTGTAGCAAGTCCACTACCTCATCTAAGATTTGTAGCTGCATCTTGAACATAGCTATGAGGATATTTTTTTCCTTCTGTCGTCTACCTCAATTTAGTCTATTAAAGCCACTTATGACCTTTATTTCATCATGTTCCCTTCCTTTTCTCCCTGACATGGTACTTCCAAAAACTGACACCAGTCCTTGTCCAGTCTTTACAGCATCATCCTGACAAATATGATGTTAAATTGATGTTGCACCTGCCTGTCTTGTAAATGCCTTAGCAGAAGATGAAGATACAACACATTTTTGCGGGAAAAAACAAACAAACAAACAACAACAATGAAAACCTCAAAGAAACCCAAAAAGCAACCAATGAAACAACAACAAACCAAAACTAAACAAACCAAAACTAAACAAACAACAAACAAACAAACAAACAAAAAAAAAAAAACAAAGAAAAAGAGAAAAATCTTTCTGACCACAAGAAAAAAGGGAATCAATAATTGTGTCTGTGTGAACTACTAATAAGTGAAAACTCCCCATTGCATTTGTACTCACAACGGTCATATTGTGTTAACATAACACCTATCTTTGCAAAGTCATGTGTGAAACATGGAGTATGGAAAAAAATATGGTTAAAAACACCCCATACTTATATTAATATTCAGGACCAATCTACCTTCCAGTGCAGTACACTCTCTACTAAAAGACATTCCACTTCCCCTCTCTCTAATTTTCACAGGCAGTCTTTATCTGTCCATCTGCAATGTATTTCTGCTCCATTAAGTTATTATAATACACAGCCATAAAGATAATGCAACTGTAAATTATTGCATCAACATTCTAGTCATCAACACATAAACTCAGACTGAACAAAAGGCAGACGCTATTTCACCTGAGAATGTGTCATTTCAGAAACAGAATATTCTCTTTCTAAATAAAAAAACCACTTGAGATGGCAATTAATACTCTTCAGAAATATCATCCTGACATGTTTTGCTTTTGTATTTGTTTAAGTGGATCTCAACACTCAAGCTGAAGGAAAAAAAACTGAAGAATAGAATAGAATAGAGTAGAATAGAATAGAATAGAATAGAATAGAATAGAATAGAATAGAATAGAATAGAATAGAATAGAATAGAATAGAATAGAATAGAATAGAATAGAATAGAATAGTTCTTTGCAAAGGAACCTAAACCAATCACCAAGTCCAACTGACTGACCAATTCAGAGCTGAATCATGTTGAATCATGATGACTTAGGTTAAGCACCTTGTCCACATGTCTCTTAAACAGTCATATGCCAGAGGCATTGATCACCTCTCTGGGAAGACTGTCCCAGTGTTTGACCTGATCTCTCAGCAAAGAGTTGTTTCCTAACATCAAATCTAAACCTCTCTGGATGCAGCTTTGGATAATTCCCATACAAAATTAAAAGAAATATTTTTTAAAATTCTAATTGAAACATAGGTACTGAAAGACAGATGCTGTGAATGGCAGGTGTGTGTGGGGGAAGTAATAATCACTTGAATTCATAAAATCTATAAGATTATAATTTTTATTATGTAAAAATTCCAAATAGTAAAGAAAATTACTAACAATTTAAATTATCAGCAATTTAAACTATTGGTCAGCCTAGGTTAGATCTTTTTCTTTCCTCAGTTATCAGTATCAGACACCCCAGGAAAGTCAAAAGTACACTAAGTTTCCACTAGACATATCACCCCCACTTGCAGCAATTATCAGCTTTAAGATGACTTGAACCAGAAGTGACCCCAAAATTACATTTTTTAAAAGCCACTTAACATGGTCCTAATGGAACAAGCCTTGTCATTTTGTCTCAATATTTATAAGCATTGCAAAATTAGAAGAGTTGAGCTTGGGAGACAGTTCTACTGGAAATTTTGAGCAGAAGCCCAAAGAACCTTTCCAGATGGCAAAAAGTATCTCTGAATGTTAACAGCAGGAATGGTACTTGTGCTCATACAAGAATCAAAGCCTCTTGCTTTGAGAGAAAGACTTTCAAATGCAAAATTAAAAGGAGTTCTTTTGTGGAGTTCTTTTTGGATCAGTATGAGTTGGTGGTATAGACCCTGGGATTTCTTGCAAAAGTTATTGCAGTCTTCTCCTCACTGGTTTTAGAAATGAAACTGGGCTACCAGAAGACTTCTGAAAACAGAATTTCTTTTAGATAAATATTTTTAAAGTTGTTTGCATTTTGGAAATGTAAATATATTAAGCTTGTTACTTTAACTTACTTATTTCAGAACTAAATATTTTCATTAAAGACTTGCAAGGGGAAAAAAAGCAAAAATAAAAATATATGACAAGAAGAAAGGACAAAACACCCCCTGTTTGGTGGTGTTTCTGATCCCTTCACAATGATGGAAGTTCTTAGCTGTCAGGCATATTTCCTGGGCAGTCCAAGTAGGGATAGACAGTGTGCACTTTTTATTTTTTATTTTTCCCCAGGACACTACAGTTATAATCTATTTATTTTATCTCTTGGAGAAAGAGACCAGGAAGACTAGCAAAGAGAGTGTTCATTCTTTTCCATGGAACATGAGGATAAGAATAAGCAAACCAGCATCTATATCACCTCTCCTCTACATAAATGAATGACCTACCACATCATTGCCTCTTTGAGATATGAGAGTGTTAAAAGGCTTCTTTGTGCAGCAGAGGAAAAAGATGCACAATAAGTGATGTAACTAGTCAACAGACAAGTCACATACTGGATCCTTCTTCCCACAGTGATCATCAAAGGTGATGCTCATGACCTTCCGTTCAAACTTGTGGTCGACGGCCAAACGCCCTACCAATCTTCTTAGGATAAAGTCAACCAAAGCCCTATCCATGAAGACTTAGTGCAGAATCAGAGTGCACAGTAAATGAGAAGTGCTAATGACACCAACGGCCAAATGCTAAGCTGTTTTAATCACTGCCTTTTATTTTGTGGAGATAACACACTAATGCACACGTAACAACCACCCACCAGAGAGCTAAGGCAGTAAATCTTTCCAACAGCAACAGGGTTCTTACCAGCTGACAGGAGGTGTGACCGAGGGTAAAGCTCCCAGAGCCCATGAAAAAAACATCTGTAGCAGTGCAAAATAAAGGAAACAAAACAAAACAAAACACAAACAAGCAAAACCAAAAAAAACCAGAGCATTTTCCTCTTATCAGGGTCAAGATCCTGAAAATTGAATCTACAGCCTTAGAATAGGAATTTCTGTTTCTTATTAAAAACTCCATGCCTGCAATCAGTGTCCTTCCCTGCAAGTATCTTCACCACACGGAATTTACAACAAGGAAAACCTTTTTTATTTTTTTTTCCTTCAAATGAAGTGAAAAAAAATCCTCCTTTTTTAATACTGATTCATAAAATGATACTTTCCCAAAGATTTGTGGAAGACTGTAGATACTGATAGCCAGAGATTCTGTGGTAGATGGACACTATCACACCATAAAACCTAATAAGAGGGCAAATACTGAATCATCTGGTTTTGATTCTGCAGGTTTAGTTTCATATGTTTATTCTCACATAATAGAAGGTTTCTTCCTGTAATGAAATCACAGGTGAGTCAGAACATGTTTCCATCAAGGAGCCATCGGTCAATGACCAGAGAAGGTAGAAAAGCAAAGATATTTGCTTACAAGTTGATTCCTTTTTAACAGGAGCAAAACCATGCTGTTGTTACAGTTTTATCTAGAAATAATGAATCTTCAAGCTGTTATAGTGAGCATTTTGCAGTGAATACAGAGATATGCAATGTGCTTGTACTTATGTCAGAAGAGCTTAAATTTAAATTAGTGCAACTAGTACCATTCTTCCCATGAATTTGAGCTTCTGGTCTGCTTACTCACATCTTTTACTTTAGTCAGTAATTTTGAGTCATAACACATAACAGTCATCCTTATTTAATTCTTAAACTAGTTCTTTTAAGATCCATCTCCTCTAATAAATATTTCCCCTTATTTTCAAGCCATTTACATTAAAACATCTTGCGTAATCATTGGTGCTGGCCAGACATTGACATTTTTAGGAGGATCTCTTTTTATTAATATTGAAGGTCTCAGAATTACTTTAATTCTAGAAGGAAGCAAGGAATTTTCAAACAAAAAAATATCTACACCCTTATTCATAAGACTTTGTCCGCATAGTACTGGAATACCTATGTTAAAAAAAATAATAAAAAATTATTGAGGACAAAACAAGCAGAAGACAGAGTTCTGGGGCCAAAAGGAAACAAGGAGGCAGAGCTTGTAACTGTTACAGGGAGTGTTCTCAGATCCTCCACATGAAGTGATTAGGTTATTTTTGAGAGTCAGAGTACAACACTATCTGAAAGAGAATTTTAAAGGGAATGAGGACCACTCTTGTTTCCAGTACTCTGGCTGCACTATAGATGAAACCACATGAATCTCTTTATGCTCAAGTTTGAATTGTACATGCTTGTCGCTACAGACTTGCATTTCAGAACCAAAACACAGTGCAACATTAAGAAATACTTGGAAGAATAGTTTCCCCATTACATGAAGGTCAAGAAAGAAACATTACAGTGACATGAAGACAGTCTTTTCCTTTTCTACCATAGCCACTCATAATCCAAAATCCAGCTCTGACACGTGCTAGGAAGTATTTCCTTTTCTCTTTACCCACTTTTCTTTCTTTTCTATTTCATTATTCAGCTACAGAAGCATATGATCAGTGCCTCATTATTTCAGGACAACAATCACTCTCTAATTGTTTCACGTCTGATGAGCATTTCAATGATGGATGACCTGCCTCACTCCACAGAATTTTATAGCTGAAAAATAGATTCAGGGTTAGGAGAAAGTAATCCACGGTCTAATATACATCATCTACTAAAACCCTAAGTTTTTTTCTTTATCTTTAATTCCATGTATACTTTACAAAGCTACTGATCAGAGATGAACTCTTCTCTCATTTACTTTCCTACACAAGTGTAAATCCTCTTCTCTCTTCCAAGATATGATGATTATATAGAAAGACTCAACTGTCAACATTAATGATGCACTTGATTCTAGGAAAGGGTTGATCCAAAACTTAGAAGTCTCTGACTTAGTGCTTTTCTTCTCCAGACCTAGATTTTCCAGTTGGACAAAATTTATGGTGAAAAAAAATCCTTGGATTAAAATAAAAAAAAAAATAAGAATAATAATAAAAAAAAATTCTAATGTTTTTACTAGATTTGTCCTTTTCAAAGTGAAGTGAGATACTTGAACGTCCAGCAAAAATTGATGTAATAACACCTTCTTATCAGAAAGGTACCAATATCTGTGAGCCAAACACCAGTCTTTCTGGATTTATAACAACTCATGTTATTTTTAAAGGCTTTAGCATATTTCCCTGTTGTACTGGTTTTGACGAGGCTAGAGTTAATATTCTTTTCAGTAGTTAGTAGAGCTCTGTGTTTTATATTTCTGACCAAAACAGTGTTGATAACACAGGGATGTTTTCAGTACTGCTGATCAGAGCTCACACAGAGTTGAGGTGTGGAGTGAGGAGGCTGTGGCGGGACAAGGAGTTGGGAGTGGACAGCCAGGACAGCTCACCCCAACTGACCTCAGGAATATTCCAGACCATTTGGAGTCCTGCTTAGCATGTACAGGTGGGGGGAGGAGAAAGGGGAGATGTTTGGGTGATGTCATTTGTCTTTCCATGTTACCATTTTGGTGTGATGGTAACGTGTCTGCTCTCGTAGACATGGCTGAACACCTGCCCAGGCATGGGAAGGGGTGAATGTCTTCCTTGTTTTGCTTTGCTTGTGTGCTTGGCTTTTTGCTTTACCAGTTAGGCTGTCCCTATCTCAACCCTCAAGCTTTCTCACTTCTGCCCTTATGATTCTGCCCCCATGATTCTGCCCCCATCTCAATTAAGAGAGTGAGTGAGCATATGCCAGGAGCTTGGTCACTGCCAGGAGTTATAATTTAACATCTGTTCATCCCCTTTTATCTTATCCTAAAATCTTGTCTGATTTTATTTTCTCTGCACTTCTATTTCACGCCTAAGCTGCACCCTTTTGGAAACTTACACTCCTAAGTTGCTGATTAGAGCCAGAGTTTTATTTTCACCATCTTCTAAAATGAATGTACTGTGGAAATAAGTACCTCTTTGGTATATACATGAAATTACTGTTCTTCTTAATGGATCCTGCTAATTTTGAGGTATTATTTTAGTTCACTCCCCCTAAGCCTCTCAAAACAATCCCTGAAATCTCCACTCTACAAATCTTTTAGAAAATTTTATTTCATAAATCTTACTCTTTAAGAACTTGTTTCCAACAAAGTAAAAGAAAATCCACTTTCTATAAAACTACTGCTTTCTTTTCTCTCAAATCTTTCCAAATGATCATTCCAGCTGCTGTACCAGAAGGTACGAACAAGTAAAGGTGAAAAGAAAGTCAGTAAGTATAACTAATATATGTTTTACATAACAACTGGTGCTGTGTTTTTTCCTACTACCCTGACATATCCCAAGACTTAAACTGAGCTCTCAGACCGTGCCTTATTATTTGTCATGCCAATTATTAGTCTACTGTTGGTGCCATCACAGTAGGATAAAATAGTAGCAATTTGCTGAGCATGGTTATAGGTTATAACAGGAAAATATATTGTTTTGCAACAGTGCTGAAAGAACTGGATGGGCCTTTCAGAGGCCAAAGCTTATTAACAAAAGAATTAGTATATATTAAGTCATTATTTGTGACTCATCAAAACCATTTAATTAGCTATTTTAGAGGTTAAAATAATGACATATGATCAACCATCTCCTTGAGGATCTAATGCCCAGGCAATCAGCTGTGGTTCACCTCCTTAGTCTCCTTAATTACACTTGTACATTTAAAAGTGCATTTTCCAGCATTTGCCACCATATTTTCCCACCTGGGCATTGGCCAGACTTTACAAAATGCCATCTCTCCTACCTTCAGGTAAACAGGTGGTTTTATTTCTATAAAAACTAAGGAGTAAGAATGGATGATTCATATCTAGTATTTTTATCTGCTTGCTGGATATAGAAACCTGGGAGCATCCCTGTGCTGTCACATAGAAGTAGACACAGTTGGTTTATAACTGGTTTACAGCCTTAAAAATCTAATTCCAACTCTTTTTTATTTGCTCTGGTTGCTTATATGCATTACATTAAAATTTAGTAGGTTTAGATTAGGTATTAGGAATAAAATGCTTTCCTTTGAGGATGGTGAGTCCTGACACAGGTTGCCCAGCGTTCTGGATGCCCCCCCGGAGGTGTTCAAGGCCAGGTTGGATGGGGCTTGGAGCAGCCTGGAATAGTAGAAGGTGTCCCTGCCCATGGCAAGAGGTTGGAACAAGATGATCTTGAAGGTCCTTTCCAACCCAAGCCATTCTATGAATTTACAGGCACCAGGATTAAAACGGCCTCCAAGCACTATATGACCTTAAAACTGGAAGCCAGTAGAACTATCTTTCAAAGTCCAAACTCCTCCAAGAACTTGGAACATACTGGAAGATAACAAAACACATGGTAAATTCCAGTTTTTACTTACTAATCAAAAAAAGTGCTATAGAAGTAACACAAAACACAGAATATTATCATGTAGTTTCTGGTAAAAAATGTGGAAGAATTCTGGTCAGAAAATTAAGAAAAAAATACATTGAAGCATCTTGAATACACCTATACGATTTTTTTTTTTTAATATACAAAATAACTTCTCAAAGAAAGGCAAGATGTTATGGGTTTTTGACTATAGAAATTTTAAGGAGGGAACATATTTAGAAATTAATGTTTATCTTACGCAGTATGCAGCGTGATGACACAAATTTTTCTGTCTCCTTCTTAGCAAAGGTTGTTGAACCATTTATGTTTAACAAATAAATCAAGTAAAAAAAATTAAAAATAAAAATTCATAAATAGAAAAATACTGTACTCCTGTGAGTATGCAAACAATGATTATCAAAAATTCAATAAATATGAACTGAAAATATAGAAGAAAAAAAATATCCAATAATAAAAGGCAGGGTACTCTTTATATGCAACAAACAGGCTTATTTTGCTCCAAAGTGATCAGAATAATAAACATGATGCTTTATCCTGCAAAGGGCTGGCATAATCAGAAAAGTGCCGACAGTGTGAGATTCTAAGATAGTCCTGATGGAATAAATATATTATTGGTACAAGGAAATTTCTAATTTTTGACATATTCCTTAAATGTCAGGATAAGAAGTAGATGATAGTTTTATCTTAACAGCTCAGTCTCCAATATTTTTATTATTCATGTGTGGTTTACTAGTCAGCAGAGTATTTTTTGAATTTGTAGGAACTCAGACACCGATTAATGACCTGATGGTACACTCCTAATGCACTCTTTCGAGCCAATTAGTTCTCACATTTATTGCAATTCTATATTATAATATGAAAAGCTGATTTTGTTGGAATTAGAAGGTCCAGGGATTAAGTCTGTCAACTGTAAAATATCTACTAGCAATAACAAAGTTGATGGCCTTGGTAAATAAAAGTGAAGGCACAGAAAATAGATTTTATTACAACTTTGCTCAGGCTGAAAACTTCAAGCCTCATTTTACTGTATTTTTCATGTCTCTATGGTAAAAATAAAGGAGAATGAACTGCCACATGAACATGATGGAAATGAAAGGAAAGTTCATACAATTACCCTTATGTCTGGATCCATTTATAAACAGTGGCACCTGACAGTAATATTATTTGCATAGACAAAATAAGACGGGTATTATTACAATTAATAGACTCTAAATCTGCAAAGAACTCAGCATGGGGTTTAGTTTACAAACGAGAGAGCCTTATAGACTTAAAGTTCTTTTTCATGGCTATAGTAACACTAAAAGGAGCCTGAATTTTACAGGAACTGGTCTGAGCTTCGCTGCAGGTAGAAATGCAAATTTCAATTTAACTTTCAGGTCAAAGAACATGATCCAGGGCTAAGCAGCTTCCCAGAAGGGATTGCCACTGAGTTTTAAACAACTAAAATTTTCTAAATCTTGCTGTAGTCTGAAATTATCTTTTCAGTTTCAGTTGCTGGATTCTGTTGGCACTTTTGAAAGCAAAGCTATTTCATGAATAGAGCTTCAATGTATTGCTATTGTACAGAAAAATCCTCCAATTTGCATAAGTAATTTTTTAAATGGAGGTACTTAAGAATCCACAACTTTTGTTTGCAGGTGAGGACACAGATAGCTCTAACAGTCACTAGACATTGACCTATGTAAAGAATAAAATTCATTAGTATCTCTTTACCAGCGCAGAAGTACAGTTATTTCTAGAGTCATACTTTTCACTACAAATTTATTTTGCCTCTGCAGTTCTAGCCTTTTTTAATTGATAAAACTATCTAAAATCCCAAAATCAGCATTCAGGTCAACATTTACAGTAAGGTGCAATGAATTTGGTCCTTAATGTGTAAAATGAATCTTAAATCTTTAGAGGGTCTGGGGTCTCATGATCCACACTATCCAGAGGCTGAGTACCAACCATTTAAGATGGTGGCACCAATATCATTCTTATGCCTCTTCTAGGAGCAGAAGAAATGGATTTTCAAAGAAATTAAAGACTAATCAATCAATTTATGAACAAATTATTTTTCTCTGATTTAATATTTTTGAATTACTGTTCATTAGAATCACAGATATTCTGAATTAGAAGGGACCCACAAGGACCATCAAATCCAACTCTTAAGTGATGAGCCCGTATGGGAAATAGAGAATTTTACCAGCTTCATAAGAGGTTCATAAAAATTAAGATATCTATGTCTCTTTATCTGTGATGAAAATTTCTTAAGAATAGAGTTGGGAGGAAGAATATTAAAATAGATTTGTATCTACAGCCAGGCATAATCATAATTACAAGGTAAATCCCCCTCTTATCAATGCTGTTATGGAGGAAATAGTAAAGCTATTCTCCCTTGGCTTCAAAATGTTAGACTTCCCCTATCCAGTTCACAAAATTGGTGTAGTGACAACATCAAAAACCTCTGTTTTTTCTGTATCTGTACGAAACCAGTGCCTGATACGTACACTCTGAATCATAAAACTGACCCCCGGTGGTTAATATAGGTATTAAGGCATTCTCATATTTGTTTCCTCACACAGAAAAACTATCAAAAATTTCCTGTTTTCTGTGTCTATTTAGGGAAAAAAAAAAAATCTCATATAACAGTTTTTTTTCTTCTTTTAAGATCAAAAGGAAATTTAAGTTGTCACGAGTGACCATACAAAGATTTCTTTGTCACAATTATCACAAATGAAGAAAGATATCCATGTGGACAAAACACAATAAATATGTTTACTTACAGACAGGTCACAGCGAGACACTGAAACACACACAAAGCCACACTGTTTTGAAGCCAAATATCTATAGTTTAAGTGAAAGTGAAGAAATAAAACCCATGAGAGAATTTAAGTAGGTGGAATTTAATTACCTGAACTGGAATCTAGCCAGGGCAGCAAGGTTAATATCTTTACTGATCCCATATTTTTGCAATCAGTTACTTTAACAACCTTGTATTTGCATATTTCTCAAGTGAAATTCAAGGCAGAGCAGTTAGAGGTGAGTGTTGTTGCTGCCAATATGATACACTAAACCAATATTATTTTTGCTGCTTGCCTGTGCTCTTGATTGCTATGCAGTCTTACAACGAAGTTTGGAAATTAATTTCTCAGACACAGAAAAAGTGGTTGGTATTTATCAATTTTAGGCTTATATCTTCTAGTCAACCCAGGTGGAAAATTGGGTGAAATGCAAGATTTCATTGAGCAACCAGATGTTACATCTCTGCTAAGCTGCCCTAGTCAAGAAATTACAAAACCCCCCCATTTTGTTAGTGTAAACAAACATTAAATAAATAAACATAAAAATATGTTCTTGAATAAAGAGCAAAGAACATTATATTTAGCAAACCACATTGCAAGCTGTTGATGACTTGTTTTCTTTAAGAGCAATAGAAAAAATTTGAGATCTGTACATTTTAACATTTATCTAAAGCTGGAAAAACTCATAAACTTTCGTCTGTGCCAATCATAAAGCATAAATACATTTGAATCTTTCATTGTTGCCTTCCTAAGTCACGTCTTTAGCTGGTCATTTAGTCATTAATTGCATGTCTACTGATATGAATGTTATATACTATTATATGGTGCTCCCAGCAGACACATCATCAGAGGTTGCCACTTGTCTGAAGAGCTTGTGTTGCAAAAAAGAGGGCAGAGAATGGGGTGGAGAGTCAATAGAGGCACTACCAGGAGTCGAGGGGAGCAGAAGAGCTTGGCAGTTGTAAGCATTTCTGCCTGGATTGACCATCCTGACAGTTCAGAGGAATCTGTGTAAAGTTCCTGGCTAAATGTAGGTTTAACCACCTTCATGCAGAAGATCAACAACTCATTTAAAGAGAAAACTTAATGTTCAGCCATCATTCCCTAGTCCTTCTTTATCTATATTTGGTTGTGTTTCCAACTGTTTGTTTTAGGAAGGTTTAGCATCACTCTGTTTATGTGGCTACATTGCTAAAATCCTAATACAACTAAAAGTAAATGCTTAGCTGAAGGGCCAAAGAAGCATCACTCTGCACATTTGCACATGGAAACATGAAATTTTGGGTTGCTTTCTTCTAAACACCAAACCCTCTCTGCCCATTTGATGTGATATATGCACATAAGAACTTCCCCAAAGGGGACATGCTTTAGTTTTAAACATTAATCAAATAAGGGAGTTGTAATTTCTGAGAATTTTCTGGTGAAAGAAGAAGGTTTTGTGCATAGAATCAGAGCTTCAGAGCTGACCAACCGTTGCCAGGGGGTGTTAATAAAGGGGTATTGTGTAAAAATATCTCCCAAAAGGCCTCATTGGGAGAGGGAGGAAAGACAACCTGGGTCTCAGAGGCAGATGTTTTCATAGACCTGAATGACCTGGAGCATCCTTCAGAAAAGGAGAAGGGATAAGGGCCTGTGCCACAGTGACAAAGTGACCTTTCCAGGCACTCTCCAACAGCCCGTAGGAGTCCTGAGGAAGGGAATGGCAACGGCTTTCCCTACTGTGGAACACACGCAGAGACAATAGCAAGTTATACTCTTGAATTTGAAGTTAACCTTTTCTGCTTAACCTTCTTTTTTTTTCATTTGTTTGTTTATTTTAAATTTTAAACGGCTATTAGAAAAGACAAAAACTTCCCACTCAAAAGCACACAGATAATTAAAGCAAATTAGTAAACTTTCAGAAATAATGTCTTGAGATTTATTTTCTGCATTAAAAAATGTTATTATGGCAAACATGAAAAAACATAAGCTCTTGCTCTTTTTTTTTTTTCTTTTGCAAAAAAAAATCCAAGGAGAGCAAAATAGTTTCAGTGTTTTGAAGCAATTTGAGATAATTAGATTGGAACATTGAGGTTTCTGTGGTTTTAACTTTAAATTTGGATTATCCCTAACTTCTCATCATTAAAGTATATGTCTGCATTAAAAGTCAACCATGAATTAAAAGAAATTTAAATTAAGCTTCAAATGGTATGGTTTAAGCAGCACTGATCCTCCTGAGTGCAGAGGAATACTCTATTCCCTTAAAACTGACTACATGAATACCCAATATATTTTCAGAACTATTTCCCATGATTTTTTTTTAATCACATCAAATTTCTTGTTTATTATTGTTTACTTTCCACTTATTTCTGATTGAAAATAAATATCAAATATTACAAGTTTTTTGAAAAATCGTTGTTCAAGATTTTGACCACTTCCATGGACATCAAATCAACAATTATTTTCAGGTTTTCCCCCAGCTACTTATTGTTGTCACTAATAACCTATATTAAAATGAATAGTTCAGAAATATATTAGCAACTAAAATCAAATAGGTAAAATATATTAGCAACAAGAATCAAATAGGTAATATTATTTTAAAAGTATGACCATAATGTTAGGTCTTTATCACAATGGTAAGAAAAGAAGGAATGAAATCTAAAATGCATTCCTCTTCAAAATTAACAAATAAATGGTTAATGAACAGAAGGAAGCTTATTAGAGAAGAATTCAGGATTTTCTTCTCCATAATTATGAAATGAAAGGCAGTTATCCAGGGACCAAAAGTTACATTGCACAGAATAACTGCCTGATTTGTGTCTCATTAAAAATCAAATTGCATAAATCTATTATTATTATTGTTAGTAATAATGCTGATCAATTAAAATACAATTGCCTCACCAGGACCTGATTGCAGTACTATCACACAAGACAAAAATAGAGCTCAAGTGTCTCTTTAAATCTCAGGCCCAGAACAAAACTGTATGTTTTTAAGCCTGAATAATGATTACCAGTAGAATATATTGCTAGGAAAGGTCCCTGCCACAAGAAAACACTATGGCAAATAGCATTAATTGATATCTCTGATAGTTGTGTGAGCAGAAGTGTCAAGAATTGATCAAATATGAACCTTTTAAAATCTCTACCCTATGAGGATTAGACAACTGTGATGTACAAAAATAGAGTTGATGGCTTCAAAGCACAGAACACAGCAGTATTGCCATCTGAAAACAGCAAACTGCTGCCACATTCCCAAAGGAGAGGAATTCATTAACATAGATATTTTATCCTCATTAAATAATAGTTCACCCCACAAGCATTTCAACTTCCATGATTGTATAAATACCATAACGTGACAATCAGAGTACAGACAAAGATCAACATCTTACTCCCAAGGAATCCTACCAAATTATACTCACGACCATTTCCTCCAGAACAATTATTTTAAGGGTATGAGTGGAGACCTCAGCAAACATTGCATCATCCAAACCCCAAACTGAGAAGAACTTGTATTAATTATTTCATGGTTAAGCCACTGTGCAACCTAAATAAAAGCCCACCTCACTAAATCTCTTTTGGTCTTTCTCACTGCCTCACTAATTAATACTTCAACAGATGCTATGTTCATATCTTCACTCAGTGTACATTTCCTTGCCTTTAAATCAATGAGGGCATTACACAAATGTACCACGTGGGGGAAATCCACAGCCATCCATCATGGTTCAAATTAGATATCCAAGTCCAGCTTTACTGTGAGTTACCACACTTTCATCTTTCAATTCACTATGGATTATGATATATAATATTGTCATTTGGAGGTAATGACAAAGATATCAATTTAACACCATCTAACTAATTTTTGAATTAAAGCCACTAATTGTGAGTTTCAGTCACAATTCAGCAATTCATGGACATTAGAGACAAAATCCGGGTATGAATGGATGTCTTTGAAGTTCTAAATCCCAGCATGAATTCCCCAGCTTCCGTTGCTCATAATGGTCTGGGATGGCACAATTAATTGAATACAATAGTGATATTATCTCCAGGCATTTAAAATTGGGGGAATGCCACCAACTAAATGAGAAAGTAATTTTAGAAGCCCTTTGCAGAGAGTCAGGAGTAAGTTGCTTAAATAAGGTATCGGTGATGTTCTTCCAAGAATCCCATCTCAGATACCCACACCAGACATGCTAATGAGAAAAATGACCTACAATAGGCACAAGATTTTCTAGACAAAAAATGGATAATAGATGAGAAAATTATTATACATCTGCATTTTTCTTCACCAGATAAACTAAACCTGAAGGTTTCTTTTAAAAAGTTTTGCTCACATGGTCCATTGTGTCAAGCAGTTTGTTGTGATCTAAATCATTTAGGTTGTTAGGAGCTATTTGTGCCACTGTTCTTTTGTTCTGCAGTTTTCATTTTTCTTTTAAATCTCTGATCAATGTAAGTAGCTATAAATTCCAAACCACTGGTAGATCTGAAACTTATTTGTTTTTCTCTCAAATGATATTTGAGCAAGTCAATAAATCCCAAGGAAATCTGACAATATAAAAAGTATTTTTTGTTCTGATCAAATAAATTCTTAATAACTGACTTTTAAAAAAATCTATCCCATTGACAATGTTGATTTCAATTTCCTTGGAGTCAAGTTTTAGATGAAATTGGGCTATACATACCAGTATCAAGGAATGAGATTGCCATCAAAAAGATGTGATATACTCTCTCTTTATAAGACAGTCTAAAGCTATTTAATTTGACATAGATCACAATATCCTGGCAGCAGATTTTTACCTAATTTTCTACACTGTTTGAAAACTAAGTACAAGGAGGTAAATAGCTATATATACCAAGATTTCTGTAGTTTTAGAACAGAAACATCTCATGCAGTTCTAGCCACCTACACTCAAAAATCTACAGGAAAACATGTATGAGATCCAGAACCACAGTAGCTTCATCTTCACTTGAGAAAATAGTTTTTATATGCAATGTAGTGTAATTTTCACTTTATCAAATATTTTGACAATTTAGTTATATGGGTTCCTTATACAGGTCATGGAAGGAATCCTGATCCTCAGCTTAAATGTGTCAACTGTACCCTACTCAGTCAGGCCTCTCCACAGATTTTATAGGACAGTGTACTAATTTTGGCTGGAATAGAGTTAACTTTCTTCATGGTAACTTATACGATGGCTGTGTTTTGGATTTGTGACCAAAACAGTATGGCTTTTGATTTAACTGCGAGATTGTCCTTGATTTAACTCACAAGGTTTTTCACTTTTACCCTTCTGATTCTCTCCTCAGTCCTGGGGAGAAGTGAGTGAGGGGCTGTATGGGGCTAAGCTGCCTGTTGGGGTTAACCCACAAGAGATGGTTGGTTCACATANTTTTTTAGCTAAACAACAACTTTGGAAAATCACAGCTCATCAGAGACTAAGTTCAGTTGTCAAATAAAAGCAAGAGGCAACAGAAATTTCCTGTGTACCTGATATGAACTGGTAAGTACAAAATACAGAGATATCAAGTTTTACTTGCAGAAGACCCCTGTACTATCAAAGCAAGTGCTAAAGATCAGGGTGTACCCTAGCACATGTTCAAATGTCATCAGACATAAGGAATGTAGTCATAAATGTTAATAAAAAGCTCCTCAAAAACGATACCACANGCAGTTCTAGCCACCTACACTCATAAATCTACATGAAAACATGTATGAGATCCAGAACCACAGTAGCTTCATCTTCACTTGAGAAAATAGTTTTTATATGCAATGTAGTGTAATTTTCACTTTATCAAATATTTTGACAATTTAGTTATATGGGTTCCTTATACAGGTCATGGAAGGAATCCTGATCCTCAGCTTAAATGTGTCAACTGTACCCTACTCAGTCAGGCCTCTCCACAGATTTTATAGGACAGTGTACTAATTTTGGCTGGAATAGAGTTAACTTTCTTCATGGTAACTTAAACGATGGCTGTGTTTTGGATTTGTGACCAAAACAGTATGGCTTTTGATTTAACTGCGAGATTGTCCTTGATTTAACTCACAAGGTTTTTCACTTTTACCCTTCTGATTCTCTCCTCAGTCCTGGGGAGAAGTGAGTGAGGGGCTGTATGGGGCTAAGCTGCCTGTTGGGGTTAACCCACAAGAGATGGTTGGTTCACATACAAATATCTACACAGCTGGCATTTGGAAATTGATCCCTTTGCCTAGACGTACACATCTGCTGGTACACAAAACACATTAGATAATCATATTTCAACACAGACTTTCTTTGTGAGATGCCATAGCTTAGCCCAGAAAATATCTGTCCTCAGTTAAGTCATTCCACAAATTTAAAAACTTCACTGCCTGGTTTCTCATTGGCTCTTGCTTAGGTTTAATTCATAACACTATCAACAGTGCTATTGGATGGGTCTAAGTACAGAGAACAGATGGGGACAATTACAAAGAAAACAGAAATTATATATATATATATATATAT
The DNA here is from genome assembly GCA_013400175.1 of Phainopepla nitens. Classification (NCBI taxonomy): domain Eukaryota; kingdom Metazoa; phylum Chordata; class Aves; order Passeriformes; family Bombycillidae; genus Phainopepla; species Phainopepla nitens. Next base: position 292,732 of record VXBQ01008806.1, on the reverse strand, counting down.
ATATTTTAGCTAAAAAACAACTTTGGAAAATCACAGCTCATCAGAGACTAAGTTCAGTTGTCAAATAAAAGCAAGAGGCAACAGAAATTTCCTGTGTACCTGATATGAACTGGTAAGTACAAAATACAGAGATATCAAGTTTTACTTGCAGAAGACCCCTGTACTATCAAAGCAAGTGCTAAAGATCAGGGTGTACCCTAGCACATGTTCAAATGTCATCAGACATAAGGAATGTAGTCATAAATGTTAATAAAAAGCTCCTCAAAAACGATACCACAGCAGAGAAGTTGTGGATGCCTCATCCCTGGAACTATTCAAGGTCAGGCTGGATGGGGCTTGGAGACCTGGAAGGTGAGCCTGTCTAAGCTCAGAGGATTGGAAACAGATGTTGTTAAAGGTCCCTTCCAACCCAGGCCACTCTATGATTCTATTATTTCAATTTTAGGTAGCTTATCAATGCCCTCTCCCATGCATTACTGAGCTGTTGTAGGAATAGAGAGATGATTAATGGCTCAAAACAACTGAAGTGTGTGTTTGGGTCGGGGCAGGGCAAGTTCTGCATGGGTAGGGCGGTGCACTCCTGCATCCCACCCCCCCTGGAGCCTCTGGTTCAGCCCCAAAGGGGCTACCAAGCCACTGGCACACTAAAATCCCTGCCTTGGGGCAGGGCCCTGGGACACCAGAGGAGGCAGAAGACCATGATGTGGGTGTGGCCAGTGACATGTTGCCCTACCTGAAACCCTTCAGGAGCCGAAGCCTGGCTGGATCCAAGTCAATAATGGTTGGTCCTTTCCTTTCCTTTCCTTTCCTTTCCTTTCCTTTCCTTTCCTTTCCTTTCCTTTCCTTTCCTTTCCTTTCCTTTCCTTTCCTTTCCGTTCCTTTCCTTTCCTTTCCTTCCATTTCCTGTCTCTCTAATACAGCAACATGAGAACACATATGCTACACTTTGATTAATTCCCAGCACAGAATTTGAAAAGGATTTAATTTCTCTTTTATGCACAAGTTGTACAGTCACAGTAACAATGCACACACACACACACACAGAGACACAAGCAGCCATTATACTTATGTATGTAGATATGAGTAATTAAAAATTTTAATTACAAGGCATTACTTGTGTATCTACAGTTGTGTCATCTCCTTTTTAATCTTATCATCTAAGATTCTAGGAAATATTAATTGGTTAAGAAAGGATGCTTCTGGAGAGCAGAACAGCCTAAACCCTGTAATGAATATTATTCTTACGGTGATAAAACGAGCTAAGACACAGTTGAAGGGTCACTCCCATGAAAACCTCACAAACCAAGGTCTCAGGGGCACAGAAGAGAGGACTGTAAAGAGTGCCTTGTTCAGCTTGCACAATGGATCACTGCCAGGGATGAGAGCACAGTGTTTGCCTCTTCACTCAGCCCACTCCGCAAGCTGGGAGGGGGTTCAACATCCAACACAGATATCGAGCCTTTTCTACTCATGGAACCTTCTACAGCCACTGAAAAGAGGCAGGCTGGAGAGGTCAATTTATCCAATCTGCCTTCGACATCTTCCCTGATGGAATAAATCTGTTTTTGCAAATTCTTCTGTTCCCACAGCTTACATGAGCCACTTACAAGTCTAGTTTTAGACCTAAAATATTTCAGTGCAAAAGTGCTACTGCAAAATGCATTGTTTACGTAACTTTGTTGTCTTTTTTTTTTTTTTTTTAATGAATGGCATAACAAACCTTCAAATATGGCAGAGGAATACTGCAAACATAGGATCTGAGTTAGCAGGGAATTTTGCCTTGTCTTGCTGTCATTAAAGAAAACAGCACGCTGAGATTTTCTGCACTCAGATGAAAAAGACATTCAAGGACCAAAGGGTGATTATGCCTAAGATAATGATGTGGAGGACGAGGGCATTAGCTAAATTCACATTCATGCTTTAATAATTGCTTAGATTATCCAGTTCACAAGTGACTTGGAGTTAATAACAGCCAGGTCAGCTGATTAATAGCAGTGCTTTTAATTTTACCAGTGTTGTTCTTTGACAACCCATTTTTATTCAAAGCAGCATCACCCGAGTGACATTGCTCATCTTTATCATCATTTTCCAAAATTTTATACAGATGAGCAATTGCTACAAAGGAAAGAAACTAGTTACAAAGGCATTAACAAGAAAAGTAGTTTATTTTTCTAAGAAATGTAAAATTTTAAAAAGTGAAAAGTAGGGATCTCTGTACAGAAAATGTTTTGAACACTCTATGGGGATTTTGTGGTTTTGGTTTGGGGATTTTTTTGTTTGTTTGTTTGTTTGTTTGTTTGTTTTTCCTTTGTGTCCCTGAACCTACCTTTGTCATTTACAGTGTTCCTGATGCCATATGTGTTTTTATTCCTGCAATTCCCTCTATTTTTCCCTGTGGCACACAAGTTCCTACTACACTGCACAGAAAGACAATAGGTTTTCCAGCTGCACTGAGTTTCCAACTAATTTCTTTAAGAAATGCTGTGTCCATGTACAGAGAAAGAACCTGTTATCCCATCCCACATGCACCCCCAGTCACATGTCCTACTGTGTGGGTAGGTGGAATTGAATGTCAGAACATGCAGGGCAGGGAGTTATTACAGTTCCCCAGGCTCTACCAGTAGAACTTTAACACTGCCTGAAATTTTCCATTCCAGATGGGAAATGGGCTATTGGACCATATCCTTCATATTAAAAAAATCTTTACCTAATACCTTTTTTTTTTTCTTTAAAAATGGAAAAGAAAGTGACAGCAGGGACTTCATTGGAAAGAACTAATGAAGACCTAATGACACTGCTTCACTAACTTCTAGGAAAAAAACAATAAAACAGTGGTGATGTGCTGTGAAGAATAGAATAGAATTAAAGCAAGAATAAGGGGTTTTAGTGGCCCTGTGTGACAGAATAAATTATGTGTTCTCCTTCTATGAACTAGCCAGCATATTGAAAAGAAAGTATTTCATAAATTAAAAAGGTGTAAAAAATATTAAAAAATGTTAATAAATAACTTATATAACTTTTCCCTACTCCTGGCTTTATGATTACAGAGGTTTTTAATAATAAAAATGTATTTTTAAACAGTTATTCACTGTTTCAAACATTACAAATTGATGTGTAAATTGACTTTTTCAGGGGAGTATAATTACATGGCAGGAAATCTTGTATAATTGTGTTATTCAATCCAGCTCATCACATGGTTTTACAACAGATGTAATGTGAGCACAATCAGAATTACATCTTCTATTCTCTATTCTAAACTAATTATAATATTTTTTAGCTTTTAATAGCTGCATATTGTGGTAATGCTGCAAGGTGACAAATCATACAAGCAAAAGATGAATACAGTAGGACAGTAAGAGTTATGGGAAAAGACAATCTGTGAATGAATAGATGTTCATGAAAAGAAACCACAAAAAATTATAAAAAATTACAGTTGCTTCTGGATTTTCATAAATGTGTTCTGGATTTTTCATGAAGAACAATAAGGCTGACATTGTCTCCTGCAGTTGGATGTGGTATGAGCATGTGGGGAAAGTGAAATCTACTTCTGTACCAAGGTACCGGGGGTGTACTGGATTGTACTTTCCCTTTCCTCTTTGGAACAAAGATCCTGCTTTGTGTTCCTCCTCTGCAATGTGAGTCCAAAAGGAAAATATGTCACTAATCTGTGGATATAGAAAGCAATAGAGCAGATGAAAATTGTGATGGAGAATAGGAAGTAAAACAGTTTTTAAAAAAAGAGATGGAAAAGTGTAAAACTTTTTGACTCTCTCAGTGTGGCCCATGTTTTCTTTCCCCATGAGCAGCACCTGTCTCTCTGCAATGCGGATGGAAAGAAACTGTGCCCTTAACAGCTCTGTGCCACCCTCATCACAATTCCCACATCTGTATTTTCTCCATCTGCCCATGATTACTAGAGAAGAAGTGAGCGACACTGAGTCATCCCCAGCATGGTGTTTGTTGGACTTACCCTAATAAGGGATGAAGACATCTCCACATCTCTAGCAGGGATTTTATCTCAGGTAGGATTTAAGAGGTGGTGGGATGGTACCTGCGAGTATTTCTTGAATATTTTAGAACACACAAAATCCTGTAAAAAGTGGAAGTAAAGATTTGTATAGTTCAGTGAGGTGCTTGAAGGAAAACATAAGGAAAATATATTTTGTCTGTAGTTCTTCAAACTTCTAACAATTTTGAATTGAATATACTTACAATTAAACCTCCAGTGTATTATGGATCATTCATTTACTTGCATCATTTTTTTTCTGTTATTTTTAGGCTGCCTTATTTTTCTAATTAATAATAATTACCAGAATGAAAAGAAATTTTCTTAGAGTTATGGCCAATACTGAAAGTGGTTAAAAGTCCAAGGTGTCAACAGCCAAATTTCATATTTTCCCACCTCTTCAATTCTCCTCAAGAAAGAGCGCCCTTATTGTGAAAACCTCCATTCCAAATTATCTCCTTGTACTGGGTGTGTTTGTTATGGTTGAAAAGACACACAAAAACACATATACAAATAAATAACACAATGTCTTTCCATATAAGATGAAATTGTATTATGTGGAAAACAGGGACCAATAGGAGTGATTTCCCATTCAGCTTTCCTCACAACTCTGCTGCTTTTTTTCTTCCTGGAAATCCTTTAAGATGGATATGACCATGATTCACTGTCTTTAATTGGATGAGCAATTAGAAGTTTGGACATTCATCTTTATTTATCTGAACTCTGCAAAACTGGCCTGGGATTTGCTAGAGAACTGGATATCTTGGGAAATTTCCTATCATCATTTGGTCATGCATATTACCAATGCATGGGTGTCTCCTGAGGTTTTTTCTCCTTTTTGAAAGTCTGATGCTCGGATTTATTCATATTTGGAAAAGGAACAATTTTAAATTTAGCTAAAAATTCATGGGAATTAGAAACAAAATTAGTACAGGAGGATAATGGGCCAGCATGAGGTTTTAATTAATCTTTGTCTTACTCTGGGATGTGGAAAATGTCAATTTGCACTAGTTCCACAAAGGATTAAGACGAGTAATATGTACAGTCCATTTAGCTTTGAAATATAGCATAAAGAAAATAAAAATGAGAACTTTTGATTCAATGTGACACTAAAGGGGAAGAGAATTAAACAGTTATTAAATGGAGCTGGCTCAATTACCACCATTGGAGGTGACCCTAACAAAATACAGCTGGTTTTACCAGACACCATTTATATCCCCAAGCCACATTTTTAGCAGTGTTTGCCAAAATCAGAATTCAAACAAATGTCTTCTGTTGACTGTTATGCAGGCCAGAACATCCCATTTGTTCCACTGAAACATCAAAAAAGATTGGGGAAGAAGCCAAATGAGTTAACGGAGGAGATTCTGGCTTTGGGTAATCCCTACTTCATACCTTGGCCCCCTGAGTATAGATCCAGCTGCAAAAAGGATGAGAAGGAAACAAACTGGATGTGTGAGACCTATAGTTTATGAGGACCTGGCAGAGGTTTGGGTTCAGTGTGTAAAGTGAATCTCATGGTCCAAGTCCAAAAAAATACTTGTGTTCCTCTCAGGCAAATTGTCCCTGTTCCCTTGGTTTAGTCCTTAGAGAAATTTGATCTTCTTTAAAGAACTAGTAAATTTTTGAAGGGATTAAGATATTATGCAAAAACTTTATTACTATTAATAATACAAATCTAACTTCCAAGGGTAAAATAAATGATAAATAAGTCATCAGTACACGTGGATTTGCTCTATCCATTCTCCTTCAGTCTTTTGTCCAAACCTTCTTTTTGAATCTTCTACCAATTCTAAATTTTGCAACCTTTCAATTTTTCAGTGTCGTGGTTATTTCCATTCCCAGCTTGATGAACTTGGGCTCTAAATGCTTCCCTTTCTTTATGAAACAGAGAACAGAAGGAAAATTCTAAGAGTAAGTGCCAACTTTTCCTCCACTTATCTGCTAACACTCTAAACAAATGTTATAGACCTACTCTCCCATACTTCAGTCTCTCTCCACCCTTATCTAAATTGTCTTCAGATTAACACATGAAAAACATTAGACTGCAAGACAACTCAAGAGAAATACTGGAAAGAAAAAAAGGACAATTTTAGAGGATGTTTGCAGGTGTCATAAAACACTCTGCTTTGGAGGAATGAGAACTGAAAAGTTCCCTCCTCCCACCTGTTCTTCTGGTTGAACAGTACCTTCCACCCTTCCAAGATTACTGCACACATCCTCTTACCTTTAAGGCAGATTTATGTATGAGAAAATTACAGTAACAAAATTGAGCGCTGCATCCAGCTCAGGGTCCCCAGCACAGGAATGACATCAGCCCTTTGGAACCAGTCCAGAGGAGGCCAGCAAGATGATCAGAGGGATGGAGCACCTCTGCTATGAGGAAGGCTGAGAGAATTGGAATTCTTCAGCTTGAAAAAGAGAAGGCTTTGGGGTGACCAAAGGTTGGCCTTCCACTACCTGAAAAAGACAACAAAAAAAATGGAGAGAGAATTTTTACAAGAGCTTGGAGTGATAGGACAAGGAGGAATGGTTTCAAACTGAAAGAGAGTAAGTTTTAATTAGATATTGGGAAAGAAAATATTTACTAGGAGGGTGATGAGGCACTGAACTAGGCTGTCCAGAGAAGCTGTGGATGTTTCATCCTTGGAGGTGTTTAAGGCCAGACTAGATGAGCAACCAGACTCTGAGCAACCTGGTCTAGTAGAAGGTGTCTCTGCCCATGTCAGGGGGTTGGAACTGGATAATCTTTGAGCTTCCTTCCAACCCAAACCATTCTATGATTCTATGAATATTCTATTAGCCTCTCAAACACAGTTTTGCTGATTGTTTCTTTAAATATGTTATCATTCTCTTTTTACTTTCTTTTTTTCCTAGATAAAAGACATGAAATAGTGAAATCCAGCCTTTACGGGTCATTCAACTGCTCAGGTCTTGGGCAGCTTTTGTCTATATTTTCCCTTAACATCTCCGGTAATGAAAACTTCATTTTTTTTCAAACTACTGTCTTCATTCACTAATTATTTAGAAATAATCAAATAATATCAGAGAAGGTAAAAGGGGAAATACAAGGAAACAAAATGTGCTATACAGCATGAGACTGATGAAAAACATGAAAATAATAGCAGAGAGTGGATTCAATAACAGAAGAAAATAGATTGGAGAGTATAAAAAATAATTAATATATTTAAAATTTAGTAAGAAGTAGAGAAATTGAGCAATGGAATTAGATGATTACTAAAAAACTTTTTATAGGGATATGTAGGAGGCAGGAAATCACCTCACACTTATCTGGTAAGACTGCTCTGGAGAAAGAAGAGTAATCAGAGCTCACTTGAATAAGAACTGTATTCTCACTGATTTCATGCAGAATCTGAAACAACCTATTTGACTACAGTCTAAAAGGTGTTGCTGAAGATCACAGAGAGAAACCCATCAGAAAGTGAAGCAGCAAGGTAGCCACCATTACTTGAGAAAATCCTTAGCAGCAAACTCTTGGGAGCCGAGAGATTGCTCAGAGAAAGTATCATCTGGGGTGGCCTCTCTGTACACAACATATGAAATTACACATGTTTTTGGTTCAACTCAAACATATTTGCTATGATTTATTTTGGCACTGGAATAAGTACTGTAGTGTCATAGAATCATGGAATGGTTGAGTTGAAAGGGACCTTAAAGATCACCTTGTTCCAACATTCCTGCTGTGGGCAGGGACCCCTTCCACTAGACCAGCTTGTTCAGAGCCAGGACCAGTCATACCTACAGTGAAACTAGTAGATGTTTTCCTTATCAGTCTGGTAATTGGCACTTTGCCATTCTTACAATCCCTTTTATATAGTATAAAATTGCTCATTCTGTATTTGATGAATTTTCATGGTATTTCATTAAAGCATTAATTTGATTTCATTAGGCTGTTCCTCCAGCTCTCATTTCCAAGTTTATGTGTCTTCTTGAATTATATAGCCAGGAATGGTTTGTGTCTTCTCTTTTTTATATATTTGTTTTCAGTCTACCCATCAATTCAAGAAATATTTAGGACAAATATTGCCTCCACATCCGTTTATCTCCACTGGGTTGTGCATTTGAGCATCTACTTTATCAAAAACTTTGCAAATTGATAGGCTTTTGTAAGCCATTGCTACACTTGAAATGGTGGAACATTGAGGACATTTAAGGTTAAGAAAGATTCTATCCGTTCTTCCCCTTTCTTAATAAATATGTGTCCATAGCAGAAAACTTCTACCTTTTTTTTTTCCTAAAATGGCTTGAAATAATTTGTAATAATTTGAGCGCTATTTTTATATTTGCATACCTAGGCTATAGCATGTTCCCTGCAGGAAGTCAGGTGGTATTTTAGTCTCATACAAAGCTGTTGAAATCAGTAGAGACTTAGAAATAGTTACTACTCAGCATGAGTGAGAACAATCTGGTACAAAGACATACTTTATATAATGGAAAACAAGGCACTTTGAAATTGGAGACGAACAGGTGGGCAAAAATTTGGGAAACAGTTTTATTTTTCTTATGAGGCTTTAGGGCAGAAATTTTCATCTCACTTCTACTTGTGACTCCATTTTGTGTAGAATAAAAAACATTCTAATTTATTTCAAGCTTGAAAGCCATGATATGATATGATATGATATGGTATGATATGATGATATGATATGATACAACTTTTAATAATCTCATTTCTAATGTGCTGACATAAGTGGCTTGATCCCATACTGCAAATTGAAACCACATGAAAGTCACTCCACAAACTCAGCACCACATCTCCAACTACATGTTTCAAACTTCTCTGCAGAGCTTAACTGAAGACTTTCAAATACTTGTCCTGTTGTTATTTAAGAAGCCAGCTGACCACAGGTTTCCCACATTTTAAAAAGGTGAGGTTGTGCTTTCATTGTGTGCAATTTTTTTTTTTTTTTTTAATCACAGTAGCAATTATTATGATCTCTGCACCTGAAGCCTGTTTCAGTTCTATGCTACATCAGGACAATTTCACTCTTTATGAATAAGCTGATTCATTTATGTTAAACATCTAACTGACATCAGGGGTGTTTTTACTGTCTGCTGGATGTTGATTGCATGTAATACATATGGCAAAGTGCATAGAAAGAAAGGATTTGGGGTTAAGCTGCCCAAAACAAATCAATCTGCTATACTGTATCTGTATGTTTTATTATTTTCTATTTCCAAGCTTTGAAAACTGCCCAGGACATACACTGTTATTGCTCATACAATTAGAAAATTATGATGTCTTCCTCAAAAATGTAAGTATTTTGGACATGGAAAATTAATATAAGGAAATATATTAAAAAAAGAAAAGTTTAATGCAATTTTTAGTCTGAAATCAAGGTAGTATCTCTGCTTCTTAATTCCATGTCCAAGGGCTACCTCCATTTGACAAACTCTCTATAAAATTTTATTTTTAAACTAGTTTTTAGAGGAACACATAAAGACATCTAATGAAAAAATAAAGATAATACACTACAAAATAATCTAGTCTTTACACAAAACATTGCCAAGCGAAGATCTATTCTACCATATGAAACCAGCAAGTTATATTTCAAAATAGTAAACAAAATTAAAGTGGATTTTTAGCAGAAATAGATACAATTTCTTAATAATTAGTTGCTTTTTAATCCAGAAATTATTTATCGTTTTACCTTTCCTGTTTTCTCCCCATTTTTAAGGAGGATCTTTTGGAAGAAATATCTACTTGACTGTTGGAGTTAGGGGTAATTGCTGTGCAGTTGTTCTAGATTTTCATTGCTGGTTGATCAACTTCTCCCCTTAATTTCTCATTATTCAATCCACCTTTACATGCCTTTGCAATCTTTTGTGTGATATATGCAGTTCTCTGATCTCATTCATGGGTTCAGTATCACCTGCTTTGCACGTTACCTCTCCCTGAGGTCCATCCGTCCAAAGGGCTTGACCCAACGTTTGCTGGATTCAGGCAGTCTGTAAACCTCAGAGAGAGCATTACTAGAATAGAAAGAGAGTTCCAGAGGTGTCTGAAGGATTGGGTTGTCATCTTTTCTTGAATCACAACCTATCCCAGTCCCTAAAATGGTTTAGAGAGCATGGCTTAGCACTGCTGGAATTATAAGGTACCCACATCCTAACCATATGGAGATCAGGAGGGTGTGCTTCCCAGCATAGCAACATTTTAAACAAATTAAGCCACTAATCATTGCCTTCCATGGCAAATATCCCTTCCAAAGTCATCCTAGACTGTGTGGGGCATTAGTCTTCAGGCCACATCCTTCACCAAGAATAAGATGTTAGAATTATAGAATGGTTTGGGTTAGAAATGACCTAAAAAATCATTCAGTTCCAAGCTCCATGCCTTGGGCAGAGACACCCTCCTCTAGACCAGGTTGTTCAGTCAATCAAGTCTTGCCTCTGAGCAGTCTTGCAGGTTTAGACATTTCTTAAATATGAAGGATACTTAGTCAACTGTAGGGAAAATCTGCACGGGCTTCCTTTTTTATATGTTTTCTGCTTTCAATTTTCCTAAAAATACAGATCTTTAAGGAGTGCTAATAGGGTGCTAATTGTGAAAGGAAAATTTTGGATTCCTAAACACAAGTCAGAAATGTAGTTTTAAAGGAGATATTTGCATGAAGTAATACCATAAAAAATATTGCCTTTAGAATGTACTTTTTGCTGTACTTTTTGCTATTTATCAATACTATCATATGAGAAAAGGCTGAAAGAGCTGGCACTATTTAGGTTGGAAAAGAGAAAGCTCAGCTGGATCTTATCCCCATGTATAAATACCTGATGAGAAGGAATGAAGGAGAAGGAATCAGATTCTGCTGACTGACAGGATGCAAGGTAATGGGCACAAATCAAAACTTATCAAATTCCATCTGAGTGAAAAAACACCCCACTTGTGAATGGTGAGCACTCTCAAATGGTGAAGGACTTTGTGCAGAGCTGCAGAGCTTTTGCTGAACACTATTTTTACAGCTAGAACATTACTGTGTTTTCAGTACTGTCCTTGTCACAAATCCAAAATAAAGCACTACATGAGTATGAATGAAGAACACTAACTTTATTCCAGCCAAAACCAGCACATATCTCAATGATTATGTAGTTATCATAGCATATACCTTCTCCCTCTATTTATAGTGAGGTTTTCTTTGTAATACACGCTGTAGAACTGTGTAATAAGGTCTTTACTCGAAGACTTTTTATTTCATGGATGAATTTTTCAGAAGGCTGCTGTAAGTAAACATATGGCTAACAACAAACTTCACATTTTAGCACACTCACATTTTAAAATCAAGAAAAATTTCTAGGGTAGAAATAAACATTGTGAATGACAATAAATACATTCTTCGTTTTTTAAATTCTGTGACTGCATAGCTCAGTTTTCATGTAGGTACATCTAAATTTGCACATGCATTCAGCTCCCTGAATAATTAGAATGAGAAGATTTCACTGCAGAAAATTCACTGTAGAAGAGTGAGAAACGGGAAAAGTATGACCCAGTTACATATCTTTTTCTCCATACTTTCCCTAATGATTTATATCACCTCACTAAAAGAGATATACTTGTCAAGGACCCCCAGATTGAACAATGTGTGGCCTCTTTTTATAACTGAAGAGGGGGAACAGGTCAGTCATTAGAGTGAATGAGACCCTCATTGAATTTAATTGAATCCTATTGATTTGCATAGAAGACAATTAGTTTGAATTGACTTTTATTGATTTGTGCCTAATTGGACTCAATTAAAACCCAGTGACTTGCATTGAACAAACTAAATTGCACTGACTAATTGGACTGAACTGAAGCTTATTGAAGTGAAGAGTGTTCAGAGATGAGCAAAAAGGCTGTGATTGCTTTTAATAAGACTCCTATGCTGTTGATGAGCCTCTGCTGAAATCTGAGTGAAAGTCATTGTTAAAGACACTGTTTGAAAGACAGTATTGTTCACACGTGACTTGTGATTACCTTCAGCTGTTGGTTTATTTAATTTGTTGTTTGTTTGTTTGGTTGTTTTTTTTCTTGCCTAGGGACCTTGCCAAAAAGCAGGAATTCAATTGAATTACTTTAAAAGAGTTTCAACAATCCTTTTGGGTTTTTTCATTGATTTGTTTTTTGGGTTTTTTCATTTTTCCTTGAAAAAATCCATCTTGCAGACGTATCCCACTTCATAGGTGGCATTATGAATGAGTTTAGCCAAAAAGGCCATTAAAACATCCAGACAGGACCTGCAGACTCCTGTCTTGCTTTCTCCATTACACGGATGGAGAAAGCAAGACAGTTCACTATACTCATATAAACAGTGCCATCAAGGGACTTGCAGAGCTTGATGGAGCACTGAGCACCGTGCCTAAATGAAAGATTATCAGATGCAGTTGAAGCGTAACAAATCCTATAAGTAATTTGATGGCTTTGTTAAAATCATTGAATAAATTTTTAATTAAGATCACCAACATGGATGAGGATAGCACTGTTCCACCAGAAATCAATGATTTATTTGTTTTTTTAAAATTTTATAATGTATAATGTTGTCGATCAAGGCTATGCAGACTGTGGTTGAATTTGGACATAAAGATGGTCCTCTTTAGCTTTCAAAGAGTTCTGAACCCACCCTATTTCACTCAGTGCACAAATGCAGGAACCACAGCTGTTAGCAGGCATCATCATGGCTGGTACAGGAAGATACCTCCAGGTGGACAATTATTCAAACTGCAGAAACCCTATAGGCCTGTGTTTTAGGCTGCAAATCACAAAGTAAAGCAGTGATGGGGATGCTGGTCACTACATGCCTCAATCTACCAGAGGAAAAGATAATCCAACAGATAAAAAACCATAATTCTCTAACAGTTTGAGAAAGAAACACAGAATATTGGAAAGGAAGGGACTTCCTGGGCCATGAAGACCAGTGTTTTTCTGTCTCAGGCATGCATCATATGTTCCCTTACATAAACCTATAGCTTTAGTATAAAATTCCCAATTTTTTTACCCATATTACTCTTACCAGAATATTCTTTATATCTCATTTCTTCCAATCGGATCAATGTCCAGCTTTCAGTATCTGTCTAGTCATAGCTATGTTACAGTAGCTGTGTAAAAACATTGTGCTTTAACAGTGCTTGTCTCTCACTAATGTTTACTCCCCTGGCACATTTATAGATCACAGTTATATTTCTTGACAGTCTTTGTTTTATTATGGTAAATAAGCCAAGCTCTTTAAGCACACTCTCACAAGGTATGGTTTTACATTGCCTGTGTACAGTCATTTGTCTCAATACCTATTCTAGCCTGAACTGATTTTTTTTTTTTCTTGCTTACACATGAATGATCAAAAACTGGAGAGAGGGAGAAAGAGAGAGAGAGAGAGAGAGGGAGGGAAGGGGCTAGAAGGAGAGAGAAATTTGTTGAGATTCTGGCAGAGGGTAATGCCATGACAATTTAATTTGCCCAAACAGCTATATGATGTCTGATGGTGATGGGAACCCTTATTATCTGAGTGGGTCCTTGCATCAGTATCTTCACCCAAATCAAGAAAGATGTCCCAAACCACTATTTTGCTCAGTTTATATAGGGCAGATGGCTGAACCGACTTAAGAACCCCAGGGCATATGCAACTCTTGGTTGTTAAAGCACCTTTAACATGTTAAAAAATGTCTTGAATATCTTAACTGTATACAAAAGACTGTTCTATACAACCAGGTCTGCAAGAAAATGTTTTTATTATTTATGTTCAATGATATTATCTATGCACAACACTCCTGTAGCAGGATTGATGTAAAAAATCTTTGGCTTAGTTCACCCAGGAGTTCACTCAGCCTACCTAGATGTATAAACTGGTCTTGATGCAACAGAAGCTGACTTTGGTGGAATTTGTAGTTTGAAATTCCCATCAGAACAGCTCCTGTAACAAACAGTCCAATACTTAATTCTAAAAGCTGGATCAGTCACCTGGTTTTGACTTTTGATGTTGTCTCCAGGCAATCCATTATCCCACCTGTGCAGGTGCCTGTCCAGAAACCTCTTGGACCATGCCAGCAGGACTGTGAGTGCACTGGTTGTGCAATGGGCACAACTCTGAAAACAGATTTCCCACTGTTGTAACTAATGAACAAACTTAAATTTTATAATTCCAACTCACAACTTAAATCCCATCATCCTGCCACGACTGTACAGAACATCCCAATAGAATTTTCATTGGAAAATAGGACAAAGACTTTGGTATGTCTGCAGAAATTTCATCCTCTGATAAACGGAAAGACCTTTTTTTTTTCCCCACAATTACTTCACATTATCCATATTCATCCTTTGAGGAGATAAAATGACAGAATTTTTCTCAGTCCTACATGGCTAATGAATTATATAAAAGGAATGTTGCTCTTAAGATCCATGTTCAAGAAGCCCTTTTGTTAAGAAATATACATTTACAAGAAATACGTTGGTCTCCTTTGTTCATACATTTCTTGAATGAAATATTGAATTTTCATTATAGAGAATGTTCATTTTTTTTAAATGAAAGCATGAACTCTTTTGTTTTAAGTGACTTCTTATTTGAAAATATAGGGTAATTATTTATAGAGACCATGACAGTGTATCAAAGTGACAATTCTCTGTGCCTCAGCTTTGTAAGACCATCAACCTCTGGGACTAATTCAAGAATGGAAAAAAGAGTACTGTCTCAAAAAAGAAACCAATGATCTAAAGATCTTTTTGATCTAAGGATCATAATGTTCTATCGAGGGTATAATATCAGTGAGAAAGAAGAAACTCTGGAACAGTCTTCTGCAATTGATTAACCACTTTATAACCCTTCACAAACTTTTTATAAGCATGTCTTTCATATAACACAAATATATTTCTAGCACTGTTTTATTTCTAGATTTGCTTTAATGACTATTAAATTGTCATAAATGAATATTTCAAATATCATTTATTTCTACTATAACATGACAGAGATTTTTTTTTAATCCACATTTTAGGCTCATATTTTGCATTGCTGCCATTTATCTTCACAATCATAATCTGTGCATTTACCAGTTTACTATTATTTGGTGTTTATTAAATTGCTGTAATTTCACACAGATTTTCTCACTACTGGAAAAGCATTTTTCCTGAGCCAATTTTGCATTTAAATTAACCATTGTGTATTTAATTATAATTCTTTAATTTCATGGCTAGCTTTTGCCTATGTTTTTTACAAAATTAAGGATGATGGCAGTGATAGTGACAACTTTTTAATTTTTTTTTTTTAATTTGGCATCCAGCTTCCCGTGCTTCACTGAATTTCTTTGATTTCCTTGGAAGGGAGTGTGAGTGGGGAGAGAAATCTTTACATGAAGCCAGTTTTAGTACAGAAATGCAACAGAGGAGTAATTTTCATCCACAGTTATTCCCATATATAGGATTTGTATCTCATTTTCTGGAGTGCTGATTCTCTGCATTGAAAGAAAGCAATTGCAGGCACCTGACCACACACATTAAAGGCTGCTATGCCTTTGAATGAGAGATGAAAGCTTGTGATTTCAAACACATAAAAGCATTCAATGCAGGCACACTTGAGAAAGTCACAGAAGATTTGCCAGCACAGTATTATTTGTACTGTCTAGGCTAGTATATAAGAGCATCATTAGAAAGCAAAATAAGCCCAGAAGAAGCCAATCCATCTCCTGAGCATTCATTGCACATGTATTTGATGATCCAAGAGCACAGTCTTACAAAACTACACAGAAGAATACTGGGAAAAAAGAGCTTCACTTTGCCTCTTGAAAGGTGATATCTTGCTGCTCACCCTCCCAGAAAAACAATGCCGGGAAAGCTGGACCTGCAAAATTATCTTTGGGTTTAGCAAGCATCATGGAAAACATTCAGGAGGGTTTTTTTTTCAGTGGCTGCCCTTCTCAGCCCCTCTCCAAATCTCACTGCAAGGAGTCGTTGTAGTCACAGGGAATGCTCCATATTAACTGTGGTCACTTGACTGTAGCCAGAATGTTGTGAAAGTACCTTTTTTTCTGTCTCAGTCACAATAAAAACTTCATAAGGCTGGGTTACGGTGTGTTTGCTGAACCAAAACACTTCTCATCAGGTGTCTCAACTGATAGAGTTCACTGAACTCTGATGCAAAGCCCTTTGACACAATACTGACCTAGATTTTGATGGGTTTCTTTTCATACCTAACCCCGACCTCAGCAAAATAAATAATTTTGGTTAAAATTATTGCTTCCTGTTATCAATTTCTTTTTGCACATTTATATTTTCTTTGGGAAATCCAGAAGAAAGAAAAAAGTTTTTACTGTATTCCACAGTTCTCTTCTATTAATTTTCTTGACTCTTCCTATATTTTTTGGCCCATGACTTTCATCTCTTTTTTCTATGAATATGTAAAAAGATTATGACACATTTTTAATCATAATTATTCCACTTCTAAAGCACAGACTAAGAATCTTACACACTTGCAGTTCTCTGTTATTTCTTTCTTTCTTTCCTTCATTCTCTTGCCCACTGTCTCATCATGCTCATCCATCATATTTCAGCACAAATTTATCTCTTTTCCTTCTGATGCACTCTGACCTCTGTTTCCTGAAAGATTCCCCCAACGTGCAGCTTTCACCTCACCTCCCTTGCTGTCTTTTCATAGCTTTTATTTTCTCCAAAGTTAAGGATCTTATATCCTCCTAAGACATCACTCATATGCCCTGTGCCCTTTGCTACTCTCAGTCCTTGAGAAATTCTTCTTCCACCAAATTGGATTAGAAAATAGGAAAAATCTGAAGCAGTGGTTTTTGCCTCTTCTTTGCTTCTCTGAGGTGCAGGAGACTGAAAGAAAGGGGATAAAAGAGAGGTCTACACAAAAAAAAGGTAGATCACCTTAGAGAGGGTAGCCTGGAAGGCCAGAGGTCCTGTTCTGAGCTTTCAGATGAGAGCAAAAGGATGCAAGAATGAAGGTAGGCAACAGCTTCTACTGCTTCCTTATGGAGAAAAGAATGACCATCACCTGTCACCATGGCTCACCAGCCTTGCTTTAACTCTTTGAATGCCACTACAGTCCAAATAAACAAAAGTTATTTCATATTCTAACTCTTTCTTATCAAGAGAAATGGTCTTTCTTAGCACGTACATGCTGGTCCCTGGAGCACTTAACAGATTTAATTTCAGACTATGTGAAACTCAGGCACAATTATCTTTTATGTGAAAGAAAGATTCGTGAACTCTGTCTATATTATCAATTATTAAACTCAGACAATTAGAAACACATTTAGCAGATCCTGCGTGCATGCATTTCAGAGTCCCTGTATAACTGCTTTCTACATGGGGAGAAAAAAATGTCTGAATTAGAACCTCCATTAAAAGGACAACATGCCTTTAACATTTTCTTAGCCTTTAAGGGCAGTGTCATCTGCCACAACCCCTCAACATAAATTTTTAAAGCATATTTTCTTCCCTTTCTTATTTCATTTCAGGACACTTGGGAAAGGAAAGATTTTTGAGTGTCTCTTCAAAAGAAAAGCATAATAGCTTTAAATTTAATAATGGAAAATTTGAGACAAATAAAAGAGGCAGAAATCCTAGAATCCTAGAAGGGTTTGAGTTGGAAGGGACTTTAAATATCATTTACTTCCAACCCCCCTGCCATGGGCACAAACATCTTCCATGAGATAAAGTTGTCCTCAGAAAAATATGTAAAAATATAAAATTTAGCTTATTTTTCCTTCTTGGGTAGGACATCTTCCTTACTTTAGCTAACCGATGGCAAAAGACAATAAATAAAAAAGGTGTCTCTGTCTATAAAACCTGTTGGCCCCATAGAAAGGTCTATGGCTTCTCAAAGGAAGGGGAAAGTCTTTTGTCACCTAAAATGAGCAAAGAAAAAAACAGAGAGAAACTGTATTGCACAGAGATGATTTTCAAGTTAGAGAGCCTTACTGTGGTTGAAAGAAGAGTTTTCGTGTTTGAATGATGACAGACCAAAGAATACCAAACTTGAATGAAGCCAAAGAAATTTAACTAATTACCAGTATTAAAGGCCCATACAGCTTTAATTCTAAACTAGCTAGAATAACAGGATGGCCTCTGTTTTCCAAATGCCTCCTGTTTGGAAAAGCTTTCTTTCCTAAGATCCTGCTTGCAATCAAAGGAAACTGAAAAATCACAAAGCTCTTGGAATAATTCAAGTTCTTCAGTGAAACTAGTTGAATATAACAAGCATAAAAGATCTATTTACCATGGGAAAGACAAAGAGATGTTGATACTGAGAGGAGATAGTGATCCTTCTTGCTTCTAGAGAACTTTCCAGGTTCTTTGAAGGGAAATTCCAATGAAATATGGATGCTGCTGTAGGTACTCAGCTGGTTTTGTACTTTGTTCCAAGTGCTTTTTTTCCTCTAAGGGGTTAATAGATAATGCTTTATTTGGAAAGTAATTCTTTGTTTCCACATCACTGCACGCTTGCTTTCACATTTTGCTAAAAGGAAACTGCTGTAGGGTCCAATTATCCATCATTTACTTGCTGAAGTGGCCAACTCCTATGCAACTTTAGAGCAGCTGAAGAACACCAGCCACAAAAGGTAAAGGCTGAAGGTGGGATGCACATCCCAGTACATCCAGTAAGACCTTGGGAAAGAGTGCGAAGACAACTAGCTAATAAATGAGACTATATGCAAACACTTATTTAATACATATTATAAATATTAAAGTGATTGCAAAAGAATAAACAAATTCAGAAAATACAGTAGCTAGTTTCTGGTGCCCCCTTCTGCTATTAGTGATGCTCTTCTCTGTAGTATAATTAAGCCCATTGTGCACCTGAATTTGTTTTCATGCTGATCTGAATGTAATTTGGCTGGATTGTAATACAGCACATTAAGTCTGTTTGAAGACGAATGAGACTTAAATTGCTGAAACCTACGCCTCAGTTTTTATTCTCTTTTTTTGGCCGTGGTTGTTTGCTTGTTTTGTTTGTTCAATTCTAATTTAGTTTTGCAGATGATGTGCACAGGCAGAATGCTACCAAATCTTAATGATGTGTGGCTTGTGCTTAACCAGGTGCTTTACGATGTCTAAAGCAATAGCTTTGCCTTTGCAGCTCTGAAACAAACTCACCTTTAACATAAAATATGGATTCAAGTGGATAGGGAAAGCAGCAAATGTTTAATAAACAGGTTTATACTTCAGACAACCTTTTTATAAAGTATTAGATTAAAACCAAGCAATACACAACCCAGAGCCAAGTCAAACCTTTCCATTTCCCTGTTCATTGTTATATGCATGCACAAAGAATATTTCGTGAGCATATGTGCTGGTTTCAGCTGGGGTGGAGTCAGTTTTCTTCCCAGTGGCTGGTATGGGCCTGTGTTTTGGATTTGTGTTGATAATAAAAAGATGTTTGGAGTTTTTTTGCTGAGCAGGGCCTACACAGAGCCAAGGGTTTTTCTGCTTTTCTTACGGCCACACTGGGGAGGAAATTGGGGGTGCAGGGGAGGTTGAGAATGGACACAGCCAGAACAACTGACCCAAACTGACCAAAGGGATATTCCAAAGACATTATATTCAGTATATAGAATGGGAGAAGAATGAGGAAGGGGGGGGATGTTTTTTGTGATGGAGTTTGTCTTACCAAGTCACAGTTACCCATAATGTGGCCCTGCTCTCCTGGAGATGGTTGAACACCTACCTGCAGGCCCATGGGAAGCAGGGAATTTTCCCCTTGTTTTGATATCCTTGTGTGCTTGTCTTTTGCTTTCCCTATCAAACTGTCTTTATCTCAACCCATGAGTTTTCCAGCTTTTTCCCTTCCAATTCTCTCCTCAATCCCACTGGTGTGGGCGTGAGCACACAACTGCCAGGGACTTGGCTGCTGGCTGTGGTGAAACCACACCAACTTTTAATTATATAAAATTAATCCTACCGAATTCAACATGTTTTTATTTTCAGAGGACTCTTCAAGTCAACTGCTTCACCTTAATAGCCATATAAAAATCCTTCCTGACTTATTGGGAAAATCTGTGTGTGGATTTAAAGCACTTGGGGATTAGGTACGAAAACTCTTCTTCTTTGCAAGAGAACACAAAACCTGGTCCTACTTTAAGTAAAGGTGAATTTTTCCTTTTTTGCTTTTACTGTAGAGCTAGCATGGAGTTCATGTCCAGTTAAAGATTCTTATATATGGATATCTACCTGTAGGTGTCTGAACAGTACATGGACATTCACTCTGCTCTTGGTTATAAGGATAGGGTACCACTCCTGATTGCAAATCTCACAGCAGATCTCTATATAAAGCATGTAAATGGATGCCTTGGATACACTGTGACCTCGCAAATATCAGTGTTTAGGGAGAAAGAAAAGGGAAAAAATTCAACTCCATCCTGGTTAATCAGCAAACTAGAGCTGTAATGGGAACTTAGACATCTTCCTTATATATAGACTTCTGTGTATAAAATCCTGCATAGAGGCACCTTGATTCTGAGCTAAATCTTAACTGACTGTGGGCAGTGCCTATAGGGGGGAGGCTCAGAAGGAACTATCACTTGAAGATCACCAATTACATTGCAGTAATTAAACCGCAAACAAATAAAAAATGCTATATATATACAAATAGAAAAAGATTTAATATGCAATATAGGAAGTCTAAAGAAAATAAAATTTTCAACTACTGTCGGTATTAGATTGTTAATATAGAGGAAGACTGTGAGTCAAACATCTGAAGTCTGACTAATAAGGTTAGAGAGACTCTATTGTTTGCACAGTCCAGGAGTGTTGAGTGAGACACATAAGAGGGCTGGCCTACACTGCTGCAAGTGTTACTCACAGTAACTGCTCTATTACTTTCACTTAGACTCAGACAGCCTCTGGAGTGATGCACTAGGGAAGAGGTTCTTTGGTGAATCAGTAACACTCTCAACAACCAGTTCATGCATTAAAAGGACAGTTCACAACTGATGGTAATTTTTTTTTTTTCTGAACTGGAAGGATGTAGGCCTGATGATCCAACTGCATCTATAAATTATAATGCCCATTTATCTGGACTAAAGTGTTTTGTTCATTGAGAACTTGAAGACAAAAAAACTTGTATTCCTCTCTGAAATTCATTCACACTTCATTAACTGAGCAGAAACCTTGGAGAATACACAGTTAGGTAAATCTCATCTCCAAACAGAAGTCTGGGGTTTGTAAATTAATGCTGAAACTTTTAGTAAAGGTAGCAGGTACACAAAAAGTCCTTTGCACATTTGAGATTTCTCTCTTTATTGTGATCTGCAGTGTAGAAAATCTGGAAATAAGTTATCCTGATCATGATAAATTATGATCTGTGATACCTCCAGACTGCATTTGTTGCCTATGCATGCTAAATATAGTGCAGCAGAATTAATTTAGTTAGCTTGTTTGATTTTGCCTTTTTTTTTCCCCTTGAGGGAAGACATGACCAGGTATAAGTGATTTCATGACTCAAGACCCTCTGCTTCTAACATCTGAGGAATTTAGAGGAGTGATTTATGCAAGGGAATTCAAAGCTAATGGAAAACTACAGAGTTAAACCTGCTGACAGAGAGGTTCTGCTTCCATATTGTTATTAAGTTATCAGGAAGTCCTTTAAATTTTCAACAGGATGTGCTTTCTGATTGAGCAGGTTAGCATAAGAAAGACAGACTCTAATGAATCAATCTCAGTGTTCCTTCCTTGCATGGCAAATGATATAGATTTCTCTGTTGTGTTCACTTAGCTGGCTGAGCTGATTGCATTTTGGGTTGATGAACTGAATCTTTCAAAGCTTTTAAATTGGAGGGGTAATGAGGGAGTTAGAACTAAGCCTTCCATGCAACTCATAGCATGCTGAGAGTGTAGGTAGATGAAATAAAGGCACCAAAAATTTTGCTAATAAAATTCTCACTCTCTTATTTGTTTCTGGGATTTTAGTCGATGCTCTCTGAGACTGGTTGTTTCCAGGCATAAATTAGTTCTCAAGATGCCTTTCTGAATAAAAGTAGAGATCATTCTGCGTTAGTGGGGGTGGAAAGTCCTTTCCCACTAATCAGTCTTACAGAATATCCTGAATTGGAAGACACCCAGAAGGATTGACTAGCCTAGCTCCTGGCCTTTTGCAGAGCATCCCAGGAATCCCACCATGTGCCTGAGAGAATTGTCCAAACACTTCTTGAGCTCTATCAGGCTTGGTGCTGTGAACATTTCCCTGGGGGTCATGTTCCAGTGCCCAACCCTCTGGGGTTTTCCCTCTGTGGGAAGAACATTTACCCATTACCCAACCTCAACCTCCCCTGACACAGCTCCAGCCATTCCCTCAGGTCCTGTCACTGGTCACAGAGACAAGAGATCAATTCTGTCTCTGCTTCCCCTCATGAGGAGGCTGTGGACTGTAATGAGTTCTCTCCTCAGTCTCCTCCTATTACCATCAACGATATTTGTGTATTAGAAACCAGGAGCATCTTGGAACTGAGACATCCAGATATGAAATCAGCGGTCTAAGGAATCACTTTGCTAAAGAGAAAAGCAGTTTGAACATGCTCTTTGACCAAGGCTTCTGACTTATCAGTGTGGTCAAATATTTTCCATTTTCAAGTGAGTTTTCTAGGACAAAGGTAAAAAAAAAAAGGACATGTTAAACATTGCAGCCCTGTAACTTCTCCTAATAGACCTCCTCTCTTTGGTGTGAGAGGAACCTGGGAAAAATTCAGACTCTACCAAGAGAATTTTGATCCACCTGGCAGTCCTTAGGTTTCAGAATTATGAGGAGACCAGCTACTTTTTGATCCCTACTCATATCATGTGGCTATTCACAACCTGTGTTTTGAATAGCAGAATAAGACTGTTAATAACTAGCTGAATGCAGGATTGCTGTATGGCTCAGGGTCCTTGGCAACCAGATGTTTGGTAGAAATTCCTCACAAAAATCTTCATTCCACACATATCAAGAACAGCTTTCTCATGCTGTGAGGGCTAAAGCCTGTGGGTCTATAAAATTAGACTACTGTTGAAAAAATTCAGGACACTACCACTGTTGTCTTTTCAAAATTTGATAGAAAAATTCTTCCTTGTCCCAAGACTATGTAAATCATAATTTTATAAGAAATATATACAAACAACATGCCAAAAAGCTTCCAGTATGACTAGGAGTGATGGTTTAATCAGCTCAAATCTATTTCTGTTATGAGACAATGCCTTTCAAAGAAAGACAATAAAAATGAAGTTCCCTCCAAACTTCTCATCTATATTAAAAAAAAAAAGAGAGAAAAAGAAAAACAAAAAAGGAAAAAAAAGAAAAAAAGAAAAAAAAAAGAGGGCAGTTGAGAAGCTGATGCTTCCATGGCCTTTTTAAAGGTCAGAAGTGTAGTATAAACACTGTGTCAATAGAACACCTCAATTAAAATCATCCAGTAGTTCATTCACGTTTACTTCAAGATGGTAAAAAGTCAGATACCCAAAAGAAGGAAAGAAGCAGTTTGAGGGACACTAAAAATTTAAAGCCTTCCAATAAAATTTAAAAAGGACAGTCAAGGTCACTTTGAATTTATAGAAAAGTAACAGTAGAAAAGAGAAACAGTAAGGTGCAATGATAGCTAGGTGGATGAGAGGACAGACATCTGTGGTGTCAGTAATTGCAAGTAGGAAAGAAGCTGTTATCTGTTGAATTAACACTCTAGACTGGAAAGAAAAAATGCTGAGACTTAAATATGGCCACTATATTGTTAGACAGGATATCTTAAAAATACACTCAAATCTAATTAGTTAAATTATTTCTGTAATATTTATTATTTCTTTCATTTTTTATTTCTAGTGAAGCATTTTGCTTTTTTCACTTGCTCCTCATTCATTACTGAGATACACCATAGGATTTGACTTTAATTTGGCTAAATAACCAGAGGTCATTCTCCCAAGACATTTTAATGGACAGAAGATGAAAAAAAAAACCCTGTATTTCAGACCAATATAGAAGCTACTGGAGAGGCAAAGACCAGGTAAGAAATTTATATCTTTTTTAACACCAGAGTGCTTTGTTTGTTTCTTTTATAATAGAGAGAGATAAAAAGCTATTGATGATAGTCATCATATTTCTACATGTGTTAGGATGGAATGTGCAGAGCAAAAGAGAGATAACACTTTTCTGAAGTCATTCCTGCTATAGTGAAATGTGCACCACAGGGTTTGAGTTTCAAAAAGCTTTTGATAAGGTTATGCATGTAAGATAATTTGTTATGGGGGATAAAATTATTCCAGGACGTAATGAAGTTCTTAAAATTCAGATGAAGTCCACAGAGGAAGCTCTTCAGTTTTTGACTGATATGGAAAAGGTGAAAATCAGATAAAAGGGGCAGTACCTGTTCCCACTTCATGCAAACCCTAAATAAAAGTCTGACTAAAGTTGTGTGGTGTACTTTATGTCTTTACAATCTCAGGTGCCAAATATTGAAATATATGAATTTAAAAGGCTGCATTTGATTGCTTATATTTTCAAGGAAGTGCCAGGTCCTGCACTAAATTTCCAGAAACCCCCATGCAATACTGCAGCTTGGGAGCAGAGTGGCTGGAAAGCTCCCACTGGAAAAGACCCTTGGGGTGCTGGCCAGCAATGGCTGAACGTGCTTTTCTGGCCAGATGCATATTTTGTCTGATTTGAAACGCTACGCATGTAGACTTATCTGTGATAAGTCCATGTATGTGATAGTTATAAGTCCTCAAATAAAAAACAAAAAACAAAAAAGCAAGGAAGAAAGTCAAGCCCTGAAGATTTATTTCAATGTACTAGTTAAATGTTCCAAACCCATGTCAAATTCTGTTATTTCATCAGTAATGACTTTTGAAAAAATACTTTTCACATGATCCTAAATACTTAATAAATTTATACCATGAATACTAGCAAACAGTTTGTTCAGAAGTGATCCATTTTCTTTGCCAATCTGTATTTCAGCAAGACAAGAAGACATCCACCCATTGTTAGAGAAAAGCATATCACACCCAAATTCTCCCTCTTCTTGACCTTCCAAGCCAGGAGAAAGAAGTGCCTCCTTGAGTCTTGTCTCTCAGGTACAAGATCTGCTGCTCTGCTGTAGTCAGCTGCACTTTTATCACAGGCTTATCAAGTAGGTAATTCTAATTTTGCACATGCAATGATTTCACCTTCATGAATAGTGATAAAGGCTTAAAACATTTCTGAACAGTTTGATTAGGAATGCATCAGCTGGTGGATCAAAGATAAATGTGACCAGCAGCTGAAACTGCCATTCTTAAGTCTGCTTGATCCTGGAACTTGTTTGATTGTACCTCTTGCTTTGGTGACAGGATTTTTTCATGTTAAAAATGAAGTAAAAAAAAAATTACAGCAAATTTACTTACATGGTTTTGCTCCTAATTTTTTATTTTTCTGCCCTTTTTAAAAAATATATGGACAAAATTTATGGCTGTCACAAAATTATTCCGTTGATTGAAGTATTAGAGTCCAACTATAGTATGAATATTCATAATAGATTATTAAATGTATAATTCAATCTATCTACAGATACAATATGCTGCTTGAAAATAGGAACTGCAACAACAAAAGAGTGATTTGCATTAGTGATTCACAAATGGCATTTGTTTTAAAAAAAATTAAATATTTTTAAGAATGGAAAACTAAAGACCTGGAGAAATTAAATAACACTTCCAAAGCTAGGATGAGATTATGGATTATCCCAAAAAGCAAATGGGGCATGGAATTCTGGCATAGCTACATTGCTTCTTGGTTGCAACACTGCACTGCTCAGTCAAAGGCACCTCGGCAGCAGAACACCCCAAACTAACCAGCCCAGAAAA
This sequence comes from Phainopepla nitens, assembly GCA_013400175.1. Classification (NCBI taxonomy): domain Eukaryota; kingdom Metazoa; phylum Chordata; class Aves; order Passeriformes; family Bombycillidae; genus Phainopepla; species Phainopepla nitens. Next base: position 266,936 of record VXBQ01008806.1, on the reverse strand, counting down.
ACACAATCCTAGGGTGCATGATGGAGATGGAATCTCTGCTTTCTGAATCTCAGACTTAGAGAATTAGTGAGCATTCTTTAAGAAACAGTAATCTTAAGGTTTATAAAGGGCTGCCTTTCATTGCCCTCTCAAGCCTTGGATTTCTCCTTCTAAGATTCTCTTGGAAAGTATATGTTAAGAAGAATTTGATTCAACTTTTTGTTCTCCTTACTGTGATGTTTTGATATGAAACAAATCAACAGATGGGAAGATGAGTTTTTCCCATTTTTCATGTAGGCCCTGATTTTTAAAGATCAGTATGAATAGTTGTTAACTTGAGTCACCTTCAACTGTAGCTGGACAATTAAACATGCCTTTGCCAGTATTCCACACCCCAAACACAGGAAAATGTATCTTTTTTGAGAGTCAAGATTAATTAATTGCTCCCTTTCATTCTTTAACCTGTGAGTGACCACTGAGTGAATAACCTTTTCTGCTGTCACTGAACATAGGGCTCCATCTTGGTTTTCCAGCCATATCTTCCTGCTGTGGTAAATAATTCCAGAGGGTGTCCCTGGGAACAGAGATGCTCCCTGGAATATCCCCTACACAGGCTGTCTTGTGTATTCTGCATTATGCTCACACATTGTACAAGATATAGAACAACTTCAAATTCTTTCCCAACTTGTTCTATGTATGATTACCTTTCCACATGGAAAAAGAATTGACAGGATGTTACAGATTTAAGTAAGGCCTACCATTATGCCTCGCTTTTGGGAGGCAGCCCTGGCGCACAGACTTTGCTGAAGATGCTGTGTGTGTCAGCCTGGGGAAGTGCCAGCCCTGTGCAATGCAGAATGGGCCTGCTCTTGTTGCAGACAAATCAGGCCAGCGTTAATACAAAGGAAACATTCAAAGATACAGTTCCTGTCTGCTTGGTATCTAAAGTAGCTACCTCTGTGCATGGTGCTGGTTTGCTCTCAAGTGTCTCCATTAGTTTCTAGTGTAATGAGGAAAGCAAGAAAACCTTACAGAAGGCAGTGCTAGCAGTGCCTGCACACAGCAATGCCTGCAGTGTATGCTCCTTTTTTAGGATCAAAAACTCTGTCCTGGCGATGTCTTATTCCTAGGACAATCCCCACAGCACAGGGAACCATCTGCTTGAGGTTTGTTACAGAGACCATGATCCAGTCATGCCTTCCCGCTGTGAGGCCCTTCTGTGCTGCACGCTCTTTACAACCAGCTTCACCTTTACCTTCTGTCATGGCTAATATCAACACAAGCTTCCTTCATTTCAGACCCCACTGCAAGGAAGCAACAGTCTGCTGAAGACCTCAAAATGTCTCTCCCATTGGCAGCTGGTGCTCAAATGACATGCAGGTTGGTTTAATAAACTACTGGTGATTTATGAGGATACCCAGAATATCCAGAATTGTCACAGTGATAGCAACGAATAAATAATTAAAAGAGATATCAGCTAAGGTTCAGTGAATGCTGATTGAATATTCATACCTTTCTCAGCATTTGAAATTATTTTGCTTTTTCTCCATCAAGAAAATTTGTACCTATATGCCCCTTGAGAGAATTAGAGAATCAGAGAATGGTTTGGGCTGGAAGAGATCTTCAAGATCATCCAGTTCCAACCTCACAGATCTGGGCAGGGACACAGGAGACCAGGTTTCTCAAAGCCCCTTCCAGCCTGGCATTAAATGCTTCCAGGGATGGAGCATTCACAACTTCTGTGACAGCCTGTGTGAGTGCCTCACCCTCATAGTAAAGAATTTCTTCTTAATACCTTCCAGGTATTAAGGTAGAACAATGTATTGAGATTTATATTAAGATAATACAAAGTTGAATCATGGTGGTCTTTAAGGTCCCTTCCCACCCAAGCCATTCTATGAATTCCCACAGGCAAAATTTCAAAGGAGGAAATACAGAGCAATCTGTAACATCACCCCTAGCAAACAGTTTACCGTGAGTTTTGCATCCTTTGAGGGGAGCAATGCCCATGGGCAAACCCACTTCTGGGAAGACAGTGTGGTAACCAGCCTGTTATCCACAAATTTATCTGTGTATTGCACTAGTGTATTCCTGAGGGTCTGAGAGTGCCTACCAGAACCTGAGGCTGCTGCGTGTCTGAAAGCTGACATGGTTTAGTATGAAGTCAATTCCATCAATTCAATAGTCTTAAGTCCAAGTAAATGAATGTTCTGCATCCTTTTGGATTCGGGTGCCTTCATTCTACCTAAGGCTGACCTTAAAAGCCTATATCCCTTCTCAGAGCTGGCACCAATTATCAATAAGGAGCAGGATGAAGCAAAATCTTTGAATTCTGCTTTGCTAAGCCGGTGCTCATTTCTCACTCCCTGGGCAGAAAAACATTTTATTGAAGCATTTTCTCTTTGTGAAGCAAGTGATACATGTTCTGTGGCAACATATCCTTCCCCGGCTGGGAAATGCTAATTAACACTGATTCTTAAAAAAATATTTGGTTTCCTCTAATTTAACTATTAATTCAGATGCAATACTGAGAGGGAAATGAAAATGAAAGGTGTTTTTTTATTATTATTTCTCTTTTTCTAATTTATACAAATGAAGACACAATTAAGCAGCCTGAAATTTAATTACAACTTGCATTTCATGTAAGCAAACACTTTAAAATTGAGAATGCTAATCTTGAATGCAGAAATTGCCATAATGGAACAGAAAAAAATCCAAGTTCAAGCAGCATAGGATAAGCTTTTGCCACTGTCATTTTGCTCACGGTCACAGAAATGTGATATGGACAGATATTGTTTCTCATGTTGCTTGTTAGCAATAGGACAAGAATGGAACAACATTAGTCTCAGCTGGCATTTATAGCATCCCAACTACACTGAAATTTTAGTTTTTCTCAGTTTTCACCAAATACATGTGTTTCCTGAGGGCAAGCCAGTGCACTTCAATGACACTGATATTTACACTGACTGTGAATCCGATTTTACAGATCCAGAAGCCCATGGATTTTCTTTGCCAAAAAAGGAAAAAAAAAATAGGCAGTAGTTGCTTTTTTAAATCCTAGATTTCTTAGTATTTTGCAACAACAGCTCCAAACTCCTCTTAGTATTTGGGATTTGCATTACACATACCCTTTGTAGTCATCTGCTGCTGTTCAAGCAAGTGAGATGGACAAGAGAGGTATTAGTTGCAATAACTTGTATGATTGTGCTCTTTATAAGTTACTATTCCACCACTGCACTATTTGGATGCCTGCCAACAGAAACTCAACTGATGTGACTAATGCTAGTCATCGGGAATTCATTTTTTCTTGTGGTTTCCCCAGAAATAAAACTGAATTTCATTTGAGTGTGTTTCATGTCCACACAGATTTGGGCTACTATTAAAAATAAAAGTTTTAAAAATAATTGAAAATCCCACAGTGAAGATGGGGCATCGGCCATAAAGGTGTGCAAAAATACTTTGCTCTGCAAGATTTCATTCTTTCTCTGAGAGTTTGGTGACCATTATGATGTCCAGGCAGCACACTGTAGCATTGCCCTGGTAGTGCAGGATTGTGCTCACTTTTTATTGTTTATACAAGGGGAGAATGCAAAGTACAAAGAGAAGTCATAACCCAAGAGAAACCTTCGAGTCCATGGAAAAACTGAGAGGTGACTCCCTAGCTACCTTTTCACCGAAATATCCTCCAGGTCAAAATATCCACTTAAACTATTTCTTTATTCTCAGAGATATTTGAGAAGGCCCCAGTAAGCATTTTCAGAAGAGGAACCCTTAGCTAAACTCTTGGCTTGGAAGGGTTTTCAGAGTGCACATAGCTGCCACAAAGGTTGTGGCACTGTATGGCAGCTCCAGCTACGTCACTTAGGTGATGAAATCATGTCCAACACTGAAGAACTCACAAAGGCTGGAATGAGGATATATCCAGCCTAGTCTCAGTCTGAGCTGATTTTAGCCTTTTTTCTGTGTAATAAAAAGTTCCCCAGCTGTCAGATGAGTATTGCCCAAATTGTGTTATCCTAAATAATTTTAGTTCATCTCTGAATGTCCTGTGTGGAAAAGTCTAGCAAACCCGAGTAGTCATGCCATAAAACATAGCATGTCTCTGTGTTAATTGAAGCTGGAGGAGGCGATGGTGAAGCTTCACTTTTTCTTGAAACCAGTGCTTAGACTGTGCTAAACCAGTTTTCTTAGACTGTGCTAAGAAAACATCAAAGTATAACCAGGAAGCTCCCCTGATTATAGAGTAAGAACTTCCTCACTATAAGCATCATGTGAAGATGGGTGGAGAACCTGGGATAATGGTAACTCATCACAATCCCTTCCTCCTTGGGAAAAAGGTAACACTGACCTTGGCAGTCAGGGAGACACTACAAGGCCAAGGGTAAAAACATAAAAAAAAAAGGAGGCAAATACTAGACTTTGTCCAAATCAGTCAGTAATTGTATAGTATTGTGCCTGACCTAATAAGAATCGTAGTATTTCTTCTTAGAAGGTTAATACATTAATTATGCTAGAAGCAATTTCCAGTTCTCATAACTGAGACTCATAACTTGTCATAACAAGATTTCCCTTGTAAAAACAGAAGGGATTTATAAGCTGCTTGATCTCAGGCAGAATAAAGACCAGGTACAATGGACTTGTAGAGATCAAGAGAAGGATTCAGTTACCTAAACACAGGCATTTAATGCCCTTTGAGACATCTTGCCTGGTTTACAGCTGCTATGGCTTATGGATTTCCCATAAATTCTGTGTCATTGCTGCCAGCTCATACCCAAATGATGTCCTGCCTACAAAATCAAAGCAGCTTGTTTGCAGAAAGACCTGAGCATCTAGAATCACCAAAGATAGTTCTGCACATCTGAGGATGGAACTGTGCACTGTTCCATATGCTGACTGCTTAGGCACAAAGGAAACCCATCATAACCACCTTTCTTTGCCAAGTGATATTGCTTTGGCTACTTTGACTGGAAATTGGGTTTTATTTGCTCATCTCCTTTGTGCCTGACAGAATTAAAAACATTCTGGGGGCTTTATGCGCAGAAGGTGTCAGTTTATTGAAACGCTTTTATCCTTGTATTTTGGAGTTGGTAATTACCTCTCACAAGTGAAACAAAAGGCAAGTCACTGCTCTGGCTGCCTTTCATTTCCCTTCAAACTGAATGTGACTCCAGACTGCTATGTTCTTGGCAAGGATTTTACTAATACAGCAGGTTGTTACTAACCAATGTTATTCGCATGATACAAAATTAATTAGAAAAGTCTGTTCTAATTTATAAATATGCAATTATGGTTAAATAAATCGGAAGTTGAGGCCTTGCAAGGTTCCCAGTGGGTTGTTATTTTCACAGTTCCAGTGCATCCAGAAGAAAGAGTCACTGATCTGTCCTCTGATGTAAAAATGCAATTTACTTTATTCAAGTGAGAATTGCAGATGTATTGAAACCTGGTTTTGGAATTTGTTCAAATTAATCATTATGAAAACAAGTGAATTTGTGGAATAGCTTTTACAAAAAAGCGCAGTCACCAAAATACACTAATTACTTTCTAAGACCAAGTAATCTGTGTCCAAATAAGCAAAAGGAGGGTGTAAGCTTCATATTGCTCTGTATGATACCCCAGATATTGAATTCAGAGAGATCAAAGCTCAGTGAAAGTAAATAAGGCCTCTTGCTCTATGTCCCAATCTGCTCCTCTTTGAAAGTCTGTATTACCCATCTCTATTTCACAGGCTCTTCTATGACTCTCTGATATCCTGACTTCCTGAGTACTAAAGGTCACAGAGCTCCCCTCCCTGACTCCATACTGAGATTAATTCATCCTATCTCCATGCTGCCTGTCTTTGGCCCTTTGTACATGATAATATTTTTATTTTTTTTTAACAAATGAAAATCTGTTATTACAAACTTTGCTTTTATTGAGGTTCTTTTTTATTCTGTCTAATGACAAAAAGCTCTCATAGGACTCCAAAGAAAGAGGCTGTGTCCAGTATAAAAGCACTGCAGGTTATTACTAGGCCATTGACTGTAACTGTTGGATTGCATCCACACACAATGTTCTTTTACAAAATTTTGTTGTTATTAAGTTTGTTTGAATAGTTCACAGGGGACTGAAGCCTAGGCCACACAATTTAACAACTCCCACCACACACATCCTATGGCCTACATACGGGAAAGAGTCACCAGTTCTCAATTGCCTTCTCAAGGTTTCTTTGAGATGCCCAGACAAGAAACTCTCCTAAAAAACTTCACAAACCAGCCTGGACTGAAAACTGATGCAGCATTAAGAACACACTTGAATAAATGAAACACCAAGGGTAAAAGAATATTACTATGGCCTTCCTCACCCATATCAGATCAACTAGAAAATATATTTTTAGTTGATTCCTCATTCAAGAGAAATTTATTACATCTCTGAATGATGCCTCTATTCAACAGGATGTTAGCTTCTCATGGACTTCAAAGGGACCAAAATCTCATATCATAGAATCACAGAATATGTTGAGTTGGGAAGGACTCACCAGAATCATCAAGCCCCTGGCTCTGCACTTCTTTCAACATCGTCTGTAGGTTTAAATAGCTCATTTCAGTTCCCTGATGTAAGTCTGGAGTAGTTTCAGAGACCTGAAAAGAACTGAAGCCTGAAACTGTGAGATAATATTTGTTTGATTTGGAAATCTGGAGGAATGATCAGAAAGAAAAGCAGAGATGTTATTGCAGGACTGATTGGAAGTTGATGTAAGTTTGCACCCTCCTGTTTTTTGAGGTGTTTTCATGGTAATAGAGAGGCCTAAGGCCTTCAGAGGCGCAGTGAGATACATAAGACAGAGGCATAGTCTTTCCAGCATCCCTGGCTGAACAGCAAAGTCTTGACTTGGTGATTTTGAGGACCATTTCCAATCTTAATGGTTCTATGATTCTATGATCCCATAACTGGACTGTGCCCGCAGAAGACAAAACAAGCCAGCAGAGATCTGAATTACTTTGAGTGTTTGCCAGATCAGTGGGGATGTACAGTCATTCCACTCTAGTGGCCATTTTTCATTTAGGAAATCAGGTGCATCTGAAATCAGGTGCAATTAACCTGGATCATCTAAAATCTCTGAATCATGCTAAGCTGCTTATTTGATCTAATGTTCCTACTTCATTTGTTGGCTTAGCCTTAAAGGAAAGAAAAGGAAAACGGGGGAAAAAAACTTCCTATGGGTGCACTAATCCAAGTAGGACTAACAATGAAGGCTGATACTGAGCACATCAAGGAGAGTTTGCTTTTCACTCACGTGCTGGCAAAGTCCATCATAAACAGAAGCCAGTTCAAAGCCCTTAACGGAGTCCAAATCCCATGTCAGTTGTGTGCACAAAGGACCAGGTTCAGTGGCCTGATTCACAGTCCTGACTCCCTTTCACACAAAACTGTGTAGGAGGGGAAAAAAAACCGAATAAACATTTAAAAAATACAAAAATGATACATAAATGAGTCTTAGGAGGAAGGGAGAAGCTCTGAATCCTTTCAAGCACATGTTGCCAAGGAAACTCCTCCTTGTTATCCTTTTCATCCTGCTTCTCTGACACTCTCTGTGGAGAGAAATGACATTGGGGATCTCTTCTTGTAGAGGGGGTGATTTGAGATAGTAATTACAAATGTAACTGGGTTTTTTTTGTTTTGTTTTGGTTTGGGGTTTTTTTGGGTTTGGTTTTTTTTGTTTTTTTTTTTTTTAGATTGTGACAAGGTATAAGGTTATCCCAAGGCAAAGAATTTAGAAAGGAAATGAATATAACTATTGGCAAGTGTTTTGAGGAAAGGAAGAGTGTGAACTTGCTGTTTATAAACACTTAGATCTTCAGTACTTGAAGCAAATGAGAGGTTTCCTTGATATTATGAGCTTTCTTAATTCTGTATTGTTGTGTCAACCCCACACACTGTATGTATAATGTGCCAAATAATCAAGAAAATGTATTGTTTGTTTCTATTCTGTGTCTTAGGCATATGTGAAGTACATTCCTTCATAAAATCAATTGTCTCGATTCACCTTCATGTTGTTCTAGCGTGCAGATGCCAGTGAAACCTGTCTGGGATCACATTACAGAGGGGACAAGTTAGTCTCCCAAAAGGGCCCCAACATCACGGGATCCAGTGGACACCATCATGATGAAGCAGACTGGAAGTTGCTCTAGATCCTCCCTTTTGCCAGTATTGGGACATTTTTCCCAAGACTGCTCTAAAACATCTTTGTCCATTCCACTTATTGTCCCAAGCACATTTCTGAAGGGAGCCACAGAGTTCCTATACCTAGAAAATTATATGACATCAAAGGCTTGAAAATATGTATAATAAACTACATCCTTTTCCATTGTTTCTATGCATTTAATGCAACACTAAAATAGTAAAATGGTCACTGAGGGTTATAAAATTACCTTGTTGCGATAGAGGCTTGAAGTCTCCTCTTTTGGCATCTGGGTATGCACAGAATGACAGGGATAACTTGCCATTTTCAGAAAATTATATTCTTCTGTCTTACGCTTCTTCAAAGATTTTCTTCTAAAGGGGAAGCCATGGACTAGGACTTCCTGGTTTCATGAGGGACCTGAGCCATTGGCATACAAATTCTTAGGGAGCATTGCAACCACCTAGGTTTTATACTGCAAGAAGAATAGAGAATAGGACTGTTCTTGCCTACTCCAGGACTGAACTACAAAGAGAAATGGTCAAGAGATTGCTGTGGTCTCTGATTTAGTAGGCATGCATTAAAAGAGGAGGACTCTTTGTTTCCCCAAGGAGCAAGGATATATCACCTTAGGACTGGACTGTTCAGCCCTGTCTGAAGCAAAATTTATTTATGCCTCCTGACTAACAGTAATGTCAAATATTCCATTGCCTGCACTGCTTGGGCAGCAGGAGGGCTGGAGAGGAGGCTGACACAAAGATACGAAGACAATCACTGAACTCAGACTCTTCAGGTTAAGTCAGTTTTTTCAGATCTGACTGCCAAGAAAAAAAAAAAAAGTTTTGAATTTCCTCAAGGAATATAAAAGAAAGAAATGGATCTGTTGGAATGAATCCAGAGAAAGGCCACTAAGTTGATCACAGTGCTGAAAAACCTCTCCCATGAAGAAAGGCTGAGAGAGTTGGGTCTGTTCAACCTGGAAAAGAGAAGGTTCTGGAGGGTGCTGAGACACTGAAACAGGCTGCCCCAGAGAATTTGTGGCTGCCCCATCTCCAGAAGTGTTCAAGGCCAGGTTGGATGGGGCTTGGAGAAACCTGGTCTAGTGGAAGGTGTCCCTGACCATGGCAGGAGTTTGGAATAAAATGATCTTTGAAGGTGCTTTCTATCTGAAGCCATTCTCTGATACTTCTATGATTCAATGACTTATATACTGAATGGTTTGGGGTTTCAGACCATTCCTGTGTCTTGCCATAAGCACTGTGACCATGGGTGAATATTTTGTTAAAGGTTTCAGTACATGTTCACTCTCCAGATTCTTTCCAGCCCTGTTTTCCGACTAGATGCACAGATTACCTGATTTGCACCCAAAGTACCAGATGAATCTTAGACCTCATTTTCCTCTCTTTCGTTGTTCATTTGTCAATTAGCCATTTTTATCTAGGGATACACCCCATGGCCTCTGTGGTGAAACCATTTAAAATCCCTAATTTTCAAAAGACACAGTGATCATGCATTTATTGGTAAGCTAATTGAAGAGACATTGGACCCGTATTAATTTTTGGGGTTCTGTATACTCACTGCCAACTTGAATTTCCAGTCAGGGTTACAAGGTCTTTCTCAGATCTTCATAACAAAATGGCTATCGAGGGATAGAGTAAATTCTGTGTTGGATAGTAAAGGCAAGGCATAACATTAATGAACCTAATGTTAATAAATATAAAGGAGAAAGAAAGAGGGGGGAAAAACGAGATATTACAAAATTAAGGGATGTAGTCATTATTTGTCAGTAAAAGGTAAAAGTAAATCTAAGCAAGTTGAAAACAAGAGGGCAGTAAAATGCCATTCAGGCAGAGGTAATGCCAGAAAGAAAAGAATGAGTCCTGTGCATTTCTACATTTCACACCAGGTTTGCACTCAATAAATCAACACATGGATTTAATTGCTGTGACAAATGAATATAGTGAGGAGAGTCAAATTCTGCTGGGTAATGCAGTCATCCAGCAAAACCCTGGTCAGCAGAGATATGTAGGTCAGTCATTATGGACCCGTGAGCAGAGGGAGTCCCTCATGTGAGAGCCTAGATAAAAATCTCACAGTGTAATCTCTAATAAAATACCAGACTGTAAGTGTGTCTGGCTTCCGCATCCTTCTTAATAACCTTTAGCAGAAGAAGAAGGTGTTACATAAAATGGCAATTAACAAGACTGACAGAGTAAGAGACTGGGATTTATTGTTGGATTTTTCTGGTTGCTTGATTATTTAGTTGGTTTTTTAGCTGTATTTCTACTTCCACTTTTAAAACCAAATTCAAAAAGGAAATCAGCTGAGATTTTAAAGATTGAAAAAAAGGAAATGAGAGCTTGATAAAACCAGTATCCCAAATAAAGACAGTAGGATGGTGTTGCAGCCCATGTTCCCCATGACCTCTGTCATAATCTGTCATATGTGGAGATGAGATCTCAAAGGGACTGATGAGGCAATCCTCCTATGAGGAGTGATGAAGTATTGAGGATAATGCCCACTCCTATACATAGGTCTCAGCAGTGCTGGAACCCTCCTTCAGCCCTGTGCTAGATGGTAGAAGTTATTCCAGTACATGAGATTGATTTTTTGTATAGTCAATTACATTTAGAAAATATAGGCTCTGCATCTTCCTAATATTTACTTGCCTGAGCAAAACTGATTGCAATTCCTGCTCCGAGGAATTATTTTTTCCGCAGTATGGATCATGTTACCTATTCCCTGCTGTACCCTTTTTCTGACATCAGTGCAAGTGATGGGGATGACATTGAACCAATTTTCCACGTCCAAATTAATACATTCCTCTGATGGAAACAACATATTCTCCCAAATGCAAGGAAACCTTCTCCTATCAGGGGTTCTGAGCAACCTGGTTTAGTTGAAGACATCCCTGCTCATGCCAGGGGGGTTGGAGCTAGATGATATTTAAAGGTCCCTTCCAACAATATTGTTCTATGATCAGGATGTCCTTGTGGAAGAACACAAACAAGATCTAAGGTGCCTTTTCTACTGCTGAGCTCATTGTAACTGATAAGCTCTTTAAACACATTAATATCAGTTATAGCAGTGAATCTCATAGGAACACCACTGCCTCCAGGAGATCTTGTACTTCTTTTCTCTGTTTTTATCACAGATGGAGGAATAGTGCCACCCAAAAATACAATGCATAATAAACTTGTATAAAACATGTTAAAATAGTACACATGGCTAGAAATGCTACTTTGCATCTTCCTAGCTGCATTGTCAGGAGCTTCTGCTGATGAGATCCTGCAATTGCATCATATTTCCCCAAGAAAACTCAAAATATTTTATAGAAATTTTGCAAGTTCAAATATTAACATGCAATACTCACTGGTGGCAATTAAGGCATTTTGCTTTGTTATTCTGATAATATGTGAAAGATTGAAAATTTTTTCCTCTGATTCCATAATTACTAAAGCAGGGGTGACCATGAGCAGGTAGGAATGACAAAGTTGAATTGTAGTCAGCTGCATTCTCTGCCCATTCATCTACAGATGCCTCAGTGGGTAAAAAATTAATAAATCCTTTGTATTAATCTCCACAATACTGAGGGAACATATTTTGCTTCATGGAATATATCGAGGTCAAATTCACCTTTTCTAGCAGGTTATTAGTTTTATGGATTGGCCTGCCATGGTATCGGAGTTTTTTTTTTTCTTTAGCCTTCTGACTTACTCACTTACCCACAAAGAGCTTTTGCTTTCCCCTCCCTTCCCACTTCTTTTTCTTACTCCTCCAATAGCATGCTTTTAGTTACATTGTACAGCCCAGCTAGCAAAAACAAAGAGATATTAATTCTATTATTTTGTTTCAATTTTCCTTTCAGTCAGGGATCCTGTCTACTTGGACATTTATTGGTTCTTGGAGAGACAAAAGGGCTTAACTAATCAGAAGGGACATATGCTAATTGTAAGGTGCAGAAAACCAAAAGCTATTCCTCCAGAATGTAGGACATGCAGTCTTAAATATATAACACAGCCACAGAAAAAGGACAGGTTTTAATTATTTTTCATGAAGACCCCTGAATTACTTACAGTGGCAAAATCTGGGTTTTCTAGATGCATGATGGCTCACACCTGAGCTTAGTTTCTTTTGGCTCAGATCCCAGGGAGTGTTATCAGAGGAGTTCATGCGGTATCTTGCTAACAGAAAGATATCTTTTTGCCATTTAAATTATCTCAACCATATTTTATGACTGTGACATATTTTACGACCTTATGTAATGATAGATGATGGTAGAAGACGGGCTACTCCTTGTTGAATTTAGGGCAGTCTCAAAACAGAGGGAGAATAACCTCTATATTAAAGAGAACTTTCTTTACCAAATGGGCCCTGAAGGTATACTACTGTTATTTATTACCTTCCAGCAAATCCTTCATTGCCAGAAACAATCTTCCTCCTTTATTTTATTTATTTAATTAGTTATGTTAGCTCTGATGATTTATTCAGGCCCTGTGAAGTTTACAGTAAGTTTATTCAGTTGCCACAGGAAGGCAACACAAGAAGAGACAAAAATAAACTTAAGTCTGTGACACAAGAGGCAGATAAGTATTTTGTCTCAAAATTTGTCAGATACAGACCCATCATCTTTTGCAAATGAGAGCACTAATCAGTAGTCTTGAGTCTGAGCTGAATCTTCAAGTTGCATTTGGGAAACTATCATTTATATTCCAAAGCTGTTATGCATTTGAAGTTGGATTAAAAGTGGTACTGGGAAATATTGTATGAGACAAGTTTATTAAAATAAAATCTGCACTGAAAATATGCTCTCTGGAGGAAATAAATTATGTCGTATTATCTCGTAAGTTAATTTATTTTCCTTTTCTTTTAATATATTCCCATTAAGGCTAACATTTACATCTTTTGGTTATACTCATCTGGAAAGACCCAGGTCGGGCTACCCAACACACTGGTGTTAAATGGAAGGTACAGGACAGTGAGTCAACTAGCCTGTAAGAACAGACATAAAGTTTTTATGCTGCATTTTGATTTCATATTCAGGGAGGAAAAAAGTTCATTTTACAATGTTTTCTTCAGGGAAAATGGGCTCATAACATTTAGAATGAAAAGGGGTGATGTGAATAAAAGACTCATGCTTGGAAAAGAGGTATTAGATATAGATGCCCAAAGTCATTTGTTGACCTTGAGAGAACATTGAGATTAAACTTTTCTTTTTCCATTCAAAAAAAAGGCAGAGCTTTCTTGGAGGAAAACGCAGCATAATCGGACCCATTTTTCAATGTAGTACCATACAGAGACACATATATAATAATCAGTGTTGGCCTGATCAAATCACAGATCTAAGTCTACTTTTCTAGATGGGTAATTTGACTTCTGTTTTGTTTGATTTTACTTGGGTTTTTTTTTTTTCCCCTCAAAAGTAGGCAGCCTCAAGGACTTCTGATCATCTCAAAGTCCTTCATGCATTTACTCTGATAACTGTATCAAGAAATAATATTAGTTTGTTTTTGGAGGCAGAGAGAATTCTCAGGAACAGAATTTAAGTGACTACAACAAAGTAAATACTTCTGGCTTTGGGTGGAAACAGAGCTTAACTCCAAGGTCTTTCCAGTAGTGGAGTTCCCAATATAGGTTTACAAAGCCTCATTTCCCTAAGCTAAGTCTATCCCCTTCATTCTTTAACTCCAACATCTTTTCCAGTTCTTTTAGTCCACAGAATATTTCATAGTGTCATGAAAACTGGAACTGCTTTAGAAGTAGGGATTGAGGGGGCCTTATGCAGAATATTCCAGTTTGTTGATTAGACAAAGTATAGAAGACATGCTTTCAAATTCACTCAGGAAAAAAACAAAACAAAACAAAACAAAACAAAACAAAATAAACAAACAAGAACAACAACGACAAAAAAAAAAAAAAAAAAAGAGAGCAGCACCAAGCTACCTTTAATTTCCTTAGGTATAGGAGATACACAGACAGAGCCAGCAGGTGCATCCCATGAAGTCTGACTACTGGCCCTAAAAAGAAAGTATTTGACGTAATATCCAAGTCATCAAACACTCAGACCCTATGGTTCTCTCTAAAATTATACAACCATAGGCAAGTCTGAGTGTACCTGGTAGTGATTACTTTTAGGCTATATTGGAGAAATCTGAAATGGCAGAAATCTTTCAGTAGTGACTGAATAGTGGTCTTTCAGAATCTAAACACTAGCTCTGTGACCATCTAGATGAATTTAGCAGCTTAAACAGATCTTTTAAAACCCAATTCATAGTCATCTATGAGGAATTGGATATTAGGTATTACAGGTGAAGTCTCCTAAGATCCAGCTCAGCCTCCTAACTAGGAATATCACACGTATGCTGGCTGAGAAGTTTGTCAAGCACAATTAGCTCTCAAGTAGTTACTCTCTTTTTTTCTTGTTTGCTAGTTTATGTAAGGTTTGATTTACAAAGATAAGACATTGCTATTACATGGGCCACAGGATTTGTTATGTCATGCAAGTTACGTCAGATATTACTAGAAATATAGATTGGGAAAATCGCCTCTCTCTGATAAAAATATCAGTGGTCTTAATCATGCTTACAGGGATGCTGTATGTAATAAATTCATAATAGAAGACTTCCTTCCACATAAATTGCAGCAAGCTCTCTGTTCCTTTTCCATAATTCAGGCTTTTTCGCAAATTGCTCTGTCTGCCTGGTCCCCTGGGAAACCTGTGCACAGACATACAATACTGGGGAAAAAAAAAAAAAAAGAAAGAAGAAAAATCCCTTTGTCCTCAACACACACATACACACAGAGCTATTTTACCTAATGGACAAATGCAGATTATTTCACACTATAGCTACAGGCATGAAGCATTCAGGACTGGAAGAGGAGGGGAAATACACTGTTGACACTAATGCCTGCAGGTGTGGAAACAGAGGTGTCTATAAATTTCCATTGAATTTACTACCTAATGGGGTGGTATTTTTTCAATAATTCTTGTGCACTTGTCACAGAAATTTCAGAAAATTGTCTATATATTGTATTGCATGTCATAAATACTGTAATTTATGGTGCAATTTATTTGTTGGTCCTTGCAATCTAGTGCACAGTACTAAATTTGGGAACAGCACTTTTTTGTCAACTTGGAAGTGTAATCAGTGGTAACATATCTTCAAGATTCCATTCTGTTTTTCTCCCACTCCCCAAAATGACTAATACTTCTATTAATGGAGAAAAAGGAAAAAATAATAAGCCAGACAAAGATGGATTTGCAAATGGAGGCACAAATAATACGAAGGAGACTTGGATGACTTGCACAGTTGAATGGTCACATCCAGAGGGTAGTGGCAAGTGGCTCAATGTCCAGGTGGAGATCTGTAGTGAGTGGTGTCCCTCAGAGGTCTGGTGCTCTTTAATATCTCTATCAGTGATACACAGAGTGAGATTTAGGGTGCCCTCAGCAGTTTGCAGATGATATGAAGTTGTGCAATGCAGTTGACACAACAGAAGGATGGGATGCCATCCATAGGGATCTGGACAAACTTGAAGAGTGGTCCCACAAGAACCTAGTGATCAACAAGTCCAAGTGCAAGGTGCTGCACCTGGGTCAGGGCAACCACCAGTATCAGCACAGGCCGGCAGATGAAATCACTGAGAGCAGCCCTGTGGAGAAGCCTTTGGGGACTCTGGTGGATGAAAAGCTGGAGATGAGCCAGCAGTGTGCACTCACAGCTAAGGAAGCCAACAGTGTCCTGGGCTGCATCAGAAGCGTGGTCAGCAGGCTGAGGGAGGTGATTGTCTCTGTCTACCCTTCCCTCATGGGGCCCCACCTGGAGTTCTGTGTCCAGGTCAGGCTCCTCAGGAGAGGAAACATGTGGGCCTTGTGGAGTGTGTTCAGAGGAGGCCATGGGTTGCAATATAGAGACAAAGGGGACACTTATTTCTTCATGCAGAAAGCTGAATACTTATTCACATAGCTTATATTTATAGGAATATCAAAAGGCACTGTGTTAAATCCAATTGATTAACAATCCACTGAAACTCAGTTCATTGGCTGGTTAATGGCCAATGTTCATGTCCATCAAACCTCTCTCTTTCTACATAGTTTATATTTTTTTTCACAGATTCTCATGGGATAGACTTTTATTTTTTGCTGGTGTGAACTGTTTTTCTCACAGGAATAGATTGTTATGCAAATTTATTTTAATTCTTAGAATTATTTTCTCCTGGGAACTTTACAGGGCAGCTGTTAACTCAACTGAAATAGCAAGGCCTGATTTTATAAGACCTTTCTTTTATAAGGTTTTACCTATATGCAACAGCCATGAACACAGAGGGATAGAGCATATCTCCTGTGAGGACAGGCTGAAAGAGTTGGAGCTGTTCAACCTGGAGAAGACTCTGAGGATCCCTCATTGTGGCTTTACATACTGAAATACTTGAATACTGAAAGAGGTCTTATAAGAAATACGGGGACTGGCTTTTCAGATTGGCCTGTTGTAGCAAAACAAGGGATAAAGGTTGAAACCCAAAAGTGGGTAAATTTAGTCTAGATACAAGGAAGACATTTTTTTCAATTTTTTTCACTGAAGGTGGTGAAACAATGGACCAGGTTGCCCAGAGAGGTTGTGGATGCCCTATCCCTGGAAACATTCAGGGACAGGTTGGATGAGGGGCTGAGCAACCTGATTTAATTGCAGAGAGGGCTGTTCTATATGACCTTTAAGGGTCCCTTTCAACGTGAACCATTCTATGATTCTATGACTTTAAAGAGGGGAAATGGAGACTAGAGCTCCTCTTTCAGGGTACGTAGGACACAAATTCATATTGGCTATATGGTTACCTCCTGATAGTCTACAGGTAAATTGTTTCCTAGATCATTTTCCCTTTCAAGAACAAATATATCTGTGCCTCAGAAACCATAAAATCATCTCCTAGGAAAATTCAGAAAGAAAAGGCTCCTGACCAAAGGACTTAAAAGGACTTCAGGTATTTCCATTCTCCTTTAATATCAATATTTGTAAGGATCTTAGCAGAAGTACTCTACCCTGTTCTGGAATTCAAAATTAGCATGGCCCACTTAATGAAATATAAACAATAGTGATGATATTCCATGAGCAGCGAAACCGCATCTGCCAGCCAGCCTAGGTGCCTAGCCTCTTCCCTAAATAAATAAAAGGATCAGTGTGATCTACCTGGATAAAGAGAAACAGTTCAAATATGTGTCAACTTTTGATATTTTCATTTTAACTAACAATTTCATTTTCTAAGCTGGAAATAATATCTGCATAAAATAGTGTTTAGGGGGATGGTATTCTTTAAAAAAAAAAAAGATATGAGGGAGGAAATTCTTCTCCTATTAAATAGTGAAAGTAGGCCAAGTCTCCGCTTGGATCCAAAGCTCTTCAAAATAATTCATCATTTTCTTTTCCTTCTTCCCTTACCCTAGTTTCAGATTGTTGGAGGGGTTTTTGGGGTTTTTTTGTTTTTTTTTTTTTTTTAAGAAAGTTAAATGAAAATCAAGCTTCTAAGTAGCTCTTGGGATCCCTGTGAATTCCACATCAGGACTTCCCAGTGTGCTGCTCAGCTGCAACAAAAGGATAAAAGAATATCAATGTCTCTTGTTCAGATAAACAGTTGTAGGCCTTTTATAACAAAGGGAGTGATTTAGTCTTTTACTTGAGCAAGAGTAATAAAACATTCTTTTCCATCTCAGGCTGTAGTGTAAGTAGATTTGTCCCAAATGTTTTAAAAAGTGGCTATATATTTATAGTCATTCTGCAAAGGTTCAGGTAACAGAACAAGGGCCAAACAAGTGAGGATCAGACTTTCCATCATCACTGACCATTTGCCTTTATTAGGAAACAGGGTGGGATTCACCTCATCCAGCTTTAGGGATCTTCAGTGTAGTGCCTCTAGCTGTGCCAGTCACCTCAGGTTTCTTTGCAGTCAGCTGAGAGAAAAGGCATGAGTGAATAAATATAATTCCCACGACCTACTTTAGAAGCCTAAATTCAGCCCATGCAAGGATTTATCTCTCTTCATAGACGAGAAAGAGGTTCTAAGTGAAAATGTAAATTTTTTCCAGATGAACTACACTGTAGATGACCTGAAGAAGCGGGACATGAGAACATCGTGAGATGAAACGTAATACCTTTTGTAAGGCCCTGATCAGGAAGAAAATTTATACTAAACTTACTGAGAGTCTGGTCCAAAGGCAAGTTGTCAAATCAAGGTAGGAGAAAGATATTTTTATAGGAAATAAAAAGGAAGATTTTTAACCAGAGAAAATAAAGACCAAAACTATTTCTAATTGTAGTGGTGAGAACACCATTGCCCTGAAAGAATTAAGCATTAAATGAATTTTAGCTAATTGATCCTTTTATTTTCTAGTCTTGAGTAACTTCTGCATATGAAAAAAAAATCATGAATTCAAAGCGACTCACTTTCAAACTTAAAATGTTTTCTTTCTATTTTTAGTAAGACCTCATGCAAGAGCAGCACTGTTCAAATGCTGGACATGAAATTTAAAAATGGGGTACAATGATAATGCTGAGAGTCACCTTTCAAGAATCAGCTGCAGGTTAGGGGCTGAAGACTTGCATGAGATTAATTTACTGTGGGTACAGCATCACTAATTTCAACAGGACACAGGGTTCTGCCATCAGTAGTGTTAATTGCAGGGTTTAGGACAAAATCTGCAATGACATTTGGGCCTAAAAAGTTATTGAACCTCCGTGGTATGTGTGGTCATGCAGTGTTTCCTCTCATTATGTTGAATAAAACCCTATCCTGGGTAAAGCACACAAGTTTCTGCTTCAGGCACTGTCCCTGCCTGTGCAGCAGTGGAGCAGCTCAGGAACCCCAAGCCCTCAGCCTTTGGCACCTCTTTGGTTTCAAAGCAGAATGTGGCACTAGCTGGCAGCTCTGGCTGGCATCCCCCTGTTCACATCTCACTTGTCTCTCCTGGCCCTCACACCAGCTTGGGGGAGATCAACTTCCCCGTGGCTTTCAGCCGACCTTACTGTGCCCTCTGATATGAAAAGCCATGAAGCAGTCCTCATTCAAAAAAAATGGGGTCAAATTCTGGTCTCATGATGAAAGAACTCTCTCTTTTTCAAGTGTGGGTCTTGCACTCATTAAATTTATTGCACAGAGCTAACAGACAACCAGAATTTAATAAAGATAATACTATGAAAACTGGAGTTTCTTACAGCATAGCTGCAAGAAAGGAGTTGAAGACTGAAAATCATTTCAGTAGATATCTATGAAAGGGGATAATCCTGGCTGAAAGTTAAATTACTGAGTTTTGCTATATAATTATTAATGATCTGTAATAATTTCAACTTTGTATTATTTATTAATGGGCTGCATAGATTCTTGGTGCCACAAACAAATGGATTACAGAGTATATGTGTTGTTCAGATTCCTTTTTTTTGTAAAAGTATATTTTATGACTTTTGATATTTTCACTGATCCACGATACCATGTGTTTGTTATTTCAATAATAAAATTCCAAATTATAGTATGTATCTAGTTTGATCAAACTGGAAAATCAGGAAGATAATTATTCTGAGAGCTGATGGAATTGGGTGGTAAGGCTGGACTTGATCTTGCCATTTAGTCACTGAAAAGTGGGAATTGAACAGAGAAGCTGACAAAGCTTTAATGAATAATGGTTTGACTCTCCCACCATGCCTGGAAGTGGGAGGACATCAACAGTTTGCTGGAGCCACTTTTAACAGAAAGAACTGCTTGTTTCTCATATATCTCCACATGAAAAAACATTCACAAAAACCTACAAGCAGGAGATGACAAATGATTGACAATATGCATCGTTCTAGCAGCTGATACCACCTCTCAAAGGGCAGCGCCTGTTTTGCTGTGTCCATTAGTTCATTGTCCCATGTGACAGATTACTTGTCTGGTGTGCGAGCCAATTCTGCCTCGATACCTGGCACAAAATTCAAAACAAGCTAGACACTCCAAGTGATTTTCATGTCTATGTTGAAGAATATAATCAAAACAAAAAGAAAAAAACCAAAACTATAGGTCTAAGTTGGACCCTTTCAGGGAAAGAATAGTTTGCAAAGTTATTTCTTAGGCTTCTGCTAGCTGTTCTGTCTTAATATAAGATCTCCAGAGAAAGCTGAATTTGAGCTGTGGCAGCCCAGGTACGTGAAATAACTGAGTGGCCTGTATGTGAACTGCCACTGAGTTCAGCATCTGGGTGCTTATGAGCACACAGGAAACCAGGTCTTGTCTGAAATATTCACACAAAAATACAGTCTAAGGAAAAGAGGCCAAAAATCTTGCAGGAACCTTTCACTAAGATTGATGATTATTTTCTGCTACTGAGGAACCCACATAATTTTTACATAAAATTTTATGCCAGTCTCTGATGATGTGTTTCACTTTTACTTGATTCTCAGGGATAATATCAATACAAGAACCACTCAATCTCATCTAATAAAAAGTTTCATGAAACTAGAGGACTGTTGTTGGTACGTACTTCTTCCAACTTACACTTCCCAAATCTGTGAAACAAATGTACTATATTTGCTCCTCAGGTTATACTGTATTCACATAACAGTAGTCCCTTACCTTTCTAACTCTGAGCAGTAACCAGCACATTATCATAGCTGAAGAAAGAGAACTACCAAACAGCTGTAACTATTTTAAAGAATAAATCTCAGAGGAATCTTATTATAAAAGCAAATTTGATATGGACACACAAGCCGGCACAAACTCTGTCCTAGCATAAATCACACCAGTGCCATTATGAATCTGGACCAGGTTTTAGACCCACAGAGGACCCGACCTCTTGCTCTGGCATCGGGCAGCTCAGAAAGGCTGTTCCAGTAATTGCATCCTCAGCCATGCATGTGTTGGGCTGGAGCACACCCCTCTGATCAGCTCGTGGGAGTAGAGACACACAATTCATATAAAGGTGGAAAGACAGCATAAGTTATGTGCCCTGTGAAGGAGCTGCCAAGGTCACTGAACCAGTGTTTTTTGTGTCATTATAGAAAATGAAATTTTGTGGGAGAGACAAATTTCCACAAGGCAGGAAACCGACAGAGTGAGTGTTTTGCAAATGATTCTGGGAAAAAAAAAACAGTACAGAAATATTGTTCTCATTATGAGTACTAGCACATGAGATAATTGTGTTTGAGGTTGGTAATTACCATATTTGCATGTTTAGGTTGTATCTGTTTCTTCCATGTTATTAAGTGACTGCTGAATTATTTCATCAGAATGGCATGCTGTCATCATGGGAGATGAAATATCTTCTGTGTGTCAAAGCACACAGCCGTAAAAAACATTGTATAGCCCCTTGTTTTCATCCTACATCAAACTAGCAAAAAGCAAATTCATTACAGGAAAAGATCAGCAAAGCTAATGGAGCTATGGCTGGGGAGATGGATTTGGGAGTATAGGGCTGTATTATTTAGAGTACCTGGGCTAAGTATCTCCCCATTATTCCCACACACAATGAGATACAGGATTAATAATTATTGTGTTTTGTTCTGTGCACTTACAGACCTTTAGTCTGAACAGTGCAAAATGCTTTATGGATATTAATTAATCAAACTTTAAAAGCCACATTTAGGGCACTTAATTTACTGCTACTTATGCCAGACTTCAATTTATCTGTACACATCATAAAAGTCTTGGAAAGTAGGTAACCCTATACAAGCCTGAAAATACATCCTGATCATTTCCTCAAACCATTTATAAGTTGCCTTTTGAGATATTTCTGGAATTTTCTGGGCAGTCAGCATCAGATATGTAAAACTCAGCCTCCTTAAAGAGAGATTTAAGAAGAAATAAAGGAAACAACTGAAGGCTAATGAAAAACATTGCAAGAAATAGGATAATCCCTTCATAAAGAAACTGCTCATCTGTCTCCTCATATCTTTTCAATCACCTTCATTCCATTCAACTATGGAAGGTCAATGCCAAAGTTGAGTAATTAACCAATGCAAGTACGGAAAATGAAAAAGAGTGGTTTGGAACAGGATTTTTGGTATTGGCACTCAGTTTTTGGGTATTACTATTATTCAAAAATGAGTAAAATAAGCAGAATTACTTGCTTGGAATTAAATGAAAATACACAAGTGAGAAATCTAATTTCAAAATTAAATCAATTCATTTTCTGAGATCCTTTTATTTTTAGTCTTACCCTCCAATCAGGTCAATCACTGAATATTGAAATTAAGCAAATCACTAAATGACTATCTTTAAAAAATGCCCTGGTTTCAGTGCTATTCCTTTCAGCTACATTTACAGAGGTCTATGCAGAGGTAACGAAAACTATAAACCACTATGAGAAACGAAAATTGCTATTTTTTATTGGAAGTAGTGATACATCCAAATTATTTATTTCACTGAAAGTTAAACTTCTATGAACATCTGTTATGATTCTTTGACAAAGTGACCTAGTAATCTTTTTTATTTTTTTCACAGAGAAATGATGAGTGAATCACATGGTGGAAGAGGTACCTTATTAAGGTAGAACACAAGAAAAAGTTCTAAGGAAAGTGAAGGCTCTCCATTTAATTCATACTTGGAATGAAATGGAGAGTCGAAAGTGAAAAGTACAGACAAATATAGTAGAACAGTAAAGATTCAAGTTTAGCTTAGAAGGGTAAAAATAGTACCAAGTGATCTGGAGGTGGACATGATACTTTCTTCTTGTTACAGCCTAATCAGTTGTTGACATCAGATATTCAGTACAAAACTTAAAAAGGGGGAATGGTAAATCTGACAGTGGAGTATGCCTCGGGAGGCTGAACAAACCACTCATCTTACATCCCTTTTTATAATATTAGGTGATGTGATTTAAATAGAAGGAAAGCCTTACAGGACAGGACATGTAACAAGACAGTGGGAAGAGGCAGTTACCAATTTATTGAGGTTCTCTTTCGTTTGTCACACAGAACTTAAGAGCCTGGACAGATCACCGATTTAACCATGTCTCAAGAAACTTTTAATCATGATTTGTAGTTGTTCCTGCTTATCTATGGGTCTGCAGAGCCCATCACCATAGATTTCAGGCCACTGTAATAGAGATCTAGTCATTGTGCATTTCAGGTGAAGTGAAGACTAACATTCTCTAAAGGTGTTTTCTGTCTATAGATCTTAAGTATTTTCTCTCATTTGAAATACTTTATTGCATGTGGTAAAATATAGAGCAAAATAAAATTGGTGATATCAGTAGCCATCTCTGGTATCATAATTGCTCCTCT
Organism: Phainopepla nitens; assembly: GCA_013400175.1. Taxonomy (NCBI): domain Eukaryota; kingdom Metazoa; phylum Chordata; class Aves; order Passeriformes; family Bombycillidae; genus Phainopepla; species Phainopepla nitens. Next base: position 243,554 of record VXBQ01008806.1, on the reverse strand, counting down.
TTGTAATTTTTTCCCAGAGTTTCAGCAAATTTATGGTTTTTTTGTTTTGTTTTGTTTTGTTTTTCAGTTATGTGTAGATATGGTGCTTAGGGACATGGCTTAGTGATGAAGCTGGCAGTGTAGGGTTAATGCTTAGACTTGATGATCTTAGAGATCTTTTCCAGCATTAATGATTCTGTCATTCTTTGATTCTCCTCCAATAAAGTCAATTATTAAACTATATTCTTGCAACTCAGACACAGAATTTGGGTATTTAATGTTTCTTAAAAACCTTTTTTCAAGTATAAGCCTCTATGTCAAGAGAGTTCTTATTTAGTATTGCTTATGCCTTTTTCACTAAAGACTTTTCTGTAAGGTTCAGAATGTCAGAAAATGCAGTTAAGCCATGCTTGCATGAGAAAGATGTTAGCTTTGAGAACTCAAATAACAATTACAGAAGTTTAGAATTACTCTTGGAAAGACAAAGCTGGGCCTTACTCCTTAGTTCAAATATTCAAGCCCAAAATGTTAGAGCAGAATCATCTGGGGCAAAAATCAGGAGTGTTTGTTGGGCCCTAGGGTTTCTCAGGACCTATCCTCTTTCCTGAAACACATTTGTCATCATATCCTTTTCAGTCTGTTAACAGCTATGTTGCTTCTTCCTTAAACTTGTGTTCACCATCCCAATTTGCAGACCAAGAGGAAATGTTGAAGCATTCAGCAGAATTAAAGTTGTGAGAACACTGAACTACTGAGTCAGAACAAAAAGTGCTCTATTTCATCTTAATATTACTTGGTAGTCTGTAAGGAGAGAGCCGCCTCCCTGGCTGTTAGGTTTGCCATGTCACCTGTCATCCTTGAGAGCTCTTATTTGACAGGCTGATTTGCCTGCAGGTTGCCAGATTTTCACTTCAGCAGCTGCTCTTCAGCCATTTGCTCCTGCCCTGGAGGCACGATGACATCTGTCACAGCCATCCAGGCAGTGCAAGGCTGGTGTTTACAAGGACCGTGATTTGAGGCGTCAGGAGCAGCCTGGTGACAGTGACTCCCTAGGCATTTTAAAACATCCCTGAGGACTATCTGTCTTCTGAAATAGAGGAAAGATGTTTGTTAGACCCTACATTTGGACATAAAATAGAGATGGCACCAGTTACTTACATGACTCCTTGTGGTATATAGGATAGATAAACCACTGCTGTTTGAGTTCACCCATCTGTCCTCCCTTTGTTTCCGTGTCAGAAATACCTTGTCCTGATAGAATTTGAGGCTAACTAGTCCAATAAAGAGTGCATGTAGAAACATTTCTCACTTGTTCATGGCTCTGATCGGGTCACCCAGCAGCTCCAATGTCCACACAATATTTGCCTTGTCTTTTGACCATGAATGAGTTTGAACTGTTTGCCAAGGGCATTTCTTTTGTGGCTGCTGCTGCAGTTTCCACACCAAAATTTTATTTTTCATGGCTTTACCAAAATATTGTACTGAATATTTTCAGGAAAGAATATTCCCTCAAGAATCATTTTGGTGATTTCCTCTGCTGGCAGGTCACTCGGCTGCTTGTCTCTACAGGAGACACAAAGAGTTTTGTTAGTAATGGGTAATGGCTCACTTTTCTTTGCTGCTGTGTGTGACATGAAGAAATCTGATTGCATGCACTGCTCTGTCCATCAGGTTTGACCTCCAAGAGTATGTGAGATGACAGACTTCTGTGCAATGAAGGTTTCTGTAGATTTGCCAGATAAGGTCCAGACACTCTTGTAGTGAAGCTGCTATGACATCTATGAGATGTTTTAGAGCGTTTCCAAAGTTTTAACATTGGTATGTCTTATGGCATTGATAATAAATTAAAAAAATATATATTTAATCATTCAGGACTTATATTGGGTCAGGTATTTTTGAAAAAATACATTCCTAATTGAACACTTGCTAACTTTTCAGCCTTTCGGTTTTCAAATCTGTTTTCAGTATATTTATCTCTTAATAAAGGAAGAGAAGGCACAATATACTCATATATTGAAACCATCTAGCCAAACAAATATTTTCTGAAATTCTCAGCACTTCCTTAATCTTTAAATAGACAATTGCTACTTCAAGTACCTGGGATACTTTTGGAAAGAGGTTACCAGAAATTGCAGAGGTGCATATGTTTAATTCTGGTAGGCAGTATCTGCCTGGATCAATAGCCTTCCAACACTTTAATTGTACTCTCCAGGCTCTGTTGGTGAAACTTAAAATAGTTTAAAAATGGTAAAGTACTGTAACTAATCTGCAGCAGTACAAGTCAACATGATTCATACTTCCATTAAATTTTCTCAGTCTGGTAAATTTTCCTATTTTTAAATTTCTGTGGGAAGAAGGCATGTCTATGACACTATGAATGGGGTTATTCTGGTTCTCCAATAGAACACATCAATTGCTAATTATACTAGAAGACTCATTTTGATACTTTAACTCAACATGCTTTCCTGAATCCTGCCTGCTAGGACACCCTGCGAGTGAATATGATGAGAAAGCAGGTCTGAAGCAGCCAAAATCATTGACTACCCTTGAAAATCCTTGCCAGGATCTTTCAGAGGGGTCAAGGTGTAGTTCATGCTCCACTGATGTAGAGCAATTCTATGAGCTGCAAACCCCCTGTAAGGAGATGTGCACAGAAAACCCCAGGTGGTGGGTCAGCAAAGACAGACAGACAGACTGAGGACACGCTGCAACTCCTCTGTGCTCGGTACCAACAGGCAGGGCTGCACTGACACTGTGCATGGGTGTGCCTCATATTCACACAGGCTGTTCTCTGCATGCTTTCTTGTTTTCCCATCATTCTATGCTATCTAATTAACATGTCAATTTTTCTTTCCTCTGCTGTAGGAATCTTGGCTTTATTCCTTTTATTTCACCCTGTTTTCCTTTTTTTAATACCTTTCTTCATAATTTATCATTCATTTACATTTCAATTAACACTAGCTGTTTGTAAAAGCTACCCTGATGGGAAGTACGAAATAAATTATTGAAGTTAGTATAATCTGCACTTCCCATTACCACCTCATTTACCTTAATGGCACTAAAAAGACTGTCACTCCCAATGCAGCACATGCTTCTAATAGGAATTCCCTTGGGAGCCAATCTCATGTGAATTACATATTTACATATGATGTAGGTTTTGCTAGGTGATTATAGGCTGAGATTTAGAGTATTATCCTTTAAGCATGGCAGCTGCACAGAAAGCTGCCTTTCCAGAGTCAAAACATGACACTGCTTGATTCAAACAGCTAATATTTCTAAGAGAAGTCACCAAAAGTATTGTCAGCTTATTAGGTGTTTTCAAACTTGTCTACCAAGTAAAAAAAAAAAAAAAGAAATTAAGTGTGCGATTTTTCCCCATGCTGAAATGAGAAAAAAATATCACAAAACTAGAGTCCTTTTGAACAATGGTGCCCTTTTGTTTGGATAAATTCAAACTTGATTTATGGGTTTTGCATTATTTTTTATTTATTTCTACAGTTCCCTGTTGTTTCAATCCAAAATTAAAAAAAAAATTAAAGGAGTATTTCAATTTTTTTTTAATTTAAATTAACACCTTCCAGCTAAAGCTTCCATCCATGAACCAGTGTTTGGTCACGAAGATTTCAATCTGGAGCCTGTCAAGCAGCAATCTTTATTGTTCTTTTCCAGATAACAACTCCCAGGCACTAACTGGATTCAGAAGTAGATGCTATTGAACTATTCAACAAGAAACTGTCCCACTTCCAATGGCTTTTCCCAATATAGACAAGGTGCTAAAAGTAATAATATGGGGAGGAAGCAAAAGAGACACATATAGTGACTAGAGAAATATTAAAATTTGTGAGGATAATCTGATTAGTAAACTATCTATTTTTCTTTCTTTGAGTTTCAGGATATCTTAGATAATATCATTCAAAATGGCTATGTACAGAACTGAGAAAACTGAGTCCTGGGGAAGAGATTTTGCTTATTTGCTGTTCTAGTATAGAGAAAGATGTGGTCTGAATCTTTTAATGCCTGCCCAGAGCCCAGTTGTGGGGCTATATCCATACTTTGAAATAGCAGCATCCAAATTTCATGATCTAGATATTGGTACCACATGAAAGCTGGCCCTGGGCCAGCCCTCATTGTTGTGAGGCATCTTGTGACTTTGAGACATTCTTATTTCTATTTCTGTTTGTGTTGTCTCCCCTCCCATATCTGTCTGAAGTCCAGTACAGTGGTATTTTTATAACAAAGAGTTGATGTTGAACACTACAGGGTACAAGGGCACCTTCCACTAGACCAGGTGTCTCTTTTTTTGACTGACTATAAAGGAAAGCAATGTGAAAGAAATTTCTATATTTTCTGCTCCCAAGAATGAAAAATTATTATTTCATGAATAACTCAATTCTTAAGGAGCACGTTCCTGCTTCACGTCATCCAAGTCCATCATGTAAAGTCCGAACAGTTCCAGGCTTAGTTCAGGGAGAAAACTCTACAGTGAGAATTTTGTCATTTACTGTAACACAAATCTCCATGAAAACCTGGAGTCACTCCAGGTTAACATGGTTGTAAGTGATAAAATAAATCTTAGTTCTTTTGGTAAGAATAAAATGACGGGGAAAAAAAAGAAAAGAAAATTAAAAAAGAGGAGAGAAAGAAAGAAATTGCAAACTAAGGCGTTCAAGTCTTTACAAAGACAGAGAGCAAAAGGTAATGATCTAGGAGAGCTGATAACCTATGAGTCAAGTCAACCTCATCTGCCTTTTTCAAGTGAATGATATTACAATATAGTTATTGGTAATTTCCCCTTCATTCAAATTGTCTCAGCTCAAGGCTGTTTTCTTAATGGTGGTAAATGTCATCCCACACAAAGACATCCCAGATAAAGGGGGCAGTGAGGTGCTGAAACAGGTTTTCCAGAGAAGTTGTGAATGCTGCATCCCTGGAATTATTCAAGGCCAGGTTTGATGGGACTTGGAACAGCCTTCAAACCCAAACCATTTTATGATTCTATGATTCTATGATTCTATGATGACCCTCTCTAATTCTTCAGGGGCAGAGTCACGTGAAGGAGCAAACAACTCATTGCACAGTCCCTTTCTGCTTTTGAAACCAAGTGTAACAAACACTGCCATGAACTTTCTCCAATGGGGAGCCTGTTTCCACTTTTCTGAGGTTCTTCCCTTCTGTCACTTCCACAGCACACATGTGCTAGCTTCCATCAAGGCTGGAACTGACACACCAGTCAAAACAATTCGCTGACTAATTTTAAACAAAAAGCCTGTTTACATGAATAATCATTACTGAATATGTCTAACTATGAAAAGACTTCTCACAATAGCCACCTATTGTTGGAAGTCAATGCATTATGCATTGTTTGAATTAAATCAGGATCTACATTGCAGTGGATTAATCTAGCTGTATCTTGTGGATTTTTTTCTCTTCCTGTTTTTGTAACCCATCTGCCAACTACAATAGACCACAGTTTTGTTCAGCTTTTTATGCTGGAAACTTATTAATACCAGATGTTCATTTTTTGGAGTATCCTAAGCATAAAACATTCCATAATGAAAAGCAAAATGTTAGCAATTATATACCCAAACTTGGTGGATTAAAGATCCTATTAAAATTCTGGACTGTGTCCTATGTTTAATGCATTAGCTCTTTTTTTTCCATCAAGGGAGGCCTGAGGCAGGCTAGATTCCATTTTGCTTAAGGGAGAAAGGAAATGTATTCACATCTCGAGCATTGTTCTCTCACTGTGTTTTGTCAAAAATATCATGAATATAATAGAGTTATGGAGAGGACAGTGAAAATACATAGGCCAGAGTTTTAGCAGGGATTCTGTAGATAAGGGTTGCCATACAGGACTTTCAGTGAATTTTCAGCTGAGGTCAGCTCTGCATTCCAAGGAACAAATAACCCTCTGACAGCAAAACCTAAATTATAACAAAAAAAAAAAAAAAGGAAGAAAACTCTCTCATCTTTAAAAGAGAGGCAGCTTTATCAGGGAAGAAAATAAGCAAAAGACTAGATCTTCAGCTGCTAAAATTGGTGCAGCTGCATTATTAATGCTTGAGAGTTGCCTCTTTTCATAGTTTATCTCCATCCATTAGATTTTCTGAAAGCCATTGTTAATTTTCTGCAGCCTGACTTTGGGAGAGTATAACCTGGTTTGTAAATTTTCAATGAACTCCTCCTGGCCACATTATTTAAGATGCTGTAGATATTCCCAGTGGATTTCTAAGACCAAGAACAGGGAGGGAAGTAAGCACTGCAGACTGGGCAACTCACTGCAGCCTTTCCATCTCATGTCAGTAAATTGGAGTGGAAGGGGTTCATATGATCTTTTGCATGTTATACAAGCCCCTTGTTGAGGCTTTCCACCCCGAACTTTCAATTAGAGACACAGAAGGACAAATCAAGAAGTAATGGAGCTTCGAGAGAGTCAAGACAGGGGGTTTGCTCTTCTTGGTGCTTCACAAGGTTGGAGGCATGAGAGTAGCAGAGCCTCCAGACAGTTTTCCTGACTGGAGGGTTTCACACCAATTTTAATGCTGTTTTCTAAACGTGCTGGTGAATGCTTCTCTGGAAGTGTTCAAGGTCAGGTTGGATGCGGCCCTGAGGAAGTTCTGCTGGAAGGTATCACTGCTCATGACAGGAGCCTTGGAAATAAATGATTTTTAACTTCCTTCCAATCCAAACCATTATATGATTCTGTGAGTAATTAATTTTGGTTTTGCATAAACAAGAAATGGACCAATTAAGTTCTATGATGTCTGGAACACACCCCTAGAACACATAGTGTTATTCTGGCTTGCTAAGAGTGAATTTAAATCAAGAGGAAAAGTAGTTTTAACTTCTTCACATCAAGAAGTATATAAAGTATGAAAGGTTTTTTAGTGAGAATTTTTTTTATCTATACAATCTTGCAAGTACGTGCACATGGAAGCATCTTGAAAGCCGATGTCTATGTTGAAAGACAAAAAGTTGCTTTCAGTTCATAATTTAATCAATTTACTTTTATATGGAAATATTGCTAGTTTAAAAAGTGAACTGCCTGACATACCTCAAGAACTAATTTTTTGGCACTGTTGTGTCTTCTAATTCATATGCTGTTAGCTTTTCTTTTTTGTGGATATCTGTTGGATAATCTCATCTCATTCTGTGCACAGAGCTCACATTAACATCAGTGAAAATTTCCTGCTTGGAACAAGTGCAGGATTAGCAATAGGTGCACTTCAATAGCCTTCTTCACATTAAATAAACCCTGCAAAGGTCAGATGTTTATCTGGAGCTTATCTGACTCACCCAAGCTTCTGGAGGTTGCTAAATATCATAAACTGAACCTTTCCTTAAAAACTGATGGAACTTCCTAATCTAAAGCTGATCAGAAATAACACAGGTAAAGATTTTCTAGTGGGATTTCTTTCTTTTTTTCTCAGGTTCAAAAACACATGATAATGAAGCAGACAGTTATTTCATGTCCACAGAATATTTTTTATGAAATCTGGGTGTTTTTATATGAAAGCATGAGTAAAGAAATTGGAGGGGTAAAGGGTGATATGAGAGTTTTCTCTACCTGAACAGATTTAGCTGTCCTTATACAGGCCTGGACATAAATATTTAATGTGACTGGAGAGCTTTTACCAGTGTTATTTCATTTATTTTCCTTAAATGGTGTATTACTTCTCTTTATCCTCTGCTTCCTTCCACCTGTGCAAGTGCACATGTACACACACACATACATATACATTTACATACATACATACTTACATACATACACACATACATATATATATAAATAATTTATCTGAATAAAATATTCTTCCACTGTAATATATACAAGCAGCAGTTCAGTGGGTCTTTCCAATTTGCAGTCAGATTGTGAGAAAATGATATTTCCTCAAGCAATGTTATTTCTTATAGTTCACAATTCTGTCTTCTACCAAAATAGCATTTTTTGATTTTCCAACAAATGAAAAATAATAAAATAAAGATCAAGGGTGAAATGATGCAACTCACAAAATTAAATAAGCAGGTATAATAGTACAGTGGATAGTTGCAGAGCTGCTTTTCCAAGGCAGAAAAAAATAAATGATTGGAAAAATACTCTCTCTGATTTTTTTTTCTTTTTTTACTCCTAGCTCTATCAAAGTGCTGCTTTCTCTTTATCTAATCCATTTATCTGTCTCACTGTAAACACATCTGCTTATGCATCCCTTCACTCCCATATTTGTCTTCCATCTTAAATTCATCACTCCTGTATCAGAGTTCTGTGCAAAGCAGAAACATCATCAGGTTGATGTTCAGTAGATTTTTTTTTAGGTCTTGCTTTTTGTTTATTTTTTGTACAGTATTTTGATTTCTTGTTACACACCACTCTTGGATATGAAAAATGGCTGTCCCATTGCACCCCATGGCAGCAGGAATACAGGCCCAGTGCCTCTACAGGTCCAGTCACTTCCAGCCTTGTATTTCTTTGCCCTTTAGCCTGAATTCTCCACCCTATGTCACAAATTTCAGGCATTTCTAAGGACATTCAACACCAACACTTGCCTCTTGAGACTAAGGGTTAGGATCCTCTTCTCATCCAGGAATTGATTTTATGAAAATTGGGAGACACCTTAGAAGTATAATCAAAAAGTATGAATGGAAAAGTCACCAAAGCTAAGTAACACTAGAATGTTCATTTATATATGTAGTGCCTGCAGCCCTTTGGGAGCAAAAGACATGGTGGCACATCCTCAGGCTATAAATGCCTGTTTGTCTGCTCCTGCCTAATTCACACCAGAGGTGTGCGTGGTCCTACATCCAATCTCTAGAAGGTCTGGATTCTCTCTTCTGGCTGTAAAGCTGTTTGTCTTCCCCTCGAAATATTCTGCTTCAGTCTTAGTTTTGAGTTGTGCTGGCAGCTCTCAAGGTCTGCTGGTAATCTGTCAGAGTTGTCTGTCTCAGACTCATGTATGAATATTTTGGAGGTAATTATAGCATGAAAATGTACCCATGGTGTACAGTTTGCCATGGATATCTGTACTGGTCTACTGTGTGTTTATTGGCAGATAAAATTCTTTGACACCTTTGCAGTGAAAGTACAAACCAAACTGATTAGAATTTCTTCGTCCCACTTTATAGACTTTGAAGGCGTTACCTATTTGTAATTTGTAAATATATAAAATCTTTTATTGCATTCTATTCTCTCTTGAGATATTAATGTCTTCTTTTTAATTATTGTCCACAAGAAATTTTGTAAAACAAACCAGAACTCAGATCTGAGACTTTTAATCCATAGCTGGAATTTTGCTTTAGGAAGAGACTATTAAAAAAAATACTCATTTTTGATATACTATTTAACAACTGCTTGACTAGCCTATCAGAACTGAAGAGGAAGGATATTGTAGTCTATTTTTTCAGAACTGTAGCTAATTCTGCAGGGACACTAAGAATCATGTAAACTGATGATACATGTGACAGAACATGTAAGTGTTCTTTTTTTTGGTTGGTTGTTTGTTTGTTTTTTTAATAAAACATTATAAAATGCATTTGATATGCTGATTTCTGAAAAGTGTTCAGAGAACCCAGAACTCTTGGGGAATCTCATTGTTTTGCAATGACACTAATTTAAAAATGTTACTTCAAGCCTCTGCCATTTTCCAGAAGGCTCTTTTTATGTCCTTTTTTTCTTTTCTTTTGCCACCACAAGATTTTGCTGTCACATATTCCAGACATTTATAGTCCTCCTTCTCAAAAATATAAAGTAATATTTCTTGCTTATGACACTGCTTTCAGAAGAAAAAAAAAAACCAAAAAAATTAGAGTCTAGTATTTTTTCATATTGAGTCTGACGCTTACTTCCAGATCAAGATCCTTATCTTATGAGGCTGTGCCAAATATATATTTACCATGCAGGATGGGCAATTTCGGATTAGCTAGATATGCTTTGTTTCAGTTGTCCTTTCACTAAACAGTCCTTGCCTCTCAGTTCAATTAGCTTTGTAAAAGACCTGTAGCAGCAGCCATGACACCCTCAGGAGAAGGATTGTAACCTGAATTTTTGTCCTGTATTAGATCAAATTACGTTCAGTTAACTAAACTCAAACATGAAAAGGCAATGTTCAACTGAGGGAAGTCAGGTCAGGTGAGCCAGAAGGAATCCAGTTCCTAGAAACTTTCCTTGAGTATGTCACCAAAAATGCTTAATAGGAGCAACTTGAGTGTGATATGAAGGATTGTGTCCAGCATTTCCTCCCTTGGCATAGCAGGCGATGAAGTAGAGGGCACAGCTGATTCCCTGAGTATACAAAGGACATGGATAAATTATTGAAAAAACTCAGTGAAGCACAACTGAAATGATAAAGATGTTACAGAACACCATGTGTGAGGCACTATTACAGAGCCTGAAAATGAAGAATTAAAAAAAAAAAAAAAAAAAAAGAGAGAGCACTAGAGAGCACTTTGTGGCCTCTACATTAATGCATAATAAATAGAAAATATGTGTGCAATGTCACGTCATAAGAATTTTTCATTCAGCCTGCATGAGAAGCCAGGCAGTGAAGAATCTGTCTCACGTTAATTGTTTTAACCCTGGTGGGAAAGTAGTTTAGAATTTAATAATGACTTAATCAATGATGTTCTCTAGAAATTACCCTAAAAACCTGAGACACTTAATAGAGAAAAAGTTTATTCTCTGTAGAATGTCAGAGTCATCCTATGGAATTCAATAACAGGGACCTAATTCTGTACTAAATACCAAATTTTAGTTTCAAGTAAAAGTTTATTGAATGTTAGATGTTTTCTGACAAGTTCTACTCATTTTTTTTTAAGAAAATGCTTTAAAGCATGAAGCAGGAAGACAGAATGATTCAAAGTTATTTTAAATATGTTATCAATGTATTTTAACTAACATTTTCTAGAAGTAGAATGTGGACAACGTTGTTTTTCAAAAATATAAATTGGTTAAATTGAAGTTTAATTCACTGCAGTAATATTATGCTAATCTTTATAATTGTTATTTATTGTCTAAATTTAGAAGAAAGTGAAGGATGGAAGAGTGATTTTTCCAATTCCATTTTTTTTCTTCCAGTGCTTTTGAAAAGTGCTCAATTTTTACTTGTTTTTGTTTGGTTTTGTTTTGGTTTTTTACACAATATCAAGCTCTGAGATTTCCTCTTCTATAATCCCATAATTGCTGCTTAAAATGTTATTTCAATATTTATTATCGATAGTTGTTTTTAAATTTTAGATCTTTCTACTGTTTCATTTCCATCTTTATTTGTAAATGGGCTAGCCACAGGAATGGTAGCTAGACTAAAAAAAAAAATAGCATGTGGATGTGATTGTTTAGTACAAACTTTCCTCTGAAAAGTCCAGATGCTGCTAAAGAAAACTGGATTCTACACTTCTGCAAGTAAAAAAAAAAATCCAGAACTGTGATTTCAGCCTTCCTTCCTTCCTTCCTTCCTTCCTTCCTTCCTTCCTTCCTTCCTTCCTTCCTTCCTTCCTTCCTTCCTTCCTTCCCTCCTTCCTTCCTTCTCCACATTGCAGAAGTGGGAAGCGGTCAGGTTATCACACTCCTGGGGGATGTCCCATAGCCCTCCCTGCTGCTGCATGGCAATCCCAGCTCTCCCATGCCATTAGGGGTGCCTGTGCAGCACAGATCATCCCATAGAATAGTGTTACAGGGGAACCAGCACCACCCTTGGCAAAATTAGGTCATACTCTGAGGATGTTGGAGGAATAAGGAGAAAGGAGGAAATAAAGTACAATTTAAAGCTCCTCAAAGTTCACTAATTTCTCCAAGTCTCTGATTTCCACCCGAACACTAGGAATAGGATGCTGCTTTTCAGATCTACTGAGTAACTGTAGGCACTCAGCAACGCTGCCAGAATCGATGGGTTTGTACAGCTGAGGGCCAGTCCTGACCTCAACAGCCCTACTGAACCTAATCAGTGTAGCTTGTGCCAAAACACAGCCCCTCACAATAATTTGTATTGCATACATAGAAACAGATGCCTCCTCTCAGTGTGTTTCTCATGACAGGTAGGATGAGAGGATATTGAATTACAATAAAATCCTACATCAGCAGCCTGCCTTGGCATCTTCTCCAGTGAAATTGTTGCTTCTTTTTTATGCAGTGAGACATTTTTGCAGTCTATGTTTGACTTCCTGAAGGATACTTAATTCAGTAACAAAGACAGACAACCATTCCCTGCTTGATTCTTTTTTTTTTATTTATTTTTACCAATTTAGATCTGTAGTCTAAATTGTATTACATATTCATTGTGAATGGCTTTCAGAATAAAAGATCTTTATCTCACATACTTCTCTCTCCACAAGATATGTCCTGTTGAGCAGAGGTTTGCAACCATATAGTGAGAAGTATCTACTAACTTAATTTACCGTACTGAGCACTTCAGAGACATGGTTGCAATAAAATAAACAACATCAATTCAATTATTTTCTCTTATGTCACACTGTAAACTTCATAAACATGTAAATTCAAAAATCTCCATAAACACTTTAGTATTATGAATCACTGCAGGGTATCACAGCTGGTTACCTGCAGAAATTGTCTCTGGAACCCAGTCCATCATTTAGAGGCAGCAGCAGATGTTAAAGGGAAACTGCTTCATATAATCATCCNAAACCGTTTTAAAAAAAAAAACAAAAAAAAAAAAAAAAAAAAAAAAAGCAAGAGAAGCAGCAAGATACATAGCCAGATATTCTGGGCATCTGTTTAGCACAAGATCAGGGATGTGAATTTTGTTAGTGAATCCATACATATGGTTGGGAAAGATCATTCTGAAATGTGTTTGTTCAGAGCAGCATTGCTCTCAGGTTGGGTTCTGACTGTGAATCAGAAGTGAGACTTTCACATGAACCACAACAACGAAAAGGCTGCTGCCCACAGTCCTGCCTAGAACTAACACTGAGTTCAGTAATATTCTAATGTCAGCATGGTCAAATGTGTCTATTTTTACCTGGGATTGTTGCAGGATCCTTTGGCAGCTGGGTGCCTAAATCCCAACATGGAGCAGATGTGTTTTCTGGTTTCCCAGACTCAACTTTGCACCGGGTTCCTATCCTTGACGGAACCCTTGTGTCAGATGATTTATAGTGTTACTTGACAAACACCTGAACTCTGACCCAGCATGGCACGAGCTGTGTCCTGCAATGATGGATTGCAATTCAGCTTTTTTGCCTGCTCTCAGACCAGCCTGGAGTATTTCATATAACAGCCCTCTTACCTAGGGCTTGGTCTGGAAGCTGTGACCTCTCAAAAATGCCTTACATGCCATTTATATTTACTTAGAAAGAGGTAATGGAAGGGTTTCTTTAACCCTCCAGCTCAACTACAATGCTCCCTCTAAAAGAAACCTCCCTGGAGACTGTTAGAAATCCTTCATGAGGTGCTGCTGACTCCAGGGGAACAAGGCATTCACTTTCTTGAGTTTGAGATCTGCTTCTGTTTGTTACTTCCATCATGCTTCTCTTTCTTCAATGAGTTCCTGCAACAAATTAATTTTGTATTGATATACTTCTTAACCACTGAAGTGGTGGTCTTCCTTCACTAAGAAAAATCCTGAAAAATAAATGATTGATAAAGAAGCTCATAGAACAGTTGTAAAAACATGCAGGAGATAATTGTAGATTTGATGTTGCACAATGTTTAGACATTCTGTGAAATGCACCTAGACCAAAAAAAACAAACAAACAAAAAAAAAAAAAACAACACCAACACAAAAAAACCCCTAAAAAACCCCACGTTGTTGAATAAATTGTAAATATTACTGTTTGGTCATTTAAAAGAGAGATCTTAGAAAAAAGTCATATCTAGTTAGGAGCAAGTGGATGCCATCACCAACAAGGGATTGAGAAGTGTGCAGTCTTCATGTAACCTCTCTGTGTAAGCAAAAACCTCAGCCAGAGCCATTCCATTTGAACCTGACCTACTTTTTATCACTATCAGCCAGAAGAGAACTAAAAGAAAAAAATAAAAATATGCCAGGTATATATGACTTGAAACACTTATCTCTTTGAGGTGGGGAAATATCCACTCATTCTAGAATAAAAAGTACCACTTATATTCTTCTTAAAAAAAAATATATATATATATGTATAATGACAAATAAACCATAGTCAGACACGGCTGGATAGGCCAAGCACTCATAGATTAAAATATTTGCTGATTTTGGCTGAAGAAGTCCCAGGCCAAAAGTTTACACAGTGAATTTTTACATTTATTGGCCAGAAGTTTAATTTGGCATTTCTCTAATGTGAGAACAGTGACATTTTCTTCTGCTCTGTTGACATGTTAAGGTTTGTCCACAAGGTTCTGCTGATTCCCATGCTTAGGAAATCTGCAATTCCAAGATGAAATAGCAGCACTTGCACCATGTAAATTTTAAGGGTTGGAACTTCACCTCTGGCATAGTGGGACATCCCAATTAAGGATGACTGATGTTCAAATGAGTCTTTGAAGATTAGCTCCCAGAGCAGGAGGCTGATTGCCAACCCTTCTGCAGGTAGGGAAGGCTGAAAAAATCCAAGTGTAGTCCTGAAAGTCACATTTTCCACAGGTTGTAGGCCAGGCCTTCAGCATCTGTAAATCACAACTGTTGCACTGAAAATGAATGATATTGATTGCACTTACCTGTGGCATTTTTTCCCACTGATCTTATCTAATCCACTAATTTGTGATGTATCTGCCTCATACATCTTTTTATATAAAGTAGCTATAAATTGAAGAATATTTTCTGCCATTGATACCCACTGTGCTCTACTAGATTGTTCTTTTCTGTCGGTCTCTTTTCCTTCCTCTTTACTGTGTAAAGGAGAGGAGAAGAGAGGAGAGGAAATGACAGAAGAGGATGCATCATGAAGAAAAAGGATTAAGAGAAGCATTACTCTTCCAAATTGAACCGTAGTGCTGTTCCCCACCCAGCTCCTTCTCAGCCCTGCCAAGCAACAGCCTGTGTGTTATATATCTTATAAGGGGCAAAGTATAAGGGGAAAAACTGCAAAAAAAAAAAAAAAAAATGCACTCATTGCCTCTGAGTTTCTTATTGTTTATTTTATGAAACAATAAGTTTCATGGAATGGGAGCTGTTCTTCCCTCCCAAACACAAAACATGATAATGTATCCTCCTTACAGCCATTATTGTTCTCAGAAAGGAATGAAAAGACTTAAATGTTTTTATGTAAACAAATGCAAGGCGTTTTCTCCCACTAAACAAAATACCTGCAAGGCCTCAGAAACCATGGGGCTCAGGATTTTGTGTCCTGAAAGGCAGGGACTTCAGAGATTCCTGTGGCTTTTAACTTAATGCTGACCTTTAATTTCACATGTTCTCTTTCCATTCTTCACTTTTGTTCTCTTTCTCTTTCTCTTTTGTTCAGGATTTCCTTTGTCTTGCTCACATATTTTTCTGGGGTTCCATTACATTTAGCAGCTCCCTGCACTCCACCATGCATGCCTCCCTGACACATGGCTATTTTACATGGATCTGGCATCATTCAGCTTTTCACTTGTGATTTCCCATTTTCCTGAAAATTTCCTTGCCTTCAGTTCTGTAGAAAGATCACGTTTCTGCTGAGATTTTATCTGTAGCCTTTCATTTTTTTCCACATCATTACCTTACTGGCTTCCTGCACTGTCCAGTTCACAGTGGCAGAGCACCAAGCCTCTTCCCACTCTAACTGCCTTTGCCATCTGGCACATTCAGTGCAAATCATCTTTCCTTTCTCGACACAGACACTGGACAGCAGAATGACCCTAGCCTAAAAAACTTTCCCAAAATTCTGTTCTGCGAATCGTTAGCCAACCTCAACATAAGGACTGAGACACAAGCTCTGTACATTAACTTTAAAAACAGAATTTCTTTTGGAGGAAGAAAACCAAAACCAAATTAACAGATTTAACGTGTTTCTATATTTTTATGCATAGTATATATAAATTTATATTGTATATATTTAAGTATGTATGTAATGCATACATACATATACAGAGACACTTGATAGAGTGAGAGGCAAGGACCTGGCTCCAAAGGTTCCATGACAACTCCTGCAGAAGAATATGGAGGGTCTGCACTGAGCCTGTCCAGGAGGGAATGGAGCTGGAGAGGCATCTGGAGCAGAGGTCTAATGAGGAGCAGCTGAGGGGGTTGGGGATGTTTAGCCTGGAAAAAAGGAGGCTCAAGAAAAAAGCTTATTGCTCCCTAGAACCACCACAAAGGAGGTTGTGGTGAGGTGGAGATGGGTCTTTTCTCCCAAATAACAAGTGGTAGAACAAGAGTAAATGGCCTCAAGTTGCACCAGAGGAGGTTTAGACTGGATATCAGGAAAAATTTCTTTAGTGAAAGGATGGTCAAGCACTGGAACAGACTGACCAGGGAAATGTTTTGATTCACCACCCCTGGGAATGTTCAAAAAACACACGTGGATGTGGCATTTGGGGTGGTTTATTGGTAGTCTTGGCAGTGCTGGGTTAACAGCTGGACTCAAGGATCTTAAAGGTCTTTTCCAACATTAATGATTCTATGGCTCTATATACTCCCAGATCTTTGTGATAAATTTCAAAGCAATAGTTCGAGCCAGTTTAAGTGCCTGGCGAATGGGCCTTTATGGACCCATTCCCTGCGAGTTTAAAGCTGATCCAGACCATTAAGGACCGAAACATTCCTGCTGAAATATTTCTACAAGTCGCATATAAATTAATTGAGATCCTCAACTGTGTCACAAATTCATTATCCCAACTAGCTGCTGGAAAGCCAAAGATTTTGAAGCCTGGATGATGGCTGAGGATGGCTGTCAGTTTATTGCACATCCTTTATATATGTTTGGCTAGTTTTTTGTCTGATAAGGCATCTGAAGAACAGGTGGCAATACTGTGAGCAATTCAGAGCTATCTAAATATTTATTTGTTATATGTGACTAGCTGGCAGCTCAGTCATTGGCTACTCAGTCATTTCTTGGGGAAGAAAATAAAGGCTGGACAGGATCCACAATAGGCTCTCTACCCCAATCTGGCACCAATTTTTAGTCTTTTTGTGGCTTATACTCACCTCTTCAATGTTCTCTAAAGTAGACACTGAATCCCAAAGTTATCAGGTCAAATAGAATTTGTAAACAGAGAATGGCAAACTCACATCATATAGTGCAAACATGAAAGGGTCAAGAATAATAAAACACTTGTAAATATAAAAAACACAACCCACCTATGCCACCCCCCCAAAAAAAAGTATCAGACAAGCAAAACCATTAAACAACAAAACACTAACAACAAAAAAAGATGAAAATTCCACTTAAGGTAGAATAATCATTAAAATTCAATCTTATATAAATATATGTTTTAAAATTCTAAGGGACACATTTCTAGGTATACCAGAAAAATATCTGAGCTAACTGGAATGCCATTAGGAAGTAATGGGGATGTGTTACCTGACAGAAGGTGTGTCTGAAGAAAAAAATCCATAGCTTACTGATGTTGCAAGAATGTGCACCCTCACACATCCTAGAGCACTGGGCACTGCCAGGCATTTTCCTTTGCCTGCATGTGCCTGTTCCCAGGCTATAGGATTGGTCATGGTTAAACTTGTGAGAGCAATGTAGTAAGATCGTGTGCCCTGGAGAGTGTTCTTACAGAAGGTTTGCAGAGTTTTAGGGGATTAAGCAGTGGGGATGTGGGCTACATTTTCCCAGAAATGGAGAGCAGAGGATATTTTATTGACCTAGACTTACCTTCACAGATCTCATACTGTGCTGCACTTTACTAGATACACTCTTGTCTGGCCCATAATGTCCACACCTGAGAAGAAGCCAAGGAGTGACCAAACCAGTCCAAGAAGTCAGAGCACATAGAGTTAATTGAATTTGTCCTTCCTTGTACAGTGAGTCTTGTTTAGGATGTAACATCTGCAAACATATAACTTAATAGCAATATCATTTTCCTCATGGTTTTTAATCACCTATAAACTGTCTGCCATGTCAAGACACCTTAAGCTGAGGAATGCAAATAATTGCACAACTCTTGGTTCACACTTGTTGGATATTTTTTCCAGCAAACCAGCTCATCTGTGCTAATTAGTTAGCACCTCTTTCCCTTATCATCTTTTGCCTTTATCCTTGTTTTCTTAAGAGTAGATTAACTGGTGGTAGCTCTTTCAGCTATCCCCAGTCACACAGGATATGAGTGTGGCACCAGGTCAATGCTTGCATAATTTGAGTGGAAAGGGACCCTTTAATGAAAACAGTGTTTCCCTCACTCCCTCTGCACATCTCGGCAGCAGAGCAAGCTACTCTGCCAGCCCAAGCGCTCTGTGATCAAGGCCTGTGGCATCAGATTGTCTCCTTAGTAACAATTCAGCTAAACTGTTGGGCTGACCTAGTGGTCCCTTGGAGGTTTTTTCTATCCCAGAGATGGAATAATTTGGGAACTGTATGTTAAAAATGTCTACTGGAACAGCTTGCGTCAAAGCTAAGCTACAGTGACTGTGTTTACCCTGAAAATGAAGGAGAAAAGTTAAAAATGAAAAGAAATAAAAGGGAGAACTGTACTATATTCTGGTCTGAAAAGCAAAACACAATCAATAAGTTTGTTTTTTCTTATATAGAATCACATTCAGTTTCTGTGAGTGTTCCAAAACCTCACAAGTCTGGAACAGGAAGAATTCAAAAGGTAGACTTTCAGCTGACATTTCTCCAACGAACTGATACTAAACAAAAGGTTAAAGCCTCTAAGGATATACCCCCTTAATATTTTTACTTTTGATTTCCCCAGCCATTTTAATTCCAAGAAGTTCTGTAAATTGGCAATCCTGTAGAGAAACCTACCCATCCTTCCCAATTCGCTGTGCTTTTCCGAATGATGTGATTCTCTAAATCACTCACCTTCTCTTGCCACAGGAGACTCAGCTGCCCCAGCAGCCAGCTTTGCACAGATAGGTCCCCTTAAGGAAGTCCTCAGCTTGTCTCTGTGACATATCTTTGGTTTTTATTCCAAGTCCTTATGGTAGAAACCACCCATCTTGTTTTGCTGAGGCTACTCTGGGGAGCTTTGCCATGCGAGTTGTGCTCATACGGGATCTGTGTTATATTTGATGAAAAACAGAGCTGCTTTTTAAGTGAGCTGCCCTCACTAAACAAGGCTCTTGGCATCTGTGCTGTGCATACCTGTGTGCAACAATGGCTCATTACTCTTCAGAGTGCTTTATACAGCTTCAGGCTATTTTGCGTTGTCCATGCTGAGACTGACAGTTTCTCCTCTCCATAACCCTAGTTCTGTAGTCAGCACATGTTTTGTCTCCTACTTCCACAGCTTTTATGCAATTCAGGAAGTCTTTTCAGAGCTACAACACATTTTATGCCCTATTTTAGGATCTGTGGCCTGACTTCCAGGAGTCCCCCCCATCGACTGTTTTCTGACGAACGCAATTTCTACAGCCTAAAGGCAGCTTTACAGCAGCTACTCAGGACCTTTTTCTTTTGACATTAATTAATCTGTTGGTGTTGCAAGCAGCAAAAAAGAGCCTTTCAAAGTTCATGTTCTTTATTTTTGCACAATTTAATGAAACATCAGTGCCTCAGAGAGACAAGGTTTATCCTGCCAAGAAATCTGGATGCCTTCTCAAAGGTATCCTACTTGTGTTTTCATCTCAACAGGGTAGATGTCATCTCTGAAAAAAAAAGAAGAGAAATTCACTGGTCATACTAATGTTTAACCTTTGTTAAGTTTTAACACTACCAAGTAGTGTGAAACTTCTTGTATGTCTTCTTATGGCCCTGACACTCCCAGACTAAGTTTATGTGCCAACAGAAAAGAGCTAATGGAAATAACTTTTTTAAGTTACAGCCAATTTGCTTAGCTCTGCAACTGAAAAATACAGACCCAAGTTCTCATTTGTATGATGCTACAGTTCTCTGAAGTACTGAATGAGACATTTCAAATGCAAGATTTTAAGAGGATCCAAATTTCAGAAAAAGTGTTTTGTACCACGAGAGTTAAAATTTATTTAAATTGTTGGCTTCAAAAATACCTACCAGCATGAAGTCCAAAATGACTTTATGGTGTAAAACAATAAATTATTTTTAGGCCCTTCCTGCTATACCAGATAAACATATAAAAAAATCTGTCATGCATAGAAGAGTAAATTCTATTTAGGTTGGATTTTTTTCACCTACACAAAGCAAGGAAACTTTTTGCACATGGTTTGACATACAGTCCAATGCCTGAATAGTTATTGATATCAGAAGCGAGATTAGATGTTCAGATGATATATTAGATATGCAGTTGTGCTAAGAAAACAGATCATGAAGAAGAGCTGCGGTGGATTAACCTTGGCTAAGGGTCAAATGTCTCCCAGCTGCTCACTCATTCCCACACCTCAAGTGGGCAGGGTGGAAAAGTATGAGGGATGAAGTAAAGATAGAGAGAAACATGCCAATTACTCTCACAGACAAAACAGACTCAATTTGGTTGAAATTACTTAAGTTATTGCTAGTTTATGTGGATTTAGGTAATGAGAAACAAAGACAAAACTTAAAGCAACACCTTTTGTCTGCTTGCCCCCTTCCCAGGACCAAGTGCACTCCCTCACTTCCTCCAGAGAAGTATAGGAGAGTTGTGTCATAAAAGCTGGTTAGAATATTGCTGTGAGGTTGGTTGAGGTAGACTTTTGGGGTTAATTAAACACCTGAATTTGGGTCCCACCCTGTGTGGTGCTGGGTTGGTGTTGCACTAAAGAGGATGTGACCCAGCATCAGCCTTGATCAGAGGAGACTGAAAATTCTCACATTGTTACTAGAGGCTAGTGAAAGATAAACCATTGGAGCAGTATCTGATTTTTGAAGTA
>VXBQ01008806.1:149104-217959 GCA_013400175.1 Phainopepla nitens | reverse complement strand
AAGGGAAGGGAAGGGAAGGGAAGGGAAGGGAATCTATTTCACCCTGCAGATGACAGCTTTGAGGTCAATATGTCAAGAGTTAGGAATGAAGTCTCTGGGTTGCCATAGGGTGATTGATAGAATGTGGAGTTATCAGATTGCAGTCCAGAATAAGACTCAGCTCCACTAAATTATCTATGCTTTTCTGACAAGTGGATCAAGATTCTTTGTGTTTCCTGGCTGGCCTCATTAAGTTGCTGTAATTATCGTTTTATTGATAAAGTGCCTGCCCTTGGTGAGACCCGAGGGATGCTGTGCAATTAAAAAAACGGATTATGTGAGTGTAAGATAATGTACTAACAGTTAGAACAAAACTTGTCTTACAGGAAAAAAGTAGTTGGGATTCTTCCCTAAGACTAGAACTGAAGAGGGAATACTTTCTGGAAGTGAAAAACTCATGCTTCAAATGGGATTTTTTTAAAAAAACTAACCTATATCTCATTGCAATCGCTGACAATTAATTGTCAAACAACCTAAATATTGATGCCTCTTTGTCTTATCTGTCTCCATGGTTCTGAGACAAACCCCTAAACCTGATTTTCCAAATTCTAACTAACTTTGAGCTAACTTCTGTATCTTGAGTTTCCTAAAACTAGGCTAATCAATATGTTAAAATCATTTTAAAATTTGAAATTCCAGTTGGTTCTTGCTGAAATATGTATGTGACCATAGAGGACAATGATAGGGATCCATGGAGCAATTTAGGCACACAATTGCTTAACTGACAAAGAGAATCAGGAGTTTGAAGACGTTTGATGACAAGCCTTCACCAAGGGGACCTAGGCATTATGATGGTCATAAAAAGTGTAAGATGAAGGTGCCAAGGTTGAGAGGAGTTCATAAAGATAGGTTAAATATGTGGTTCCCCTTGCAGAGGGATGAGATAAGGCTCCTTTTTCATCATTCATATCCAACCCAAAAACCGATTTCAACAGCAGGAGAAATTCCAAGTACATCTGTTCTTAGTTTAAACTCTTTTACATCTAGGAAATCCCATCCAGGTTTGCCTTGCAGAGTGCAGACCTTTGTGCCTTCCTTAGGAGTAAAGTTGAAATATTGTTCCCATCCCCCAAATTACTTCTGTACTATTTATCCAGTTATTATCTAATTAAACAACACTAGCTCTTTTCCCTCTTAGCTGAATGACCTAACCAACATGCTGTAAATTCAGGATTCATTGTAGTTGCCTTCCTTTATGGCCTCCAGATCTTGCCTTTTTGGATATATAAGTAGTATCTTTACTAGACAGTAAGACAGGAGAAGGTCACTTCAAGCCAGCTGGCAAGGTACCAGGAAAAGGCAGCAATGGGCTTAGGAAGGACCTATAGATGAAATTTTATATGATTCTTTATGGCGTCATGCAAAGGAGTGGTTTCTCTCCTTTCCTTCAGAGCAAGATAACAAATTTGGCGTAGTAATAATTAGTCTAGCAAATGGGATGTGAGTTGAGGGGTCTGTTTCTGTTTTCCTCTCTCGAAGTAATCTGAAGCAGAAGATAAGTGCTGAACCAGCATCTTGGCAAGATAAAGATGATTGGAAGCATCATTTCCATGCCTGGATTTGTTAAACAAAGTTTCCCTTGAAGGTAAATATTGTGTGTTTAGGATCTTCATCATCCTCCACAGAGTGTGGATTCGATAACTGGAAGGTTACAGCAGCCTGTAAAATGTGTTTAAGTAGCCCAGACATGAAGGCAGAAGGAAACTCTCATTCATTTTGGTGTTGATTGGGTCCATGTAATTATATTACATATTTTTGGTTTTGTGAGATTACTTGCCCTGTGCAAAATAAATATTTATTTAGCACTTTCACCTTCCAGGCAATGCTATCATTCTTCTTTTAATTACTGTGCAGCTTTTAATAATGACAGGTAGCACTTGGCATGCTGCTTCTAAATTCACAGCACTTCGCAAATGTGAAAAGTGGTTATCTGTCACTGACTTTCTATATTAAAAAAAGAAGAACTGGGAAGAAAAAACTCTGAACTTTTTTTCTCTGAAGTTTCTGAATTTTAAAACAATGTTTATATAAATAATATTAATAAAACCCCTCTTCCTAGATATTTGTCTGATAGCAGGTAGCTGAATCCTTGGCCTACACTGGAAGTCAAAATTAGTTCCATAGAGAGCTCTCCTTAAGTTCAACATATACAGACATTCAAAATTGCAATCAGTGTTCAAGCCAACTTTACACTATTTACAAATCAAGCCAGCTCAGACAGCAGGATCTCAATCCAATCAGCCCTGTGCAAGTTCTTGGTTTGGATTAATGCACATTTCTGTCCAGCCCCTTCAGCCCCCCCGGTCCCAATGTTATACACTCTGGCAAAAGCAAAGGTAACCAGGAACGAGGAGCTCAGAAAAGAAGGATCTGTGAACATGAAAAAAACACAAACAAACAAAGAAACACACAAACAAACAAAAAAAACCAAAAAACCCCCCACCAACAACACCACCTACAAAACCCCCAGAACTCTATAGACTTTCCTCCCCTTTATAAAACTCTTGTGTAGTAGGGTCCAGGACTTTGATGAATGATAAAGGCATTGCAATTCAGTTCCATGAAACATGGCTACCAGTGATAATCCAAGCAAACAAATTATTTTTTCTACAGAAGTGTGCTTTGCATTTACTTTACTTAGACAAGCAACTCATGAGAGAGAGGGACATCATGAAATGCCCATTGCCATTCAGTAGGGGCTCAGGAATTTAGGAATGAATTTATAATCTGTTGATATTGTTCCAGGTACCATTTGTAATGCAAAGGAGTTAGAGCAGGTACCCACTGTAAGCATGATCACGATCTCAACTATAACCTCTCCCCATTATAAAAATAATAATAAAATAGGAAACTATTCTAGAAGTGGTGCAATCCCTCCACATTTTGTACCATTCCCAAAATAAATCCTAATCATTGACTTCTCCAGCTCTCAACTGATGTCTGTATATGATGTATGTATAGAATCATAGTCAGTAAGGCTTGAAAAGACCTCAAAGGTTGTCA
This sequence comes from Phainopepla nitens, assembly GCA_013400175.1. Taxonomy (NCBI): domain Eukaryota; kingdom Metazoa; phylum Chordata; class Aves; order Passeriformes; family Bombycillidae; genus Phainopepla; species Phainopepla nitens. The sequence continues at coordinate 214,917 of VXBQ01008806.1, read as the reverse complement.
AGTTTGACTTCTAACTGAACACTGCGAAGTCCACCACTAAACCACATCCCCAACTGCCACATCTATATATTTTTCAAATATCTCCAGGGATGGTGACCCCACAATTTCCCTGGGCAGTCTGTTCCAATGCTTAACTACCCTTTCAGTGAAGGTTTTTTTTTTTTCTTTTGACCAAATCTAAGCCTGCCCTGGTGCAATCTGATGCTATTTCCTCTTGTCCTATTGCTTGTTACCTGGGAGAAGAGACCAACCCCCGCCTGGCTACAGCCTCCTTTCCAGGAGTTGTAGAGAGCAAAAAGGTCTCCCCTGAGCCTTCTTTTCTCCAGACTGAACACTTCCTCAAATCAGTGCAACTCTCTACACCAGAGGAAATAATTTCTTCAGGAGAATATTGTGAGAAATAGTGTCAAAGCCTTTACTAAAGTTCAGGTAAACAACACTGACAACTTTTTCCTCATTTCCTAAGAGGGTTACCTTGTCTTAGAAGGAGGTCAGGTTGGTCAAGCAGGACCTCTCTTTCATAAACCCACACTGGCTGGACCTGATCACCTGGTAGCCCCATACATGGCAAGGTTGTGCCACTCAAGCTGGTCGGCTCCATGCCCTTCCCTGGCACTGAGGTCAGGCTGACATGCCTGGGGTTCCCCAGAGCCTCCTTCCAGCCAACTTTTTCTTGGTTTCATTAAGATATTATTGAATAACCGTGGGTTTACCTAGCAGCCAACATTCGCAAGTCATCTGAACAGGTTCTGTGTTTTATTACTGATTTTGCATGCAATCACAAATATAATGAGGCAACACAACCAGAAGTCCTCTGAATCTTTCATGTGTTGCCATTAAACTGATGTCACAACAAATTCAGTTCCACACATCTGTAGTGAAACTGTATTCCTAACATTTTATGAACAATAGACTCTCTTAAAACAAGCCACGCAGACTGATGCCAGGTTGCCAACTGATCCTGCATCTGTTTCCGATGAAATGAAAGGGCAGGAAGAGGAAAAAATCATGTCTTGCACAGTGTTTTTTTATTATTCCCCAGCTTTTCAAAAGCTCTGTTACTTCAGCCATCATTAGACAGACAAACTCGAGAGTGAAACAACTTGATTTTCCTACATAAAATTTGTATTTCACCACAAACACATCTGTGCACCAAGGAAATCTCATCTAAGTGACATAAGACTTTGTTCTCTTCTTATTTCCTTTTGTTAAGTGAAGGGAAATTGGTCTTCTTTGCTCTGTGTTGTTTTTTTTTTGTGGTTTTTTTTTTTTTTAATGAGCAGTGGTATTAAACACCATCAAGATGCCACCACCAAGATCAGAGTCCTATTGTAGTAGCCCAGGCTCCCCTTGTGCAAGGCAATGAAAAAAAACAACAAATAAGAGGAATATTCTTTAAATCCTATTCCTTACTATGTCAATGTGTTTCCCAAACATGTAATCTCAACCAGCATGAATTTACCTGGGGGTATGGTTGCATTTATTGTTTCCTAAGAGCATGGCAATCTGATTCCCTAAATTTGAGAAGGAGTTTGTGGGGGATTGAGCTCCCACATCCCGCAGGTTCAGGATGTCAAAATCTAGTCTGAGAAAGAACTCTGGTTCCTAATAAGCAGAGTAAATGCAGCTCCAGCTGACCCATGTGTGCTTACACTAATACAGGCTGAATCACATAAAAAACTTCAATGGCATTATTGACCAGGATTCCATGCACTGCTAAGGGAAAAAAAACCCGTTGATTCTATGAAAGGTAGACACTTGTACTGTAGACCCAAAATTTAGCCAGGAAATTTTTTTGTACTTATGCCTGAAGTTCTATTCAGAGCTGACACTTTATGCATTCAGTTACAAGTTACATACATATAACAAAGCCATTTTCATTACTGTAAATCATTTACAAATACCTGCAAAAGCAATATAGCGTACTGTTGGGAAGTAATTGCTGTTTTCTAGCCTCTGCTATCACCTCTTCAACAGAACAGCAAATATTCACTGACTTGAACAAAGTTAACAGAATCAAGCCTTCATTAAAAGGATGAGTGACAAGAAGAAATACCTTACACAGATATTATTAGCTATTGTTAAGTTTTTAAGTGTAATCTGGGATTGGCTCATTATTGTGGTTTCTTTTTCTGTTGATAAATATTTAAGAATGTAAGAAGTTTGGTTAAATGTGGTCTTTTTGGTGTGTCTGTAGTAAAATAACAACTGAATATCAGCAAGATTTAAATGATGCCCAAATATACACGTGGAGAAAACAGCAAAAATCTCAAAGCATGTATTTCAATTGAAAATGAGAGTGCTGGAAAAAGGACAGTTTAGTCCTAAGCTACTGGAATAGTATAAAGGTTTTATTACAACCAATAATGCTAACCCTGTCAGGACAAAAGGAAGTTTTCAAACCAAGACTTGGAAAAGGGAAGGTTGGAATTCAGTCAGTTATCTTAAATGCTCTAGATCTTAAAAGTTAAGTTGAAATTATATGTTTCCTACGTAAACGTTTTTAACCCACATGCGTATAGGGAACCACAGCAGCTACGCTGGTACGAAAAATATACCACCAGAAGTGTCAGAATGGACCTTGACTTTTTTTTACTATTTCTTTTTATTTGTGAGTTTCAAGTGTAAATATTTTACTATTCTACTATTTTTTCTTTTGCTGTTTTTCATAGAGCATCTTTGAGGTGATAAGAAAGGTCGTCATTAATGCTCTTCTGCAAAATATATTACCACATAAATATTCTTCTTGGTATTAAGGTAAACCAGAATCTCATCTCAACACTTTGCTATTCATCCTTCGGCATCTGTTGAGCAGGGGAGGAATGTCTCATGAGTTACTGGGAGAAATTCCCTAGGTTTTGGACCAGGGAGCCAGTCCCCTTTACTCCCATGGCTTCCAGAGGCATGTCCCTCTCTGAAGAAGCACTGATTGCATGAACAGCACGATTTTCCTTTTAGGCACAATGCCTGGAAAGAGGAATTGTCATTAACATGAAATTGCTTCGGCCAGCACTTAAGCTCTATAGGATAATATTTAAAACATTAACTACAGGCTTCCAGCCGAGCTCTTCAGCCTTTCTTTTCTGTCACACTGCACAATACAACTGCTTTCTGCTGACTATTTGCCCTTTTTTCCTCTTTCTTAGGCTTATCTCAATAGGCCCTGTCTCAGAGTCACTGAAAAGAATAAAGAGAAGCTGAATATATCTGACAGCTATTTCTATCAGATAAACTAAAGTTCAAATGACTGGAACTCTTTTGCCTTTCAAAGGCCCTCAGTTCCCTGATGTTTTCTCATGCAATATAGACCTTTCTGAAAACAAGGGTTGCTGTCACTGTCTTTGTGCAGTGATGTGGGACCAATCCACCTTTGATTTGCCAACTTTACTGAAGGATGAACACTTCTGCTGTGGGCAAGGGGAGTATCACTCAAAGGAAAGTACAGTGTTATTGACTGCTTTTCTAACTGCCTATAAAAATAAGTTTTAATCTTATTTACTGATATCAATCTCCAGTCCTGTTTAGTCTGTTCTTACAGTGCCAAATTGGCACACAGAATGTTTCCTATTTGATGGAGTTCACCTCAATGGTCTTTCAGATTAAGGTGAGTATATTGGTTTGAGCTGATTTGGGATAAAATATACCCTTCAATGGAAACATTTTCTAGCATACTCTTCCAAAAAGAAAGCACACAGAACAATGTGATATTTTCAACATTAATTGGCTTGGCTGTGGCAGACAGGGAAGGTCTTTGAAGTGACCTCCAGGAGGTCCGAGATATCTCAGAACAAGAGATACATCCTGGATATGTTCAATCCTCTCCCTTCCACTGCTGATGAAGTTTTCTGTGCACATCTACACTGAGCTGCAGGACATTTTAGCCCCAGTTTCACTGCTGTTTAACAAGGAGTAGGCCTGAGCCTCTTGCTGTTAAACTCCATTAAAGTAGAGCTCTGCCCCGTTAAACTTAATTGTACTTTAAGTCTGAAGCAAACCCCAAGAACAAAAGTTATAGTTTTGTCAAGTTACTCTGGCTACTACACTGGTTATAAACTTTATTAGTGTGATTATGACCTATTAAAATCACATTAACTTTTTAATGTGCCAGAGGTAGCCACTGTAATGTCTGATAAACTTAAGGATTATTTCCTGCTCTTTATGCTTCAGAAACAGACTTTTAGAAACCATATCTTCTCTGTAATTAGTAGGTTCCATAACAGAATCTTTATCAGTATTTCCAGTAGGCAAGGCTATACTCCTATTTTAAAAGTTTCTCTACCTGCCCTATAAGGTCTTGTCTTCCTTTTTTCTTCCTTTTTTTTTTTTTTTGCCTTTTTATTTGTAGTTCCAGATCTTGAGTGTCAGTTTAGGGTATGATGACAGCTGCTCAACAAGCTGCCTTACTGGATAAAGAGTCAAAGCTTTTAAGAGATAAAAGCTTAATTCCTGTCATAGGACAGGCTCAAAGTCAGAAAAGTCTGTAATGGATTCATACATTTATTTCATGGTCCAGTGGCAATGATGTGTTAAGGAGCAAATCTGCACATCATTGGTGAGAACTCTTTGAAAAGCTTATGAATAAAGAGGCACTTAGCTCTAGGTACAGCAGCTTCATCCACTGTGAACAGGTAGAGGAGGTCCCTTATACAATGAGCAAATTACCACTAAGACCTCCTCTCTCTTCTACAGACCCAAGCAAAACCTGTAGCTGTTTCTTTCTTTAGATTCAGTACTGGACCTTCTAATAGAAGAAGCCTCAAAGACATCTGCTGGCCAGGTATTTACCTGCTCTTCACTCCAGAATCTCCTTGTGGCTTGGCAATGTGTGCTCACAGCCCAGAAAACCATCTGCATCCTGGGCTGCAACAAAAGAGCTGGACCCAGCAGGTCAAATGAGGGGATTCTCTCCCTCTACTCTGCTCTTTGAAATCCCACCTGGATCTGCTGCATCCAGTTCTGAGGTCTCCAAAACAAGAAAGGTATTGACCTGTTGAAACAAATCCAGATGAGGCCACAAAAATTATCTGAGGGATGGAGTACCTCTGCTGTACAAGCTGCGAAAGATTGTCAAATCTGGAGAAGAAAGGCTCTGGGGAGCTCTTAGAACACCTTCCAGTACCTAAAGGGGCTACAAGAGAGATACAGAGGGACTTTTTAAAGATCATAGAGTGACAGGATGAGGGGAAATGGCTTTAAAGTGAAGTAGACTTAGATTAGATATTGGTAAGAAATTCTTCACTCAAAGGGAGGTGAGGCCCTGGCACAGGTTGTCCAGAGAAGCTGCAAATGTCTCATTGCTGGAAGTGTTCAAGGCCAGGCTGGATGGATCCTTGAGCAATCTGTGATGGTGGAAGGTGTCCTTGTCCACCACAAGGAGGTTGGAACTGGATGATCTTCAAGTTCCCTTCTAAACCAAGCTATTTTATGATTCTATGAAGAGACACCAGATCACTTTACAAATATTAGCCTTAAATTTAATGTTTAAAATGCTTTTGAACATTTGGAAATTATCTGAAAAGACCTGTACAGAAACATAAGTGTTTAAGTACATAAGTAGTTGAATCACAGTCATTAGTAGAAATGCACATCTATTTTTCAACTTTTTTTTTTAATCATAATTTGCCAGTGTGATAAGCAAAATTGTTCACAGGAAATGGTAATTTTAAATGCTCCTCCTACTAAGGACAATTTTAGAGTGGTTGAAATGTAAGTTTTTTAAAGACAAGGTTCTGGTTTTCAGTCTGATTTTTTTTTTAACTTTAAATTTGATTTTGCTAGTAGAAAAAAGGTACACATTCAATGAAACTAGGATAGATAAACTTTTAATTATATGATTACCTCAGTTCAGAGCTTCTGTTTTTTTATATTTTAGACAGAGACATATATACAGGGTTTAGCCTCAGTATGTGTATTTTAACCAAGCATTTTTCATAGTTCGCAAAACCACTTCCAGTCCTTTTTATACACCTTGAAGACATAAAAAAAAATATTGTCATCCCCTTTTTGTTGCACGGATTTGACTGATTTTGTCAGTAGAGACAAAGTTAATTTCTGTTTACGCTAAATGAGAAATGCTGACCATCTTAAAAGCTGACTTGTTCTTTATCAAGAAACTTTATTATTATTTGTAGACTTCTGCAATGTCATGAAGTAGCAGTAATATTTTAAAATCTGTCTATTTCCATATATTAACACTTTTTTGTTGTTGTTCTGGCAGACATGAGCAGGGAATGGATAAATTTTTAACTTGGTCAGGTTTATCAGTGCATGATAGTTTATTCTGAGGAATGAGTTTGCTCCATAGTTGAAGAAATGAGTTTTTATAAAAGCTTTTGATAAGACCAAAAAGATAAAATTTAAGGCCTACACTTTCTCCTTCTATTAAAGTTGAAATGAAAAAAAAAATGGTTTTCTCTAAAATTTGATATAATTCTTTGTAATTCCCCTACATCCCCTAATTCACTGATTAAATATAATTTATACAGAATACAGTAATTGTTTTGGATCTTCTCTTCTTATTTTTAAGTGGAAGTAAAATAAGGTGGTTGAAATCAAAATAAAATATCTGAATTATGGCCCCTGTCAGATTTAGACACAGCATCTGAAGTATTCATCTTTCAAGGTGTCAGCCAAGCCACTCCAGCTGTGTTTGCCACATCAGAGCAGCATCTGTATATGGGAATTCAGCTAGAGAGCAGGACATTGCACTGCTCAACTCGTGACTGAAGTGGATGTGCTAAGTCTAGTGGGCCCCCAGCCCTGGCAAGTGAAGGTAGAGCCCTGAATGAGGGAGCAAAAGATGTGCTTGGTGTGCTTTGTTTAAGATAAACCATGCAAGACCATCCGTGCCTGTACTGGTCTGTGCAAAGCTCTGAGCTCTGATTAAGTAATGTTACTGAGAAACACCAATTGTGTGATTGTTGCTATTTTAGCTGTAGCTGGAACAGTATATAAACTGATTTGTAGAATCAATAAATTGGCTTTTTGCATCTGCACAATTATCCCTGTCTCTTCAATCGCTCGACATCTGTAGAAACCAGGTGTAGGGATTACAGTTTGCAAACTGGAAAAACCCAAAAATATGCTGACTTTTGTTCGCATTTTTTTTTTTTTTGGTGGAAAGGACAGCCTCAAGTGTAAGACATTTCATTTATTTCCTTTTATTTCATTCTTCTTCATCTGCCTCTTCATCACTTTATTTGTCTTCTTAAAGGAAATTCTCAGATCCCATTAATAAATAGATTTCTCTACATAGATAAAAGCAAAATGTACATTCTGGAAAATTGCACAATTCCTCTTCTGTTCAGCTACGTGACCTGCTGTTAGAGTTCATTGTCCCACATCATATCCTGCTACATGATTACAGAAATATGTTAAACATATAAAAAAAAACATTAGCTTTTCAATTTTTACATGGTTTCTTTTTGATGATCTTGGAGATCTTTTCCAACCTAAATGACTCTCTTTCTGCAAAATTTATTCATGTTTGCTGCCTTGAAAATTTAGGAGGAGGTTGGTATTTCCCACTCCTTAAGCACAGCACTGGCTGGTTCATGGCAAATCCCCCATGGGGAATAGGATGGATAATGTATGTGGCCATTTTGAGCAGACTGCTGCTGAACCCAGCACGAGGGAGCAAGGAGAACAAGACAGGAAACAGCCGATGTTTAGCAGAGACAAGTTGAAATTAGTCTGTAAAAAGACAGCTTAATGCAACAGCAGAGGCCTTCCTGATAACACATTAGAGGGTTGTTAGACTAATCTTTCTCTCATTAGTTCATTCTCTGTGGTCTGACACATAACTTAAGACCCCAGAAGTTAAACAGGCTGAAGTGACGATGGAGTCCTGCCATGTACAGTTATTTCCCTCTGCATGGAGCAATTAGGAAACGCTAATGAGCATCCCAGGAGGATCCCCTGAAGAGTGTCACTGCTGAGTGTCATACGAACAGCAACAAAAAACAGTGGGAAATAATGCTTAGAAATGTTTATAAACTTGATCATCCCTTGCTGCTAGTTTAACCTATAACTGCAGTGCAGCAAGCCCTGCCAGCTCCTGATTTCCCTGAAGAAGAAAGACCAGTATAAATTTGGATAAAACAGAAAGTTTGGATGAACTATTAAGCCTCATCCTGCTTTGTGGAAGTAACAATAAAGCAAAGGGAAATTAAATCAGGGATTTGGGCAATAACCTATTCAATTCTGTATACATTAGTGAAATCAAGACTGGATCCTAGGAGGTATAAAAAAGCAAAGCTGATGGGCAGTTGGTTGATGCTAGGCCAGTGTGGCATTGGTGGGCAATGGAAGAAAAGAAATAATGCAGTTAATTACACAGCCTGGCTTCTAGTTGGAGTCCTAAGAAAAAGCCTGTCAAGGGGCAATTCAGAGCTTAATTTTCTACACTGGTTGTATTAAAAGCTTAGCATCCAAACTTAGATACAAAAATTATATGCAAAAAAAAAAAGAATAACCACTTCCTTCATGGTATTCTGCCTCAGTTATCAGAATAATTAGCTATTGAAATAACCATGAAGCTGTTTCTTCTATAGTGTCATAGAGCCATAGTACTGGGTCTGGCTGAGCTGGAGCTCATTTCCCCATGTCCCCCACAGTGCTGTGCTGGATGTTGGTGGCTACAAAGGTGTTTAACACCCCAGAGTTTTGGCTCCTGCTAACCAGGGCTGGCACAGCACCAGCACTGTCTACAACATACCCTCCATCAATATGGTGGGGCAAGATTCTGGGAGGGGACACAACCAGTTGACCCAAATTCACGTAAGGGATATTCCATGCCATAGAATGTCAGCTCAGATACAAAAAGTAAGAAAAGGAGAAGGAAAGGGGGATTTTTATTATTTACCAAGTTCAGCTTCCTTAGCAACTCCTGTATGTGCTGAGATCCTTCTTCCCAGGAAGTGGCTGATAGGAAGTAGAGAATAAACCTTGCGGTTTTTTTACTCTTCGGTTGTGTGCACACAAATTTTGCTTTAGCAAATTACTTTTGTCAGCCTGTGAGAGACTGAAATGTTAGTGGTTAATGACTCAAAATGAATGCCTCTTTTTGGAGGCAGCTTTCCTGAGGCCAAGTTTTCCCCTCCTGAGGGGAAAATGTGTTTTTTGAATGTTTGGTGATAAAGCCTCTGGTCCACACAAGATGGAGGGGGAGAACACCTATCACTGGAGGCTGCAGCCCAAGCTTTGAGCCAGGTAAGAGGCAGATCCTGTGAGGTGAGGCAGTACTTTTCATCGTACCAATTATGCTCCCTTACAGCTGTCATGCCGTAGAAGGAGTCATAAACCATCAAATTCTTCCCAAAGTGCCCCAAGACTCATTTCTGAGGCCTTCTATCACAGGAATGAAAGCGACCCTGCCTCCCTCCACCCCCTCAAACAGGGTGGTACCTGGGCAATTCCACCAAGCCTGAACCTACATTAACAGCTTGAACTCAGTCTCATGGACTTTCCCCACCTCCAGTGGATTGCCATCACTCCACAACAGTCAAGCCTCCTTGTGGATCCATGCATCATGGTATCTTTCTATTCTTATCCTTTCTTTTTCTTTCTTCCTTTTCCCTCATATATTTTCTGAAGTGATATTTTTATGCTTTTATATTGCTATATTATTATAAATACTAATAATAACAACCAAAATGGTTGCATGCCTGCTTTCCATTGTAACCAAAATGTTGTAAAATAAACCCCACATATAAATAAATAAATATATATATATTTAAGAACACTGATCATTCAGTGCTGTTTCACTCTAATCTGCCACAAGAGAGCTATTAACAACAGCCTGGGTTGCCCTTGCCTTCAGGATGGGTCACAACACAAACTGTGAGTTGTTTCCACTCTTATTTTCTCTCCCCTGTCCAGCTGGGAAGGGGGATGATAGAGCAGCTTGGTGGGCACCGTCATCCAGCCAAGGACAACCTACCACTATCAGAACCACAGAATGGTCTGGGTTGGAAGGAACCTTAAAAATCACCTAGATCCAAACGCCCTCACCATGCACAGGGACCTTCCACTAGACCAGGTTGCTCAAAGCCCCATCCACCCTGGCGCTGAACACTCCCAGAGATGGGAAAGATGAGATTCACAGCTTCTCTGGGCAACCTGTGCCAGGACCTCACGATCCTTATAGTCATAGCAGTGAATTCCTTTCCAATACCTAATCTAAACCTACCTTCCTTTAGCTCAAGGTCATTCTCCCTTATCCTATCACTACATGTCCTCACAAAAAGTTCTTCCCCAGCCTTCTTGGAGGCCTCTGTTAGGTTCTACATGGTGGTCTAAGTTCTCCCTGTAGCCCTCATTTCTCCAGCCCTTACTCTCTCAGACTGTCTCCATGATTGCATCTTCCTCTGGATTCATTCCAACAGTCACCACCTAGCTGAGCATCCATGGTGCATTTACAACACACCCTTCCTTTTTTTTCAATCAATGGGCTCTATGACTGAAAGATACTTGCAGTTTGAAAAGGCAGACTTCTTTGAGGTACTATATGTGCATAGATAAAAAATAGGATTTGCATCTCCATTTATAAATCTAGGTATTTATGTTGAATGGCTCTTTCTCACCACAAAAAGACTAAAGCATGATTAGTTTGGAGGTAATGTGTATTGCAATGTAATTTTAAGACAAATTTTACTGACATTTTTAAAAAGCTAACATTGCTTTGTTAAGAGGACATATGAAATGATAAGCAATCATTTTTGACTGTGATTTGTATGGAGAAAAAGTGCTTTAAATCTAACAAATTCTTTCCAAGTACCTTGGAAATATCAGGGAGGCACAGAAAGTCATTATTTGTAATGAAGAAGATATATCAAACCAACTTTTTTCCCTTCCTTTATAAAATTATTTATGGATTGAACAGAAGCTGGTCATGTCATATTTTTACTTTGGTAAGACTTCTGATGTGGTCTTAGTGATTATTTTCCCAAATAAGCCTGAGAAATCCGGACTGGATGAAACACCACAGAGTAGGTGGAAAGACAATTTGGAAGCTGTACTCCAGGATTATTTGTCCGTGGTTCATAGTCAAAACAGAGGGAAGTGCTGGGCAGAATCCAACAGGCAGTCTGCCTTCATTTTGGAGCTCCTCAACACTTTTGCTAATGATCCAGATGATGGAATGCAAAGTGTACTTATTAAATCTGCAGGTGACAAGAAGCTTCAAGAAGTTCAAGAACAAGACTGGAATTAAAAATTATGCTGAGACACGGGAGATACGGCTGGAAAAACTATGCTGAAATTCATTAGGGACTCATGAAAAATATAACACTTCACAGGCATAATCAGCTGTAAAAAATCAGAATGGGGACCAGCTGCTTGAGCAGCCATTACACAGAGAAGTGTTTAGAAGTTATAGTGGGTCATAAGTGAACAGTCATCCTCCTCCAACCCCCTCCCTCCACCACGACTGTAAAACCAGTAGCATAACCTTCAGTCCCAAATGCCATTATCCCTTCAATTCATTCAACACTGGGGAGGCCACTTCTAGAGCAACACATCAAAGAGAGCTATGGACAAAAGCCAGAGGACAGGAGTGAGAGTGATCATGTATCTGAAAAGAGTCATATTTTAGGAAAGAATGAAAAAAAAATCAAAGCGTTCAGCCAAAAGAGGAAAAGAGTGGAAGCATACTGTGACAGCCTTCATGTAGGCAATGTGCTGCTGAAAACAGGAAAGAAATATCCTTGTAGCACGTGATAAGAAATACCAACCTCTATTTTTTAAAGATTAAGTTTAGATTTCAGGACAAAAATTCTCAAAGCAGTGGAATGCGTTTCACGGAGTCACGGGAATATCGGGTTGAAAGGATCTCTGCAGGCCATTTAGCCTAATCTTTAGCTTTCCTGGAGGAGATGTGGAGTCTTTATAATATAAAGAGTTTTAGAAAATAAAGAAGCCAAAATTATGCACTTAGCTAAGGAATAGACATCTCCATATTTCAGTATTTTTGTACTGACTGTTGTGTCTGCCAGTTGCCCCAGTTAACTGCTTGGAAGGGGAAATGTTCAATTTCCCAAAATGTGTTAATGCTGAGAATTTCCTTTTAGAGAAGACTTCTTTAGGAAGCTGCTGCTGTTTTTATTTGGAAGTCTTCATTACCTAGCACCTTCAGCAGATAATGGAATCTCCTTACTACATGGCCATTTTGAGGCAAATTTTCTGGTTTGAGTAAAGTCCAAAACCAGCTCTTTCACTACTGGAAAGCACAAAAGCTGTGTGAGCAAAAAATGGCTTTAGCAACTACCAGAATCTATTGCTACAAATCATCATTTTCAACCCCATTCCTGTTAAATCATCTCCATACACGGCATTGTTGGATCAAAAAAACTTTCTTATGAAAGGAGCTCACACCTGGACGTTTTGGTCAGAATGAAAAAGTGAATATTCTGTGGTTTATCCTGTAACAGTTTTTACATTCAATCATATTGTTGGAGGAGTAAATTAGGTCTCCAGGGGGTCCTAATCATTCGGCTACAGACTTATGCTGCCACTTGTGCTCTGCTGGGTTTCATGAATCTCAAATTATTTTGCTATCTAGTAGATTACTATCCTCAAGAGGGAGTAAAGGATGAGAAATATGCACAAATTCACTCATTCTCCCTCTCTGTTCTATATCTAGACAGTTAAAGTAGCTTATTCAGAAAATGAGAGGAGTAGGTATGAATCTGTACAGATAGAGCTGAATATCAAACTGCACTCTCCCACCTCATAGGAAAGTCGTTATATTAAAAAAAGGCTCAAGGCAGAGAGAAGAAACGAATGACATCTCAAACTTTTGCCTTGTGAGACCTTTGTGGGAATCTTTATTGTACCGCATTTTTCCAGGAAGGATCCTGATTAAGCAGAATGACCCGGGTAGAAAATATCACAGCCTTACCAACACAGAAGTACTCTGTTTAAGTTGTAGAGGAACTCAGAGCAGCCAGAGAAATCTTGGGTAAATGTGTAAATGAAATTTCTGGGGCCTTAAATGCCTCCAGATGTGGAGTAAAACTTCTGAAGGTGAAGTTCCACTTTGTCTTGTGTGGAGAATGACCACCTCTTGTTTGCTTGGAATCTGATAATTATTGCATTTGGCAATTTGCAGAACTTTCTCTGAGAAGAGAGAAAAGGAAACCATTCCCTATTCATCTTTCCCAGACCACCCGTGACTTGGCAGACCGATGATACTTCCACAGAGACAGCTTTGTGTGTGAGCACTGCAGGGTTTAGATACCAAGGCCTCAACTCATTTCACTGAAATCTTGTTACCCAAAAACTCTAAATTAGTGCTGTAATTGCTGTACAATTTCTCTGTAGTCAATGCAGTGGGCAAGGCTTTACAGAAGCTAGCTTAAATCTCCTGTGGTCTGAATACCTTTCTGAGATATTGTCATCCTCCTTCCTCTGGTGACAGAATGAATCTTGGGCAGAGAAGCAGAGAAATTTGGCCTGTTGTGTCCTGGATGTACATGGTGGGTCCAGCACTCAGTATCCACCACATACTCAATCACACAACATTCAAAGATTCAGGAAGTTTTAAAGATTCTTGAAGTGTTTGGGTTTTTTTGTTCAGTGATGGGAATGATTCTTTTCAAACTCAAACCTATGCAAAACTATCTGATTGATTTGAAGAGGTAACTAATTTGTCTGCTAATTGAACCACACGTCCCGCTATTTTTGTGTATGCACTTGAAACTTGTTCAAAATAAAGTAAACCATTTCTATTTATTTTATATTCTTCACTCTAGAATCATTAACTTCCTTTTAGGTCATAACTCACAATGTCCTTTTATCAATCTCTCTTAAAATTAACAAAATTTATTCTAATAAGCCATTCTCATTTTTGTCCAGTGGATGATTTTATATTTATTTTTATTTATTTATTTATATTTATTGACACTTGTTAAAAAAAATTAAAATAACCCTCCAAATACATAACTTGTTAAAAAACACAGTCTTATGATTATTATTCATTAAGAACAACATTTGCAATTCCTGGTCAGTTCAAATAGGTAAGATATTTCTTTAGAATCCAGTTAAAATGCTTCATAAAATAAGACTCCAGAGAACCACACAGAAAGTCCAGCAAATCCAAATTAATCCCACCCTGTCAGCAGAAACGGTCTCCTCTTACACATTTTCCATTCCTAAGATAGACCTGAGGGACTTTAGGCCAAGCAAAGAGAGCTAAGTTACATGTGATAGTACAGGGGATTCTGGATAAATAAATAACTTTTTAATTTTGAATGGACTGAATGACATGTACACAAGTGCATGTGGTGTTAGGACAAGGGGGAATGGCCTTAAGATGAAAGAGGATAGATTTAGATTAGATATTAAAAACAAAATTCTTTACTGTGGTGGTGGTGAGGCACTGAAACATGTTTTCCAGAGAGGCTGCGAGTTCCCCATCCCTGGAATTGTTCAAGGCCTGGTTGGATGGGGCTCTGAGTAACCTGCTCTAGTGGAAGGTGTCCCTTCCTATGTCTGGGGTTTGGAACTTGATGACCTTTAAGGTCCAGAAATGGCCACATTAGGGCCAAGTAGGGGGAAAGGAACACCTCTCTCAGCCTCCTGGCCACACTCTTCCAAATGCACCCCAAGATACTACTGGCCCTCCTAGTCACCAGAGCCATGCCAGCTCATGGTCAGCTGTCACCCACCGAGACTCCAAAGTCCTTCTCAGCAGACCTGCTCTATTGCAGGTCAACCCCCAACCTGTGCTGATACTTGGGGTTATTCCTCCTCAGGTGCAGGACCCAGCACTTACCTATGACCCTTTGACTATTCCTAATATTAAATTAATATTCAAAATTGATTGTCCAAGAAGGGAGAACTCTTCTGTTGTCCTGTGAAGATCCAGCAGTTACAGGAGTGGAGGTATAGTCTGTAAGCCAGACCTTGATGCACTAAGGAAGCATCTAAATGCCAACCCATTCCTTCAGGATTTTCCTACTGAACTGGTCTTGGAACACATGCTAATTGATTTTTATATAATGTCCATTGATTGACCACTCTAACCTGTGAATATAGAAAACGTGGTGCAATTGATTCCTTTAGGATATCCACTTTTACATTTGAAACTCAAGTCTAGACAACAGCTACAGTACTGGCATTTTCAAAGTATGTGGTACAGCCTCAGCTGGCATGAAATGGTGTGCACAATGGAGCCAGAGTGATTTATACCTGCAGAAAAGCTGGCTAGCTTTAAAGGTTTGTTTATGAAGGTAAAAAAAAATATAAAAACCAAAATCACTTTTCCATCTGTTTTCTTCCTTTTTTTTTCTTTACTTATTCTTTATGAACTGTCAAAAGCCAAAGAAGAAAAGTGAAAACATTCTGCTGTGACCAAAAAAAACCAAAAAAAACCCAAAAAAACCAAAAAAAAAACAGGGATAGCAAACTACTACTAGAAAACAGCATAAGCAAATTAAAATGGAAAGAAAATGCCAGAAACTACTGCCCTGCTGCATTCTTTGGAGAATCAACTTGCAATGGATTAGCGCAAATGTGCCTTGATCCATCATCATGTTCTCCAGTTCAGCAAGCACAAACTGATAGTTTGGAATGGAGGTAGCGTGAAGTAAATGCTGTAATTTGTGACTGTGTGACAGCAAATGAAACTCGGCAAGAGGGCCAAGCTATCTGAAGCAAAACAATAATAGCTTGGTGAGCATATTAGGCAACCCCAGAGGAGAGGAGATGAAAGATTCAGGCAATAAGGAGAATGTATGTATTTTAGATGTTAGGCAACCCTATTCTCAAGGCATTACAAGCAACAAGAGCATCTGAAAAGTGCATCTGTGTTGGGCAGAAACATATTCACCCCTGGTAAGCACATTTCCCAGTAATGCCTTGGTGAGAAGAAATAAAAATAAATAGGAAAATAGAAAAGGATTATCACCCTGGCTAGTAGATTCTTTTCTGAAAGCATCTGGCTAGAGGTAAATAGTATTATGGGAACTTTCCCTAGTTTTTATGATTTATGTGTTCAGTTTCATCAGATCTAGGATAGGGTGTTTATTGGGTACTACATGCTCTGAGAATTTATGTTGCATGGCTAAACATCATGTCTGTATATCTTTTCTCAGTAATCTCTGATAATACCCAAATGGGCTTTTTATTTTAAACATCTGGACAGCCGTATGGTTCGTGAGAATTAAGGTGCTAAGTGAAGAAAACAGCACAACTATAAAACCTTTCATATAAACAAAGCTTTATTTGGAACATTAACTTCTTTACAGAGAAATCTTCTCTGTTCCTAAAAATGCACTTAGTACTTTATGTCTTAATCTCAAGGTAATGCTTTTCTCTTACAAATAATCTCAAGGCATTTAATGGTACCATTACTGTAGAAAACTATGAGATATTTGCATAAAAGGCACATCACCAAAAGAAATATAGAAAAATAAAAGATCTTCTTTTTCCCCTAGCTTTTGTCTTTGTTTCATACTAAAAGCAGGAAAATACTGTTTAGCAGGGTTTTCTCTTCTACTCAGTAATAATGCTGTCAGCACTGTCATAAAAATAGCTAAAGGTGTAATTTAGGGAAATTTGTCTGCATATTAATAATTGAGTTTCTATTTGTTGACACTGAAATCCAAAGGAGAGGGAAAGATAATGCAATGTATTGAGTTCTTTGTCTTTATGCACGTGCATGTCTATGTCAGTGCATGTCTGCATGTTTATAGCTCAAAACCGCATGTAAAACTATTCTCTCATGAAAATAATAAAAAAATATGCTGAGAATAACTACTCAGAATTCACATAAAGAAATAAAAATCGTTGGGTGTTACTGTCCTTCCAAAGTACTTTAAAGACTTGACAACATGCTTCTATTTCAAATTAGAGTGATAATATATATACACATATATATGAGACAACATCCTTCAGCAAGATAAAAAAGAAAATTATGTAGAGCTGGATAATCTGGTAGCCTTCCCTTTTTGAAATGCACTTTTCTTCATGAATGATTCTATTTCTATTATTAACTATTGTTTGGTTTTACTGATAAATTAGTTTCCATCTTAACTGAATCTTCACTATCTTAACCCATATTTCCTTCTGTACTGACTCATTCTCATGCATTTAATTTTATTAAATGCAGTGCAACAGGATGGATAAGCAAAGTTTGCTTGGATGACCATGATTGCAAGATTAGAGCCTGGAAAAAAAAGAGTTTGCTTGGTTGTACTTCACCTATATGGCATCATATGTTTTGAGTGGGCTTCTTCTTACATTTTTAAGGAGCAGTTAGAAAATTCCTATCCAGATGTAGGGATTTTTCCTGATTTATCATTCCTTGCAAACTTACTACTCACTGGTTGTACAGGCATACCTATGGTGAAAGATCAGATTAGATATACACAAAGGATTTATGCAAAAGTCAATGTTTAGAGTTCTCCAACTCTGTTGCACTTTACAGATATTCTTAAAATAGGTTCCCTAGTTTTTAGTTGGATTTTATTTTGTTTTTAGCAAGCATGATTTTGTAAACTTTAAGGCATAATTTTTCTGGAGGATAAACTAGATGGTCTTGGCAAGGCTTCCTTAGTGTGATTCTGAAAGGCAGTGATTTTCACAGAATTTGATCAGTACTGAGCGTAGCTTAGAAATGGAAAAAACTGCGCTATTGCAAATGTTAATTTCCCTTTGTAGCCTTGAACTTGCCTACATATATGGGAGTTGCTGAGTAATGCTGATATCTTTGGGTGATCTCATGCTGCTTATTATCATTACTTTTCTGAATAAACCAGTGGCAATCCAGTGGAGGGTTGCTAACGTGATCAGGGTCTACAGAACATTATATATAAAATTAGGCTGGGGGAAATGGAATTTTGGCTGGAAATGGAATTTCTTCTTACCATAGAGAAGGGAAATGTAAAGAGGGCTGTAAGGGGTCTCATCATTACACAAACAAACAAACAAACAAACACACAAAAAAAACAAAAAAAAAAAACCAAAAAAAAAAACCACAACAACAAAACAAAAGAAACTTTTAAAGAACACAGACCCAAACTCTTAGAGGTATTAGGGAAGATTAGAGACAGCAGTCTTCCTTCAAGAAAGGAAATTCTGACTGGAAATGAGGAAAACATTTTCCCTCAGGAGAATGATGAATGCTCTCCATCTTTGGAACTTTTGGAGGACAGTCTGGAAAAGATTGTCTGAAATCAACTTAACTTTGGAGTTAGATTTTCTTTCTGATAGAGGAGTTGTGTTAAAGATCTCTAGAGGTTTCTCCCAAAGACCTTTAATTATATTTACTTAAGTGAAGAGCATAAGGCTCCTTTTACAGTCAAAGAGAAGAATATGTTTCTGAAGGAATAGCTCCTTAAGTGGCTAAAGAAGGACCCAAAATCAGCATTTCTTCTAACTCATGCTGTACGATTTGATATTCAAATTTCTTGCAAAACAAAAAGCCAGGCTTCTAGTCTTCACAAAGGTTCTTTATAAGGCTCAGAGAAAACACAGGTAACAACTCAACCCCTGTTAAGGAGGGCACGTTTTGGCACCCTGCTCCTTTTCTGTGCAGGTTTTTTGCTTGGTTACCCAGCTCCTGAGAGGACAGGGAAAGGTATGACTCAATGGAGAGGAAAACAAAGCAGCCAGACACATTGCCAGCAGTGTGCTATACACACAGTCTGTGACCCAATTTGTTCCCTGCTAGTAATGAAGTAAATGCAAAGTAGCATTAGCAGGCAGCCCAAACGCAATCCTTCAGGCAAAGGCTCTTTTTAACTCAAACTCACACTCCATTTTGCATCTAAAAAGGCCAGAGGACTGTATTTCTGGAGATTAAAATCTGTTCTAATGTATAAGGATTGATAAGCAATAAGTTTCTTTGCTTTTAAGTTTTTGAGACTGTCTTATTCCAAGTAATTTTTAAAGAAAAGGGGAGAAAATGAACTGTCTGGGTCACTGATCTTTTTATAGATAATATGCATTTCTATGAGTAAGAAAAAGATAGATGGACTTCAAATTTTCATTCTGCTCAGCTTCTTACAGCAATCTAAATTTCCAGTGTGAAGACAGTTCATTCTTTGGAAAAACTGGTGCTAAATACTCATTGTAGGTTGTAAGGACCGAGTATTTTCTAAGTGGTATAAAAAAGACAAGAGACTACTTGTCTGTGTACAGGTTTTCAAGCCCACCCTTTAAATCCAGAATACACATTGATATCATAACATGCAAAAGAAATCTGTATGCATTTTCCTGTATTTTCTGCCATGCATTAGAGATGCGTACTGCCCTCCATATGTGGCTATAAAAATGGGCTGAGCACAATGCCTCTTTCTCCTCAACCAGCCCCCCAGTATACAACAATTATTGACTTTTCTGAGGTTTATTTGATCCACAGCCTGAGGTGGAGTATGATGGAAATCCCTGGATTGTTTCTCTGAAAAGCTAAGAGAAAAATTGTCCGGATGCTCACTACATGCTGGCTGTGGTCTGAAAAGTCTGTCAGTCCTTGACTATTTCAGAGGAAAAGACTGGAAAAGTATGGACCCACATGGCCAGCTTTTCCATCCAGAAAATGGACACATACTGTTAATGAGGATGGCTGAGTAGGACTTGCTCTTGTTTGTTTGGTTGTGGGGGTTTTTTTTTGGTTTGGTTTTTTTTTTGCCTTTGTTTTTTCCTACTTTTTGTTGCAAATGAAAAATGTAAACATAATCTGGATCAAGGGTGAAAATCTGCTGTTTAGTTTGGAGGGGACTATTTTTTTTAGCTTTGATTTGGACTTTTGTGGTTTTTGTTGGTTTGTTGGGTTTTTTCCTCACCAGAAGGGATATTTTGATAAGGGTTCAGTGTTTAAGTTGTCATTTTTGTTGAAGCCTAACACAGAACTGCCTCTATTTATCAAAGTAATATCTTCCATAGCACATATCTAACATGACAGGAAGGACAGACCCTTTCCTTTTTGGGGCTTGAATTTTATTTATAATAGCATGGTAGCAGCAGTTTTATACTAAGAACCTCTGGTCGCAAAAACAAAAAAAATGTTGTTGAGTAAGAATTGGAGAGAAGAAACCAGCTCAGGGTTACCTCTGCTCCACCTTAAGAGTCTTCAAAGCAGATGAGGCAGCTACAACCTTACTGCCATTTTTGTTAAAAAGGAAAGAAAGAAGAAAAGGAGAATTATCCCTGTTTTCCTCTCCTATTTGGTCTTGTAGCCTAATAAATTAACTGCTTCTTATTTTGAATAGCCCAGTTCTCACTGTTGTTTGTACTTGGTATATTGATGGCTCCAGGGAGTATTTTGATAATGAGATAGGTAAGTTGTAGCTTTTCACTTTCTTTCTGGTGTGAGTCTTTTGGGTAGCACACACTGGAGATTCCTGTCAGTGAATATTTTCTGACTGTTTTTTAATGTTTTTTAAACAATGCTTTGATAAGAAACACTATGAATTTGGTAATTTTGTTCTCTATGTAGTCACCTTTCACATGCAAAGCAGACTCTTTATCTGACAGGAGAAGTGGATAAATGCAGATAAGGGATATGAGGACAGAAGGTGTTAATCAGACTGAAAGTCTCAAAGTTTCAAATATTTTGGCTATATTTACAACAGACTGGCTTTTCCCATTGCAGTATGCTGTAGAAAGTGAGCTAGCCCCTTTGGGAAGAGGGTTAGAAAAGGAAAAAACTATTTATCACAGGCGATTTTGAATTCTTCTGTAGGAAGTTCTCTTCAGAGAGCTGCCCTGCTGTCCTTGTCCCAGAGTTCCTTCTCCAACTCCTGTGCTGTTGCTGCCTCTGGTCTGCCACTCTCCTTTCCAGACGTGCCTTAAATGGATGAGTGCAGTGATTCCTTCACGGTCAGAGCTGACAACTGCCACAGGAATCCTCAGGGAAAAACAAAAAAAAAAAAGAGACTATATATGGGGGGGATATTTTAGTTTCAGATACTTAAAGTAAGGACAAAATCACCACTCTTGTCAGGGAACATTTTTTTTTTTTCAGCTCTTTCACATGACACAAAGCATCATGCTTTGCCTGACCTGCTGCACAACGTGAGTGACATCTCTAACACAAAGTGACTGGGCTAAAGAAAACCAATGGGATGCAGCCAGAGTGGTTGTGCTGATGGCTCCAAAGAGGCTCCTGGGACAGTCAAGCAGTTAAGCTGCAGATGGGTTATTTGCTATGCTGTGATCCTTCACATTCTTTGCAATGCTAGACAAAGAAGGGGGGTGGGAACAACACTATTTGCCTTTTCACTGAGATTTTTTTTCCTTGCACAAAAGCATATGATTTGGGCTTGTTTTTTTTGTTTTGGCTAAAATTATTTTCCAAATAATACCATGACTCAGGAAACAATGAATGGCAGGAATAATGTACACCTCCGGAATGCTGTGCAGAAGAACACATTATTTTGCATCCACCACATTAGCTGTACACTGGGCTTTGTTTTCCACCACATCATTCATGGTACAAGTTAATTACACACTTTCAGTGTGCTGCTTTCTTTCTTACCACACAAGATAATACAATTCTGAACTCATTTAAGCAAAGCAAATGCTTTTCTTCCTATTATGTATTGTGCCAAGCAGTAAATAATAGTAATTAATAAAATGTAGAACAGAGTTCAGCAAAGTCATTTCTTGCTTTTATTCATAAAGAAAACCAAAATTTCATTAAGAACAGTGCCATATGCTTCTCTGTTCTTGCTAAAATGTGGTATTGGTCAAGACAACTGTTTCTTGAGACAGGCTGACAGTGACAGTGGAGATTTCATCTGCTTTCCTCAACATATCCCAGAATTAGCTTTTCTGTGCCATAATGGGTAAACTGCAAACACATCTCCTGTGAAACACGACAGCTGGTTCCAGAAGTTTATCCTGTGTATAGATGTGCCAACAAAGCTCTGATCTTCCTCCTCTTCTCTCAGCTTTGTCTGATAAATCCAATTGTAGGAGTCTTCAAAGATTTTCCCTTTTACCACAGTACTTATTCAGATTTCTCCATCAGTTCCCAGCTTCACATACTGATGTCCTTCTCCCTACATAATTATCTACATTTATCTACATTTATCTACATCCCTGAGATTACATATATCTTAACACCTGGGCATTCCCAAATTGGGGTTTTCCTCTCTTCTGGAACATAATACTGACAATGGGGTTGTTAACATTTAAAGGAATTAAACTATGAGAATTTTTCTGCATTTCATTTCTCTACACTGAAAATTTTTTGGTTAGCAGTGTCTGCTTCCTGTCAGCAGCCTGTACCATCATGTGCACCAGTGTGGGCAGGTGTCCCTGCCCATGGCAGAGGGGTTGGAACCAGTTAGTCTTTAAGGTCCCCTCCAACCCAAACCATTCCTTGATTCTATGATTCAGTTATTAAGAAGGATGGATTTATTTTGTTTGCCTATTTAAGAAGCTTGTAGGTAGTAGCTGTGGTACCTGAAGAGGGTGGTAACCATCAAATGCCACCTCAGTCAGAGCAGGCTGCAATTCCAAAATCTCATTAACAATTTTATGCTCCTAAGGCTTATGACCTGAGGGGAACCAAGGAAAAGGGAAGGCAGGGAGAGGAAGCTGTGAGTGCAGAAATTTGTCACACAGTCATGCTAAAGAAGAAAAAGGGATTTTTTTTTTTCTGCCTTGCTGTATAATTGCCCTTCAACTATGTACATATCAGAGACCTTTGGGACACTGTTGTAATGAGTCCCTCCATGAGAGGATACCCCATCACTAATCCCAACTAATTTCTAGCTATATTAAGTTATTTCAAGATGTGAAATACAGAAGATAGGTCATATAATAATTCTAAAATTAGGGAAAAATAGCCAAAACATTTTATAATAATATATCTCAATGTAGGCCTCTCCTAACAATTTGTGCTGGTATCAATTAATTACATAGTCATTAGTATTAATGTACTATCCTTTGGGATTAGTTTATAAATAAATGTTTTGTAGTCTAGGAGATAAATTGTTTCATCATTTATTTTTAGTCACAAAAGATGAAAGTGCCTTTTATACAAAAAAAAAATATTACTCCAACTTTCTGTATTTAAATGGTCCACCTAGGCTTTAAAATTAGAAGCATTTAGATGAATGACCAGTAATTTTCTCTCTGACTAAAGTTGGTTTTGTTTTTGTTTTTGTTTTTGTTTTTGTTTTTGTTTTTTTTTGTTTTTGTTTTTGTTTTTGTTTGTTTTGTTTTTGTTTTTGTTTTTGTTTTTGTTTTTTTTAATCTGACTTCCACTTAGGAAATTAAACAGGTTAATGGATAGCTGGAATCTGCGTTTTCATTCTTAATGGGAAGTTTTAGAAGAAGAATGGATTATGGCGTTTTTTAAATAGATTAATATCCTTTAATTTTAATTTTGTAACCTCCACGCTGAACTTAATCCCCACATCCTGCAACAGTCAATGACTTTATCATACCTAACAGAAGATCTAAAAGTAATAGATGTTGTATTAGACATTGATATGAATCTTTCAAATGCAAGAACATCTTGAATTAAGTGCTATTGATCTAGGCAAGGTAGTTTAAGTCTGGATTACATAAATGAATTGCAGGACATGAATTGAGGCTGGGTAGGAAAGCTGTATGTTATTTACTAGACACCTCTAAAAATAATGGTTCTGGCCATTTCAGAGAGACAAGAACTAGAAATAAATTCTGGAGTGGTAACAGGGAGAAAAGAATTATCTTAAACTTCCCTCTAACCAAATATCAGTGAAAATGTTGAACAAAAATTTCACGTGCAAACTCTTATTTTGCACAGCTTATCTTACTTCTCATGCTACCTAGAATAGAGTGTATCTGCTTAAAGTCTGCAAAAAGAACTTATCTCAAACTTTTTGTCTCACCATGACAAATATTCTATCTCCTTGAAAAGATTATTATAAAGCAGAGTGCTCTCTTGGGAAGAAAGGAGACTGGAAATCCTAGATTTAGAGATATAAGATACCACATTTAGGTCTGAATCAGTTGACAATCCCTCTGTTTTCTAAGAAGGCACACCAGAATTATATGTTTGGCCTAAGAAATTATGTCAGAGGACAAAGATTTGTAGTATTACTGCTGTACAATTCTGAAAAGGGAACAGCAGTCTGCACTTTTCTACTGAGAGAAAATTTTAATCAAGCTCAAGTGCTGGCATTCAACTCTAGCACCTTGATAGCACAGAAAGGCTTCTTCTCTTGGTGGATATTGCATGCTCTCAGAGGAAGCATACTAGATCCCTGTTCCAGGAGTGGTTTTTTTTTTAAGCCACATGTTGTATTGTTTACTGCTCATGTTATGCTGAAATGGAAGCATGTTATGCTTGAAGAAAATGAATCTCATGTAAGAATTTCAGACACCCCCTGTGGCTTCTCTGAGCTAGGAAGGATGTTTATTTTGCTTGGAAGAATTAGAGTTTATGCTTTTCTCTTCCTATCACCTTGGGCCATTTAAGTGACAAAAGCAAAGTGTCTTAATACAACACTAGTTTGATTTCCCCACACAGACACACAACACCCTACCCAATTTTCCATTTAGCACTTCATACATTCAGATTTCTATTACTGCAATTCAATTCTTTCTTTCTTTTCTCTCTCCCCTTTTCTGAAGAGTTTTGTAGAGTTAACTATGATTGAAGTAGTGACACTTTCCTACTGGTTTGCAATTTGTAAATGAAAAAATCCAGAAAATGGATACAAGCTGTAGGAAGAAACATTTATACCTGCTGAATGATTGCCCTAAGTAGAACATTGATTTCTGCAGTGTGTGTACTAGGTAAGCATGAACAAAAGTATTAATATTCATATTTCAGTAAGCAGGGAGGAGTGAAGCGTAGAGAACTGAAGAGACACTTAAAAGGAAAATGCTAAAACTGTAAGCTCACACTGCAAAATATTTGTCCTTATTGTGATTTGGTTGACTTTATATCTATGTAGGCAAGATGTCTTAAATAAGTGCTCACTGAAATGTCTTGAATAAGTGCTCTCAAAACCAGAAGGGACCCTGCATCATTGACAAGAAATTTCACCTTCCAAACCATTTGTAGTTCAATAATGTGTAGGTATTAGAAGATTCCAGAGCACAAGTGACCTTCTTGACAGTGATTGTGAGTGGTCTACTTGATTTGCTATCAAGTGATTTTGTAGAATGAATACTACACGTATTAGTCTATTGAAAGGTAGTGCCTGGAAGGAGGACACAATACTGCTGGGGTCTCTACTCTGCCTGCTGCAGAAACTGCTGGAAGGAGGGAGAAGATTTTCCCTTGGAACAGTTGGGGAATTGCTGAGCAGGGAAGGAAGGAAAGAGACCTTGAGTAGGTCTGCAACACAGATGCAGAAAGTGAATGGACTGTGGTAGGAAAAGCTTCCACAGCAAGGGGTTTGAGGAGGAAGAATCCCTTGTGAGCAGTTTTGAACTTGTGCATCACTGAAGAATACTGGTTGAGAAGAAGGAAGAAGGAGAAAAACATTTTGTGAGTACGCCTCACAATAAAAGATAAGTTTAATTTTCTTTATTTAGTCTCAGAATGAAGCATTGTCATGTTCTAATTTGCATTGTACTTACTTGTGCAGTAAGAGTTGCATAAATGCCTTGCTCCTCAACACTGACCTTTCAGTCTGTTGTATTAAAACATATGTTGTTTAAAGAAATGCCCCTTGCCAAGCACTCAAGTTCTTCATAATGCCAGAACTTCATTTTCATTACCATTGTGGCAACACTCATAGCATCTAGAGGATTTGCATCCTCAGTTACTAAGAGAAATGTTCACAAGTCTTTCCAGTATAGATCTCTATAGTGTAGACACCTACATTCTTTGAATTTCTGAGTGAATTCTGTCACCATTATCTATACTTTTTGATTTGAGGGGTTTGTTGCCCAAGAAACTTTAGAAAGAACCTGTCTGTGCTTGATCAACAGCTTCCACTTCCATAGGACTTCAGCAAGCTTCATAAAATCATAGAATGGTTTGGATTAGAAGGGACCTTAAAGATCACCTAGTTCCACTCCCTTGCCATGGACAGGGACACGTTCCACTAGGTCAGGTTCCTCAGAGCCCATCCAGCCTGGCCTTGAACAATTCCAGGGATGGTGCATCCACAGCTTCCCTTGGCAAATTTTTCCTACCCCTGCCTCCAGCAGCTCTGTGCAACTCTGAGCTCAGATACTTCATCTAAAAATGCAGCACACTTGAAGCAAGCATGACATGAAAAGTGATTTAAATGTTGAATTGGTATTTTCAGAATGATAGGTGATTTCTAAGGATATGCTAAGAAAATTTGTCTCTAGGGCAAAACCAGAAAGCTTTTAAAGAAATTTCATCTGGTTTAGCTGATTACTTTCTCTCTACGCTGTGAATTAGATAGATTGCCATCTGTACTTACAGCAGATTGGTGTTCCAGCTTCAGTCAGCAGATGCCTCAAAGACTTCCTAATTTAACTGAAAAATCTCACTACTTTCAGATAGCGTGTTACTTACCTTTGTAGAAAAGTCACTTCCCATCACCTCTGACAGAGCTTTTTGTGTACCCCTGCTCCTAAGACTAGGAAACTGTCCTCAAGAGAAAGCAGGCTTTACTAACACATTATGCCTTATACTAAAATTTACAGAGATTTCACATGTGAATTCTGTCTCAATGTATTTTCTTTGTATGAAAGAGCATGGGGAGATTGTAAGATTTGTTTTCCTATTTTACCTGTATATGCAGTAATGGAAGAAACATGTGCCATTTAGAGTAATACAATAAACCTTTTCCCAGATGGATCTAAATAAAATGGAAGAATGGATGAACTACGGTTCACAGAACATACCAATTGCTAGCAACTTTCCACTCAAAATCAAAAATTAATCCAAGTCCAACAACTGCTTAGGAAAGAGACAGGAACCACAGCATTCCAGAAATACAGAGATTTCTTCTACAGAGAAAGAAACTACTCAGAAAGAGCCTTCACCCAAAGAAATTTCCAGTGTAGGTAAAGACACAGATGGACTCGAGAAGCAGAGTCAAATGAAAATGCAGAGCAGGTTCTGAGAAAGAATTCAGAGGTGGAGTCATGGGTTGATAAAAAGTGCTGCAGTGCAATAATCAGTTTTGGAGCTTAGATTTTGTTGGTGGCCATTGAAGTGTTGTTTTTGAGGGGTTTATTTTGAGGACAAGTTGGAATACATACAATTGTGCAAATAAAAACTCCACAGTTCAATATTCCAGACTGTGGCTCAGCCAGAGCTATCACTGAAGCACCTTTGAAATTCCAGCCATTCTCCTGAGAGGCTAGAAATATATTTCAAACTGAATCTGTTAAAATTAATATGAGGTTCCTTGCATATTTCTTTCCTTTAATCTATATATCTCCCAGCACTTCAGATCACTTGCTGACTTGCTCTCCTTCTTTTCACTTTTTTTTCTTTTCCTGGGAACTTGTGCTCGCCAGTTTGAATACACATATGTTCTCTTGTTTATTGCTCCAGACACATCCTTCATTTGTTAATAGATTCATATGCTTGTGCTCCTATTGGGTTTTATTTGCTCTTGATTCAGACACAGAAATCTGTGTGCAGCAAGGAATTTGAAAAGAGCGTGCAGCTGTTTGCCAGATAAACTGACACACCATAATTTTGTACTTTTAGCATCCTCCTTTATTTTAATAAGTATGGATGGCATGGAATTATAAACAAGTACTTTGAGGGTTTGAAGTTCATTTCACTATTGACTTTCTCTTATCCTTTATTTTCTCCTTATTTTTTTGTAGATGTATTGTGGACTTTGGAACAATCTAACGCTGTAGCAGTTCTATCACTTTCAATTTGCACAAGATTTTTTTACTGTCAGACTTCTTTAATGGAATGGTAATGGTTCTTCTTTATACCAAGGCTGAAATGTGCTAGAAGCTTTACAAGCAAATAAACAAAATCTGGCCTTGGCTGTTCCACTGGACTCAGTCCCACACAAAATCACTCTAACTGAGCACATGATAATAACCTATGATTGTACTGTCTTGTTGGTAGGGTTTAGATGACAGCAGACTGAATCCTGATTTGGTTACTCAGCACTGTGGTGCTGTAACTATGAGCAGAAATCTGCTCTTAGGCCTAGGAGCTTAGCAATATGCCAAGCCCCTGGCTTTTTCAGTAATTCCTATGGATTCGTTTATCCTAACAGAAAATGGAGTTTACAAATTGATTTTTTTACGCCTGCATGGCAAATGTTTTACAAATAAGAAAATAGCCTAAATGTGAACAGACGATGAAAAATGAGGTAACAAACCTGTATTTGGAAAGATCCAAATGCTCCACAGAAAGAACTTCTGTGCACCTAAGGTGAGGTGAAAGAGGAACTTGTACAAAGCAACCTTCATGTTGTGCATCAGTATTAAGCAAAGGAATACACTATGTATGAAATTGTAGGGGCATAAGCACTGCTTGGCCTTTGTTGCCACAACTGTGATCCTCTATCTGGTGATCACAGGGCTATCAGTAAGGACTGGATCATGTCCTTGGTCTCACCCCTTTTTGCAATGCCTCTGCCACTTTGTAAGTAATATCTCACCACAGGAGATTTAGACACGATATTAGGAATATTTTTTTTTTTTTTTAGTGGAAAGGACTGTAAATCATTGCAGCACACTGGCCAGGGAAGTGGTGGAGTCATCATCCCTGTAAGTGTTAAAAAATCACTTAGATGAGGCACTTGAGGACATAGTTTAATGGTGAACGTGGTCCTGGTGCTGAGTTGATGGTTGGACTTAGTGATGTTTAAGGTCTTTTCCAGCCTTAAAAATTCTATGATTCTGTGACCTCACATACATTTGTTTATGTGGAATTCTCTAGGTAAGACAAAATTTCAGCATATAGCAGGTCTGAATTTAGCAGTCCAAAGGTCTACTGATTTCTTGAGTAGGATAACTTCCTTTATCTTATGCCATGCCATCATGCTCCTCAAGAGGATGCAGATTTGAGCAGAAATCCCAGGACATGCATCACTTCCATGTTTAAACCTATACCCTGTAGGAACTTGCTCTAATGCCATGTTATTTCAGTAAAGTTGTCAAGGGATACAATTAAAAAAACAATAAGAAGTAACACTGACTGTTTTTCATTGAGTTTTGTTTGCTCATTTTTTGTGGTTTATTTTTTGTTTTTTTTTGCTTTGTTTTTTTTGTTTGTTTGGTTGGTTGGTTGGGTTTTTTTTTTGGTTTTGTTTTTGTTTTTTTTAGATTTGTCCAAAGATGAAATCAAAACAAAATCATGTTTTACAACAAAATCAATAAAGGTTTTTCTTGAAAGAATCTATCCGCTCCTCCGTCTCTTGCTGTACCCACATTCTCAAATGGCAAGTACAAGAGGTGGTAATTTGCTTTTTCATGTTCCTTCCATGAAATTTATCAGCACAAATATGGGAATAAATATTACCTATTAGTGTTTCAATCCCCTCATCTCCACAAAAGCACAATCAGAATAACTAATTACTTCCACAGAATGGCAACAAAGCTGTGCTGTGCCGCACCAAGTAGTTGTTTAAATATCTCCAAGCAGTAAGAACTCTCTCCAGAAGTATCAGCAAATTGTAGTCTCACTGTGAAAACTGAGCACACAATTTTCTGTAATTTTATCAGCTCATCAGTCTTGACTGTGAGTGAACATTTGTAGCAAGCTGTCCCCAGTCATCTGCTGTAATATTCTGTCTCTAGGTGTTTCAGGGCTCCATTCCATCTCAGTAGGTAATAACAAGGAATCTGTTCTTCGTGTCCAGAGAAGAAAAATGAAGGTGGAGTTCTGAGAGTACTGTATCTCTGCTCATTGGAAAGGAGTATATGATTGTTATTAATTTGAAGGGACAAGGGTGGTGTCTCAGGCGGCTGCTTAACTTTTCAAGGAAATACAGAATTTCAAGAGAATGCATAAATACAAGTTCAGATAGTTTTAGATTAAATCAATGCCTTAGAAAGGCTGGGGCTGCAACTCCTTATATAACTGATGGAAAGATTTGGAGACCTCCACTGCATAACTTAGAGGACACAATTTAGGAAAATACATACGTGCATCCCAGGCTCCTGAGACTAAGACAACCGATAAATGCCTGAAGAGTAAAAACATATCATCACCTGTGGATCTCGTTATGTGACTTGATTGCTGCAATTAAGTTGTATGTTGGTCTGATGGTCTTAATCCATTGGGGCAGGGGAAGAAACACAAAGTCTGAATGGTTAAAATATGCTCAGGGTCGGTGGGAATGCCCAGGTACCACCCCTGAGGAAGGGAAGCTTTCAGTTCTCTGGTGGAAATCCTCAGAAGTGAGACTGGGGGCATTTTGGGGGTCTTTGTTTCCTTTTGACACTTTCTAAGACATGCCAGCTTATTCTTCATGGATGCAAGTGAAGAGCACCCAAAGATCATACATATATATCTGAGGAGTTGTCCACCCAGGCTGGGGATATCCATACCATGACTAAAAAATCTTGTGAAAATTATATTGGGAATCGGTTATTCCCACTGGGACCAGAAAAAGGTATAAATCTGAGGGAAACTCCTCAGTCATAACACAACAACTGTCTAATCTTCCGAGGGAGAATATGTGCATGTCGCATAAAATGGCTCCACACAGTAACAAAATCTTCATCCTAATGCTGCCCATT
Organism: Phainopepla nitens; assembly: GCA_013400175.1. Classification (NCBI taxonomy): domain Eukaryota; kingdom Metazoa; phylum Chordata; class Aves; order Passeriformes; family Bombycillidae; genus Phainopepla; species Phainopepla nitens. The sequence continues at coordinate 184,317 of VXBQ01008806.1, read as the reverse complement.
TCCTTTGTACAGTTTTATACCATTAGGCCAGTTTCCTGTGTTCCTCCCAAATATCTGCACCATTCCATGAATGTCTATAATTCAGGAATATCAATAAATAATTAAATCTGCACAACAATGAAGAGTTTATGAAAGGAATTTAGTCCCTGTGAATTATTCTGTGAAAGGAGATAATGAGTTTGCTGAGTTTAGGTCCACCATGTTAAGGATAACAGCAAATATTTAGCTTTAAACATGCAGTTTCCTGAATTAAGGTTCTCTCTGTCTGTTATCAACATGACATTAAAAGTGGCCACAGGTGTTTGAAAGCTTTACCATCAGATCAATTTCAATTACTTACTGTAATTGAAGAAGTGTGGGAATTTCTGAGGTGGCCACAGGTTTTGTGTGTCTATCTTTGCACGTGATATACACAACGAAATATAGTTAGTTTATAGTTCGACTCAGCTCCACAACTTACTTTAAACCTGAATTTTCATCACCACAATAAGGGACATTGAAGCATCTTGTTTCTGGCGATTTCCAGAGAGTATAAATGATGGCTACTTTACTGTTTTAAAAGCCAGTAGAAATATTAATTTCTTCTGGATCAGTCCATTATACATAAATCCTCCATGAGGAAGGATCTATGCATATAATTTTTAGAGAAAATTGAAAAAGGAATCATGGGATTGTTCTGGGAGTTTTCACTATATCTTCCTCAACCACTAAATAAATAAATAAATAAATAAATAGAAAAATCTATTAATTGATTAAAGACAGAAAGTGTAGTGATGGGACACTACTACAAAATTAGCTTTTTTACTCTTAGTGAATAGGTTCTTTAGAAGAGCCCTTCATTCAAACCTTCTCATCTTCCTGAAATGAATTTTTAGTGAAAAGCAATTACAGTGAATATTTCCATATTCCCAGTGTCCCTAAATGTACCTATACTAATTTGCTGGAGTTATCGTAGTAATATATTGTGTTTTCTCATATATTTTCTTATGTCTATATTTGTGTGCCAGTGACTCTGTGTGTTTGTGCTTGATAATTCCCCAGACAGGGCCAGATTGACCACCAGGATGATTACCATGGACAGCAATTGGGAAAGCAGTTGGAAAGACTTCTAGTCCCACCTCTAGGGCTACAATGACTGCTCTCTGTGGAATTAGACTGGGAATATTGACATTTCCCTTCTGACTACCACAGAGCTGCTCAGGAAATCAAAACATATCATTTAAACCAACCTCACAGTTCTGAGGATTCTATTGTCTCAAGGTGTCTCTGAGGAGGGTCCATTACTGCAGCAGCTGCTGCAGGAAGAGATTTTACACAGTGGATGCAGATTGAGTTAATTTTAAGAATCCTCTAAAGATTTACTGAGAAGATCTTGATTGAAACTGCGTGGAGGGAGAATTATATGTAAATGTCTAAATTTTGACTCTCACCAGGAGGACGATGGAGTTAAATGTGGTATCAGGAAAGGAAAAAAAAATCACTTACAAATGATAAATGAGCATGAAGGTAGTGAAAATTTCCCCAACTTCTTTCTAACATTTCTCTTCAAATCTGAGGTTTAAATAGACAGTTTAAGTGCACTACCAAAGTACCCAGGCTTATACAGCCCTGATGTAAAGGGTATGTGTGCCTTCAGTCTCACCTCAGCAATAACTTTGGGAGTAATGGCTGAAGGCATCTAACTTGACTGAAAGGGTAGAGTATCCATAAATGTCTGTTTACTTACAGGTCTTACAGGGAGCTGGGGATAAAACACAAAATTTTCTAAATGCCCATATGGAAAGAAGTATTGGTCAGAGTTCATAGCTCCTGGGTCACAAGGAAGGTAAGTGTGTAGAAGGAGAAATAGTTTAGATGATATTGTATGAGGCAGCATTGCTTTGTGTGATCAAGGCTTTTGAGTGGAAAGGTTGAAGAAAAAACAAAAGACGTGTCCTTTCTTATAACTCACCTCATCAACATTTACAAAACCTACTACAGAGGGGTTTTCTGAGCCCTATGACAAATCTAGAAATGTGAAAAAGCAGTGTTACCCCTGGAATAATACCAACAAGGATTTGCTTAAATTAGGAAACTCTCCTAGGGGTCAGTCACTTGAGTAGACTGTGTCTCTTCTCTCTTCTTTGGGCTTGTTTTCCCCTCAAAAGAATCATAGAAACATTTAGGTGTGAAAAGATCTCTAAGGTTATCAAGTCCAACCTTTAAGAAGCATTGCCAAGTCCACCACTAAACCATGTCCCCAAGAGCCCCAACTACACAGCTTTTGAATACCTCCAGGAATGGTGACTCCACCACTATCCGGGCAGCCTTCCCAATGCTTGACAACCCTTTCAAGAAACGGACATCACAAAGATATTTACTTTCTTAAGAGTTTCACAAAACTAACAATCTGAGCAAAGAAGGCAGTTCAAATGTTGATAACTTTGTTTCTAGAAACTTTTATATGCAATCTTCTGCAATCAAACACGGTAGCCTGAATGTACTATCAAACTCTACATTAAGGGGTTGAGATAAATGAGAAGAAACTGTTTATTATTAAATGTTTGGTCAGCTGAGAAACACAAATCCAAAACAGCTTCATTAACTCTGCAACTCCAAAACTACTGGAGTTTGCTTGATTTTGCATGGCAAAGCAGCATTACTAGAGCATGCTATTTCTTGATTTTGCTAATTATTTTTCTTTTTTTGGTAAGTATAGTAAAAAAAAAGAGAAAGGAAAAAAAATATTCAAAAGAGTAAGAGAAAGGAATTTCTCTTCCACTATGAGAAAAGTTGAGAACTGATGGCCATCTATTCCTGATCATTTTGTTGTTTGTGCTTAACTATAGTGCCTTTAAAATCAGCTGTCACGGAGCCCACTCTACTTCCACGCAGCTGCCAAAAATATTCCTGTTCAATCTGCTTTTGTGTATTTTGGATGTTTGCTCTAACCCACCAATTTTCCTTCACAAAGCTATGTATTGGCAGTATTTGGCAAAACCTCCTTGGAAAAGAGAGGCATTGAGACTGGATTTCTATTGTTTATTTGTTTGGGGACACGGGGGGGATGTAGGAGGGTCAAGGACAGAGCAGGAAATTGCTCATATCTTCTTAAGCACACTCTATAACCACTGTCCTTTCATATAAGCAGCCACACATAGAGGGAAACAACAGAAAATTGCAGCAATAATCCCACTGAGTCTAGCTAAGAGCTGGCTGTATAGTACAGGCTGCACCTGGGAAATGCCAAATGTCTATACATCCAGGAGTGCAGAAATTGCCATTGAAATTACGTGTTTGTCCAGCTAAACAGCTCCCAGACAGAAGTGACAATCAGAGGGAGTTATTATTAGATGTGTGGAGTGGTCCCAGCTCCAGCCAGGGGAACCCAAAGCATCTGTGCAAATCATCTCTGTGCAGACTGGTCTGTTTGTTCCTGACTCCAAATAACTTGCACACAGCCCAAATCTGTTTCAGTTTGGCTTTCCTCTTTTCCTTTTTTTTTTTTGACCCACTTCTTTCTAAAAAGTCATCAGGTGTGATGGAGGGAAAAGTGGAAACTAATAGTGCCATCTAATGGGTGTGCGATTTTATTGCCTAATAGACCTAATTCCAGAAATTAAGAGAGAAAACATAAAAGAGCAACAGATTCTCAGGGGTATAGGATATTCAAAGTCTCTTTTTTATAGTCCAGGGTTTGTTTTTTGTTGGTTTTTTTTTTTTCCCAAGGGAATCTGAAATACAAAGGAAACCAATTTGTCTCTTTATTTCTCTAAAAACAGCCTGGACAGCTCAACATTGCTGCATTTTGGAGAATTATTCTTGTTGGGGTGAATAATACAGATCAAAATGACTTTGGAAAGTGGAGAATGAACAGCTGGGTCAGGTTTATTTAAAGGTTTGTTTTCAAATCTCAGTTGCTTAAAAAATGAAGCAAACAAACAAAAGCCTAGAAAAAAAACAATCAGAAGTTGTCTTTATCATTTGGTCTTGATGTTATTAAGGAAACTCACTAGCCTGCCGATTCACAAGACTGTATAGAAGTCCCACTCCCAATGCCAGGGATTTTAACTGGAGGGACCAAAGCCCCTTCACAGTGGACAGCTCCAGTGAACCCACAGATCCCTGCCTGACTTCCTACAAATCCCCCTCATGCAGCCAGACCAGGCTTCTTACCAGTTTGACTCCAGGTTTCCCATATCAGTCTCAGATGTCTCCTTCCATAAACACATTTATACATGCTGTCATGGCACGGAAACATTTCAGGCTCGGTGTCTCCAAGAAGGGTCCCCAGTAATGGTACAAGTCTCCTGGCACAAGTCTCACTCTTCCTCCTGAGACTTCAGCTACTGCTCCCTCTCCCTGTCCATCCACCTCACTGGCATCACCAGTCTTCATCCCATTTGTTATCCAAAACATTGACAATTTCTGCTTCTCCTGCATCCCCCGACATCCGTTCCCCTGGCTGCCAATCACCCACCTTCATGCCCTTTGTTATCCCAAACACCTCTTGGCTTCTTGTCTCAACGTGCAGCTTGTGAGCTGAGTTACTTGGCCCAGATATATTCCTTAACAACCTCAGTTGCATTAAAAAGATGAGGACTCTGAGAAAATATGAGAGCTAAAATCTTCTGGATGTGCTGAAGTCCATCCTTCTCTTACCAGGGTTTGCAACATGAACTTAGAAGACTTCTTGGAGGGAAAACACAGATATCTATTTTCAGAAGAGGCTTTTGTCTGCACTTTTTAATCATAGCTTACAAGCATCTTTTAGCTTGAAGGCCGTGAGTAGATATAAATGGAAGTAGTGGAGAAGGAATGTTAATGGCTTTTAAACACTCATTACCAATCAGCTGATTGTCTCAAAAATACAGTTTTGTAAACCTCCTTACTAGGGCTTTGCAGATATTAAAATATTTTTCTCAATGGAGGTTCAGCATTTACAGTTTATGGCTCCACTAGGTATTTTTTGTTTGCAGCCATATATTTGTGTGATAAAAACCTGTCATCATCAAAATGAGACAATGAGCATTTTATTCCCTGTTGGTGTCATCTGAGATGCAGACCTGAAAATGTGGATTGACTTCTGCCATCTTGAGACATCCCACTGAAAGGATCCTTCCCACCGCACCCACCAAACTCACTATGCCAGAAATTTGCTAAAATTGCATTCCTGCAACCATGAGACAAAACCAAATTTACTTTATAAGACATTTGTAAAAGTTAGGAGTCTTATGATGCTTCAGATATAATAGTGTAGCTACAGAAAACAACAAAAAACTGTAGTGTGCATAACATGCGATTGCACAATCGAAATTAAATTCACATCTGTGTTTGGCTTGAGGTGAAACACCAGAGCAGAAAAATGAGATCTGAGGATGCTATGATGCTCCATAGGCAGATGAGATCTTCCTTTGGAGGAAATGAGCCATCTTCTGACTATGTAGAAAAGCACTTCTTTTCTGACAAAGTGAGTGAGGGCACAGATCAGTTTGGTCTTGTTCAGGCTTCTGGAATATTATATTTTATACTGGCTCATTTAGCTCCTCTTACCTCTAAAATGAAAACAATCAGCTGTTAAGTCTTTGCATTAGTACCATATCATCTCACATTTTGGTTTCCTTTAACATTTCTTTGTAAGACCACCTGTTTCCTCCCCAAAGAAGTTAAAATTAAGAGAACAATCAGGTACTCTTCCTCTTGTCTAATTCAAAGCCAGGTGGCTGTCTCAGTTAAATCAAAGTGTATTATAATTTAGGGAGGTTATACTTTGCCATCATGTTTGTCTGGGGGATGCAGCCCTCCACAGGATGAATGGTTGCAGCATTATAAACTGATTCCCTTCAGAGGATTTCTGATGACCCTTCTGAAAAACCTCCCATCTTGCACAGTCCTAAAGTCTGCAATAAGAACAGAAGACACTGGACCCTGGCTATAGGAGTCTTGAAATGAGACACCGTGATCAGGTAATCATAGAATCTTACAATCATTTAGGGTGGAAAGAACCTCTAAGATCACCAAGTTCAACCATTAACCTAGCACTGCCAGAGTCCATCTGTCTTAGGTTGAAAATTCAAGATGAAGCTGGGGGTGTGTATTCTATTGCCGTCTGTTGAAACTGGGTGGGACAGTTTTCTTCATCTCTTCCATGACCCATCCTCCTTCTGGGAGAGATATCTTCTGTTAATGGGCCACTGAGTCTCACCACGTGACCAATAAAACTACATCATCCCTCTGTGGGATGCTCCGCCCCAGGGGAGGAGCCAAGCATTCCTACATGGATATAATCTGAGCTCTGGACACACAGGTTGCCTCCCTCCACTGGCGTCCCAGAGGAGCAGCCTTTCTCCACTGGATTCCCAGAGGAAGACCAGCCCCTTCTACATCACTGCTAGACTGTCAAAGGAAAACTACATCCTTCTATAGGATCACTGCTTTCAACAGAACCACCTGTCACTCCAGGAGGACTGCAGACATCATTCAAACTGGACTGTTACCAGCACCCTGACTGACAGGGTGTCAGGTTGTATTCTAACTCTGTCAGTTTTTTGTTTGTTTGTTTGTTTGTTTGTTTTTAATATTGCATCTTACTCTAATTTTCCTATTAATTTATAGTTTGTTGGCTGTTTTTAATTTAATTTAATTTAATTTTATTTTATTCATACTAGTAAAGAACTATTATTCCTATCCTCATATCTTTGCCTGAGAGCTCTTTAATTTAAAAATGATAATAATTTGGAGGGAGGTGGTATATATTTTCCATTCCAAGGGAGGTTCCTGCCTTCCTTAGCAGACACGTGTCTTTCAAATCAAGACACCATCATTAGAACATGTCCCCAGATTCCACACCTACACACCTTTGAAATATCTCCAGGTTGTTGACTCAACCACTAGCATCCTGGTCCAATGCTTGACAACCCATTCACTTAAGAAATGTTTCCTAATATACACTCTAAACCTCCCTTGGCATAACCCAAGGCCATTTCCTTTTGTCCTATTGCTTTTTCCTAGGGAGAAAAGACTCTCATATCCTATGACATCACTGGCCTCCAATCTGGGAGTAGAGCAGTGTATGAGAGCAATAGAGGAGGTGATCATTTATGTAGTACCATGCTTGGTTTTATCTGTTTTGATTTTGTTTTATTGTTTCTAGACAAGTTACTGTCATTTTTTTGTAATCAATATAACTTTTTTTTTCCTTGATTTCAAGGCAGAAAATTACAGTAACACCCCTTAGAGAGGGTAATGTGATTTTCACGCAACAGTTCTCAGTCTTTCTCCCAGATTCAGCTTCCTTCACAAGGGAAATAGATACTGAAGTGATGTTTTAGTGATTTAAATAGTATCAGATGGAGTTTGTTGGATAAAAAAGAAAAAAAAAAGAACTCACAAGTAGCAATTTACCCAACAAATTTGTTTTGTGTAAACAATAGCTTATTTCAGGATTTTATATAAACTGATGACTGGTTAAAAGGATTTCCCAGGTGGCCGTAGCAAATGTAGCTCCTTCCATTAGCACTCCTGGTGTGGTGGGAGAGCTTTGTGTAATGTGAGAGGAATGTGTATTTTGATGGATCATCCCTCCATTCATACCTGCATGGCATCCCACCCTGACACAGCCAACAGGTGTTAAAAGGAATTGATGGTTTTGTATAAGAGTCCATCAGCATCTGTCACTGCACACAAACACGGGGCTTTCCTTAACCAGTACCAAAAAGCCAGTGCAAAATAAAATCAAGCTCCTACTATGGAAAAGCTTTAAAAATTCTGTTGCAAAATTTGAAATCTATTCAGTTTTTATTCTTAAATACCCTCGATCATTGGAACAAAACACATCTGATAAAATGCAAGGTTTCTTCAAGGTAATTCTGGATGTTGCCTCTCCTAAAGGTAAAACCACTTTGCAATGTGGCTTAATTTCTCTTCCTCTTCCTCTTTCCACCATGTCATGGAAGTGGCTCTGATTTACCTTGCCAAAAGCTCCATTGTAATGGGAGCACAATGTTGGGCCTTCTTTCCCCTTTAATCAATAATAAGATAAGGTAATGTGAACTTTTATATGTGTTTAAAGGCAAGTTACCTTGGGTTTAGGTCTTCTCTCTTTCATGCTAATCAGGGTTTAGCTGGGATGTTTCCAAAACCTGGTCTGAAGTTGCTGTGTGCCTTGGTTCCCCTTGAGAAAATGTGGGAGTGATGGTTCCTCGTGGTGCCAGATTTTTACGTGTCTACGACTTGAACTTTAGACATCAGCACTTTGCGCTTTTAGGCTGGTCTAAAAAAGAGCTGTAACATTTCCAGGAGACTTCACATCATCCCCCTATACCTGCTCCAAAGGAGTTTTAGATATCAGATGTCCTCCTGGAGTCAAATCAAGGCCACAGCTCAAAACTGGTCCCATCCCAGCAACTTTGTTCCTGGCCATGGTTTGTCACACTTGTCCCAGAACTGTTATCACCTTGGCTGATCTGAGCATCCCTGGGCTGTTCCTAGCTCTGGAATTCAAATTAATTAAGTAGGCATCTCCAGCCAGATGCTCCCACAAGGAATTTCTAGTTAATTTTAAGTCAAAGATGTCTTATATACAAAAATGGGGGTTCCCTGCATGTTCTCATCACTACTTTCTTTTAACTGACTTAGTTCTTCCTCCACTGTAGAGCAATTTTAGGCCTCCAATGCCTAGTTCATGCCTTCCACTACATGGCAAGAAACATAAAATTAAGCATTTCCATGGCTCAGTGAACCTCACTCCTAGAGCATTAAGCTTACTGGCTCTGAAAAGGTGGCTTTGATTCCTTCCTTTAACATAAAAAACAGAGCACATTAAACTCTTACTTATTGTTCCAATGGATTTTAGTGTTGTGGGTGGAAATAAAAGCTTAACTACAGCATGGTGAGAAACCTCTACTGGTGCTGCACTGTAGCCTCTGGGCACACTTTCCCTAGGGCTATTCCCTTTCCTTTTCCACAGGGTCCATGCCAGCCCTGTCACCATATCAACTGGATGCCTTCCAGAGGAGGATTAGCAGCTGTCGCACGGCTGCTTTCCATTTTGTTCTCCTGCCTAAGGAAAACCAGGCTGTCACCCTTCCACAAGCACCAGATCTGACTGATTCATCACTTCCCAGAAACAAATCTCTACTCTTGTATTTAGTATACAGAAAATTATACTTTACTAAATAAATCAGCCTTTCTTTTTTCATTTCTCTCCCCAACTTGCCTCCCTCCAGTCCTCTCTTCACTCCCTCCCTCCTACATGTACATGTATGAGCTGCACTGTCTATTCCATCTGCAAATCCTGTTGTAAGCTCTTACCTGAGGCTCTCTAGAAAGAGACTGCCACATAGTTATTGTATGGTTTGTGATATATGGGGTAACGTAATGACAAATAACCCTAAACAGAGATCCCTAAATAAAGATCTGATAAATGATGCAGGACTAGGATGTGAATCTGGACATGTAGCTGGACTTTTTTTCCTCTGGTTTTTTTTATCTTTTTTTCCTGCTTTTCTTTTTTTTTTTTTCTCTCAAAATCTTTCTGTGAGGACTGTGAGAAAATTAACTGGTCTAATCATAGGTGCAGCTGCTTTATTAGACTAATCTTCAATCAAACACAAAAGTGAAATGTAACTCACTCTCCTTAGGTAAAACAAAGTTTAAGAAAATTTTCAGGGCTGACAACAGACCTGAGGTATTAATGCATTTCACTTTCTGCAGTGGCTCCTTCCTTTTGAGAGTTACCACCCCAACCCAATTTGAAGAAAAACATATCCAAAAGTCAACCTAGTCTTGAAAGCAAACATCACTGCTCTGATCAGGGCGGCTTCTCCTCAAGGAGAAAAGTAAAACAGACTGATTTGTCCTGCCATACAAGCAGCGGCTGTGCTCCCCTAAAGCCACCACTGACATGACATCCCTGGAAGGGAAAGGCAGGATTTGTTCCTTTCTCCCCTCTTCTGGCAGGTGTCACAGCAATACAAAAGTGACAGAAGACTTTGGCTGCAATAACAGCAGAAAAAGAAGTGGGGAAAATCTGTAAAGGAATTAGAAGCAGGAGGATAACAGATAGATTTGTTTTCACCACAGCTTTGTGTATGTGTGTGCATATGTGTACAAGGGGTGGAGAGGAAATAAAAAGACACTTCCTTCTGCTTAAAACTTTTTTTAAACATGACTTTTAAAAACTTACTCCTCCCCACACACCTGGTATCTTGTAAGAAAAGTGTTTTTCACTCACAGTGAGATCTCAGAATTAGTGCTTACCAACACAGCACTCACCATCAATCATACGTTGTCCATTCTTTATTGAGTTCCTGCCTTTACCATGTCAATATATTGCCAGTTTATTAAATCCTCTTGGCTTTTATTATTCATTCCCTCCTACACTCACTTCCTCACAGTTTGCTCTGGTTGTGGTCTGCAGCTTTCAACTGAAATAGCACAAAACCTCCAGCATCTCAGAGTCAAAGAGATTTCTTTGAGAAAAGAAAAGCTAACAACAAAATAGCAAATAAAGCCATTCCTATAATACCTTTCATATTCCCCCTATAAGAAATTCACTGTCACACAGTGTTCTTCACTCAGACATTATCTTCGATGGAGAAGGAATAAATGTATTTCAATATCCCATCTCTAATCCCTTAATCTTAAACCATAATCATCAGGCAATGAAGTATCCTGAAGGAAAGGGAGGGGAGAGAAGGGAGGAGGACATGGACAACTCAGTTATTTCATTTCTTGCATTTTATGTTAAAATATTTACATAGCAATTGAATTTGAATTCCATCTTTCACAAGATGAGTCTTAACACCATCGTAAAGGTCCCTCTCTCTCCATGAGAAGGCAGAGGAGAATTCCTGGAATTCTTGGTGTCTCTATCTGCTAGACATGGAAACGAGGAGAACTGAGCATTCCTTGCAGTATGTTGGAGGATTTGGAACACTGGATCGCCAGAAAAAATGGACCCTGAGAAGAAATTGAAATCTCAGGGCAGTCCAGAGGTAAGCTGCAAAATCTTTGAGAGAACTGTATTTTCAGCCACTTTCTCAGCATTTTTTTTTTGTTACACTCTATTCAAAATAATGTCCTTTGCAGGTCCCATTACTATGTTCCTACCTCTTCATCTTCACTGTGCAGGGAATCCAAGAATCTCCTTCAGGGTCATGAATTAATTTAGGAGCTGGGGAACCTGAATCTCTTAGGTTTCCAGTGTTCATTTCCTTGTACAGAATCCTGGAGGAGGGATTCCACCTTTGTTCTGCCCTAACCAGAAATACACACCAGTTTAATCATTGCTAAGACTTCAGAGGGTGCCAGAAGTATTTATTGCAGTATAATATATTAGCTCATCCAAACTTTCTGACAGAGTTTTACCGCTTTATGGCAGTGCCAGGAAAAGAGAAGCTGTCTGATAGTGGTGTCTGCCTAGAAGAAGGCATTAAGCATGGGACTCAAAACTTCTCAGAAATGTAAATCAAACCACTACACCTGTCCCACTGAGTGCTGACCCATCAGCACCATTATAAGGATGTACCAGCATCAGTCTGCCTTTTCTGGCTCCCAGAAGTAACCAATGAATTCTGCTCCTGATTTTATTTGTGCCTGAAGCATCTTGTCCTGGCCCTGTGCTCAGTGCTGAGAAACTTCCGGCCCGGGGACTACAAGGGAACTCTCACACCATTTTCACAGACCCACTGACCACAGCACCAGCCTGACACTACAGAGTGGGCAGGAGAGATTGAATGTGCCAAAGAGCACAGTCAGACAGAGGGAGAGAAGCAGCAGACAGTGCAATTACATAAACAAATTGATGCATCCCCTCGCTTTTTGACTCAAACTGGAAAGAATCCTGCAACAAACAGTAATTTGTCCCACTAACCAAGCACAAGAGAGATAATACCTGCTCACTAAAGGACAGAAAACTGCTGCTGCTTTCAGATCATAATTTAATTAAATGTGATTTTCTGAACAAGCACCTGTTTTTCTTTTTCATTACTATAAAGTAATGGACCGAAGGCTGATCCCATAGGCTTTGAGGGTTTAAGGACAGTGACAATGTAATGAGGCAACTCACACCTCCCACCCCAGGTATTTATCCTCCCACCCCAGGTGCAAACCCTCCACGGGCTCCTAGGCAGGAGCTGACAAAGGAGCCAGCCCACCTAGGATTCAGGATGCAACTTAGACTCTTCTGTGAGCAGATCCAAGATGGCCTGGGGCTTTTTCTCATGTGGTTTTAAGTGCCCTGTACCATTTTCAGAAGTGCAACTGTTTTAGAACCTGGTAAAATTAAAAATCTGGACTATTTTGTCAGTGGCCTCCACTCTGCCTCCCTTTCCTCATGCGGAAAGACTCTTTGCTCTTTCTTTTCCATGTCTGAGGCTTGTAGACAGGTTCCCAGAGAACTGTGCCATGATTTTAAGTTAATAGCGCCATCTAGTGATGTGGGAAACAATGAGTCTCAGAGTCTCTAGGCAGAGCTTCAGGGCTTCCCCAGGAAATAAACATCTTGTGTAATATTTAATAATATCTCACGGTGACCTATGCCAGGAGCAGGCAGAGTCCCACATTCTGCTAACAGATACCCTGGAGATGGGAGCAAAGGTTAGGAGTCAGTACCCAGACCTTGGGATAGAAAGAAAAACCACTGAGATTTGTGTGGGAGGTTTTAGGATATTTTGCTTAGCAATTACAGGAAGGGGAGAAGGTAAAAAATATGATACTGTGATGCTCTTGAATATTTCTGGCACATATATACATTTATATTCCACATGTATGTATATCTGAAACACACACACATATATATATATAGAGAGAGAGAGAGAGAGAGATAAAGATATATATATATTAAAATAGATACATACAAAATATTAATAGATGCATTTATCTGTAAATAGAAGCATCTGTCTCTCCCCAGTGGCATATATAAATATCAGTTGAATCCTCAAAAATGAGTAAACTCATTCCCAGAGGCTGTATTTTATTATTCAGTGTCCAAACACGGAAAAAATGAAGGTGGACACACACACAGAGTAGCCAATCCAAAATCCATGATCATTTGAAGTTTTTCACTACGGCAAATTAATCGACTGCATGCAAAATCCTAGGGTCTTTTTAATACAGCCCAGAGGTTGAATTTTCAAAAGTAGGTACACACTGAAAGTTTATTCTCACTCCCTTTGTGAACATTTTTCTCTACATTCTCCATGTGCCTTTCAGAGTTTGCCTTCCTGCCTGTCCTTTAAGATATGAAGGACCTGAGGACTTATTTTTAAGCCCAGAGCATGCAATGACAACACTTTGCGTGATTTATTTTAATGAGAATGCAAAGCACTATTATGCAGCCAGACTACAAGCAAATCTTTCATTCCAGGTGCTACAGGAGGATGCTAGATGATACATTTCTTTGCCTTCTTACAGCTGAGGGAATGCAATGAAGTAAAAGGTGTTCTCAGTTTCCTGAATAAAAAGTAGGAAAAGGGAGACTTTAAAGAAGGTTTCCAGAGACTTAAACTGACATGCTTGTGTCAAAGGTCTAAAAGGAGACCTGGCTGCTCTTTACTTGCCTTGTGTTTATTCTGTACTTCATGTTTTGCAGTTTCCCTTAGTGACTTCCAATAGCTGGGGTAAAAAAAAAGTCTGATTTTCCTTTCCCTGCTCATTATTTTTTTCTGTTTTTAGTTGTTGGTGGTGTTTGTCTGTTTGTTTCCTTGTTTTCCTCTGACAGGTGAGAGCTCACCCAGAGGTGTGTGGTGGGATGTGCTGGTGACAGGAGTGAAAGAGAATTTCCTCCAGAATCTGGATGGCAGTTCTTCAACATGCACTCAGGGTGGAAATGTTTCTCAGGCTGAAGGCAGAAGGCAATTCATAGGACAAAGCTCTGCAGACCTGTAAAGTATGGTTTGCTTATTCAATTTTTTTCCTAAATCATTGCTGGCTTTGCAGGAGGTGATTACACTGGCAACACTCAACATCTCTCTCAGCCTTTTTCTTTGACACATCATATTTGGAGATTTTGTTCTCACACTGTAAAATTTAAGATTCACACAGACTCTGATTTTTTTTTTTTTTTGCCCCAGGGTTTGAAGTATGTTCTGCTGACCAAACATCAATTGCATCTTTTCCTGTGAGTTTGAGGACTGGATTTTATGACCCTGCAAGTCACCTTGCACTCCTAAAATTGTTTTCCTTTCCTAATATTTTTCTGAGCCATAGTTTTCTTTAAATCTTAAAATAGCTGCAGCATCTAGCTTAAAATCAAGTTGAAGAACTAGGAAAGAACCAAAGAAAATCTGCAGATATATATCCAGGGACTTGATTTCTCTCTCTCCCCTCACCATTTGTCGCTCCAAATTGCAGAAAGTAGATTCACTCCCTGAAGACTCTGAAAGGCTCATCTGAGGAACAGCACATGGCTCCAGTGAGGAGCTGCAGGGTCAAAGTGTTCTTTGCATGATTCAGGCACGGAAATTATGTATATGTGTGGCACACAAAGACTAACTATAGTCCTGCAGCCCTAGGGATCCTGCAGAAGAACCTTCATGCACCCTGATGCACATAATTTGTTACATAGTGGGTTTGTGTTCTAACAGCTATGTGTACCCAAAGGAAATACCTCTCAATTATCCTGATCAGTGGGTCTTTTGGATGCAGAGATCAGTTTGAAAGCTCTGATGTTGTGTCAGAAAAGGCAGAGGATTTTGCACCATTCTGAGTTGCCATTTGCCTGCAGGTGAAGTGTGTCACTGTGCCAATTAGAACAAATTATGAACGGGGTGACCTGCCATGACATGGAGATGTCAGGCAGGATTTAGTTTGCCTTTGCAGAACAGAGAAGGTAGATCCCACACTAGTATCTGATATTTTCATATCTGGGTTTTCTGCAGCCTTTAGATGTAAGTTTCCTGAGTTTTTCTTTTGGGGAAACTCGTGTGGAATCACATCTGCATGAGATGCTGCAGTGCTGTGGGTCAGAGCAAAGGTCTTGCAGTGACACTTGCACCAATTGCCTTCTCTTTCCCTTCCCAGTATGGATCAGCACTAAACAGGCCACAGAGAACCAAAGAATGTTTGGGTTGGAGGGGACCTCAAGGACATTTTAGTTCCAATCCCCCTGCTAGACCAATTTCCTCAAAACCCGAGTCAGTCTGGCTTTCAACACTTAAACAAAAAGATAAATATATGGCTGCATTTCCTGCAGATTTTTGCAGTTGATTTTTTTATCTGAAGTCTAAATTGCGAACCAGCCTCTATCCCCTGCCCTCTAAAAAATTCCATTTCTAGATTTCCATCTATCATTGGTAAATCCATTATGTCAGGAGATTTAGAGTTATCCAAGGTTCTTGATGTGATTTCACCTTTTGTTTCCTTTTCGAAAAGAACATCAGACTAATAGGTGGGTAGGCAAAGCCTGTATCATGTCAGCTCTGTGACACACATTGTTCTCATCCCTGAGTGCAGATGTGTGCTCAGGAACTGTTGTTCCCTGCCTGTCTCAAAGCACTTGTGTCAGGTTTCAAAAGTGGGCTGTGCTGTCATGGGACTGAGGGAGATGACGCTCTTGTTTGGAGCAGTAAGTGTGAAACATGTCCATAGGGATGAAGTCACTCCTCCACAGCACAGAGCACTGGATTCCTCTGTGCCTCTGCTTTGGCTGTTGCCTTCTGTATTAATCAAAAGATAAGATAATGAATGTGATCTCTCTGCACACTCCTGCAGTGAGGCATCTCAAAGGCCAAAACTCAGACACAGACATTCCCACCTCTGTCTTAGCCTGAGATTTGCTCCATGCCCTGCAAGTCTCTCTGAGGGCAAAGTATTGGAACCAGGTGATTTTAGGGTCCCTTCCAACACAAAGTATTCTATCATTCTGTGTTACGTGAGAAGGATCCCACACACTATTTACAGTCATCCAGCAACCATATCTAAGAGTCCAAATATTTAAATTAGAAGGCTTTAGGCAGGACAATCGTCTTTAGTTCCCATTTTCAGTCTGTGCACCTGCCTCATATACTTTATGGAGAGTTTGAGGTGTATATAACATATGTACAAAGGTATCACGATGCTGAGACATATCTTTTCCCTCTGACTTCCCACTCCCTTGCCACTGAGGGAGCAAGAATGTCACAAAAAAAAAAAAAAAACCAAAAAAAAGGAATTGTAAATAAGTAAAACCTAAGTAAACACAGAATGTGTTTTTATGATTGGAAGTGTAATGGTCCTTTCAATAATGCATTATCTTTGGATTATCAAATCCAATTTTTGAAAAGAAACCCTCTTTGGAGCCATTTCAGATGAATATGGTTGGTCTAATTAGTAGTGGGTTTATCACATTCCCCTCTTACTCAGAAGAGAATACATTCTGAAAGGTTGCTGCCTTTGTTTGAGCTCATTAAGGTTGTATGTGCCATTACAATTACAAAACTTATACTTTTGCTTATTCTTTGGGGAAAAAAAAGAAAGAAAGATATCTACTTGCAGTAGTATTTGGCACATTCAGATTTTTATATATTCACACCATCAATACGTTATCTCATTGTCTGTACTCCTGCCTACACTTGCAGGAAACACTTCGGCCCAGAACTAAAAAAATACTACAAATATCATAATTTCTTTATGCTTTTTGTAGCTCTTGAAAGAGAATATTTACAAATATAAGTCTTGCTTTTTGTAAGACTCTTATCCTCATTTTCAACTATGGTGCTGAGCAGGGTTACAGTTGCCCTAATCCAAACTCTGTCCCAGCAGCTTGGAGGGAGCTGTGCAGAACTTAACAGAGGGCAATGGCGGGAATTGATATGGATGACAGATGCAGAAAAAGAACTTAATGTTTACTATTCGAATCATGGAATGGTTTCTGTCAGAAGGGACTTCAAATATTATCTTGTTACAACCCCTCTGCTATAGGCAGGGACACTTTCCACTAGACCAGGTTGCTCCAAGCCCCATCCATCTTGGCCCTGAACACCCCCAGGGGCATACACAGCTTCTCTGGGCAACCTGTGTCTGTGCCCAATCTAGTTGGTCTTTTTTTTACCTTGCTGCAGCCTAGTGATGCTTTTAGGCGAAAATATCTTTAAAATATCCATGTAAACTGAAATTAGGCATTTAGGTTTTTAATTTTCCTTTATTTTTTTTCCAATCCTCCCTACAAGAGCAGTATGATATGCATGATACAATGTGCACAAACTCACAGGCAATTACAGTGACACCATGTGATTCAAACCTACACGTCTCTCCTAGAACCTTGTGCTAGGATGGTAAAGGACACTCTATTCCTTGAGTCCTCAGACAGTACAAAACAAAAGACAGAGAGAAAGAGAAGGACAATGTGAAAAAAGTTTACCAAGTTCTAAAGCTTTCACCCAAGAAAGCTGTTGATAGAGGGAAACTGAAACCAAAGAGCATGTAAGAGGAAAAAAATCCCAAGCATAGCATGCTACCTGTATTAAGTCCCAGACAGAATTTATTTTCCATTTATTTGAGTGAAATTTGTGTTCCAGAACATAGTCTGCTGCCACTGAAGGCACTAAGAAATTTCATAGTAAATGTGATTATTATACAATTTCGGGCAGCATGGGTTTACTGGGACTGTATTTGAGGACTCTACAAGGATGGGCTTCCAAGCTCATTTTAGAGTGAATAGGCGATAAGTAGACCATGATGAATGTTTAAAACGGAGATAACAAGGGTAGAGACCTGCATCTACAAAATATGGGAGCACTACTGAGCTGATGGTAATGCCCTTCAACACATCCATTGCTGAGCTAAAGTTTTGTAAAAGCACTGGGAGCTTCTCAGAAGTAGTGAGCCAATGACAGAGAAGGAAGGAATTCTAATTATTTAACTGAATATGAGAAAGAGAGCAAAGAATGCATAAAGTTTAAAAATAAGGGAATTCCAGAGAGCATTTTTTTTATTTAAAACTAAGGAACAAGCATATTGTGAACAAAGAAAAGGACACCATTAATGCAATTACAGATTTAGACTCATGTTGTAGACAGAATTGGGCCAGTTATTACCAGAAGACCCAGCATTCATTATAACTCAGTTAGAAAGGAAAATCAAGCTGTTGAAAAAGCAGTAAGCCAGTGGAAGAGAATTAGGACCCAATGAAAAAAAAACAAAGGAAGGATAATAAAAGACCCAGCCAGAGCTTCATATCTTTCTTTTTTCTCTCCTCATCTTCAGACCCAGTTCCCCAGGAGCCAATACCTTCTCTATCAGTGCCCATGTTCCCTCTTGTACCATGGAAAATACCCTAAGGTAAAAAAATGAGTTGCCAAGTCAAGAGCATTGTTTCATTAGGAAGGTTTAAAACTGATCACGTGTTGCTTAGAGAATGGAGTAATAGTTTTTTGAGCCAATTCTTGGTGTGAATATTGGCAAATAGGTAATGAAAATGAAAAGGAAAAAGAAAAAAGGCAAAAGAAATAGGGAGCTCTTGTACTCTTCTAGATGGATTTCAGGATGATCTTCGACATGGATCCCTTTGTTCTGCATTGATCCAAAGGCTTGATTTCCTAGAGCAGAAGGCAGGCAGAACTCTTGTTGACGTAACTTTTTTCTGTGGCTTCATGGGGCATTATTTGTGAAAGAATCATCAAAAAAATATTAGAATTTAACATATTTCAATCATCTATGCTCAGCTGAGCATGGTAATTATTTCTCTTTTCACAGGTAACTGCTAATTTAGGTTAGTAAATTATTTTCCCTAAATTCTTCAGCTTGTTTATTTTCAGATAGCAAACGATGTATTTGTTTAACTTCAGACTTTTGTGTGCTGTGAGATCCAGTTCTGCTTGAAAGAAACTGCTGTAATTTGAAAAATAGCTGAAAATGTTCCAGATAAAAGAAGGAACCCAAACCACATGGGAGCCTGGCTGTCTGTGACTGTGGCCACAGCCGCTTCTGAAAGTGACTGAAGGCCCCATGCAGGTTTCAGCACTAAGGAGTCACTTTTTAAGAAACTTCTTCCATGTCCAACAGAGCCAAAGCCACAGCTTCACCATGGACCCAACACTGGCCAAGGCTGAGCCCTTCAGTCACAGGGACAATGCCTCTGGGATGATGTATTTGAAAAGGGGTAAAGTTACTGCACAGTAGCAATTGTGGGCAGAGAGAGGGGATAGTCTATGAGAAAGACATCCCTGCAGAGATCCCCCTGCAGCCCCTGCAGGACCCCACGCTGGAGCAGGGGGATGCCTGAAGGAGGCTTTCACCCCACGGGAAGCCCACGCAGGAGCAGGGTCCTGGCAGGACCTGTGACCCATGGAGAGAGGATCTCATACTGGAGCAGGTTTGTTGGCAGGACCTGTGACCCATGGAGGGAGGATCCCAGGCTGGAGCAGGTTTGTTGGCAGGACTTGTGACCCCGAGAGAAGCCCACACTGGAGCAGCCTGCTCCTGAAGTACTGACCCCTGGGAGGGACTCCACTGGAGCAGCTCATCAAGAGCTGCAGCATGTGGGAAGGGGTCACACTGGAGAAGTTCATGAGTGGTTGTCTCCTGTGGGAGGGACAGGAAAACTGTGAGGAGTTCTACCCCTGAAGAAGAAGGAGCAGCAGAAATGTGATGAGCTGATTGCAGCTCCCATTCCCTGTCCCCCTGAACTACTGTAGAGGAAGAAGTAGAGAATTTGAGAGTGAAATTGAACTTGGGAAGGGAGGGTTGGGAGAAAAAGTTTTAAGATTTGGTTTTATTTCTGATTTGACTGGTAATAAATTAAATTAACTTCCCCATGTCAAGCTGTTTCCCTATGATAGTTACTGGTGAGTGATAATTTCCTGTCCTTATCTCACCCCACAAGCCTTTTGTTATATTTCCTCTACCCTGTCCATCTGACAGAGCAGCTTTGGAGGGCACCTGGTAGTCAGCCTACCACAGCAGTAAATGCTGAATGGCCCACGCAGTTATCTAAATCAGTGTACTCAGAGAGTTGGAGCCTTTGGCCTCCTTTTGTGCAAACTGTCTCTTGAAGTAAATTTGTGTTGCTATAGAAACACAATACCTGGCACATGAATTGTGCTGGCAAGGAAAAAAAAAACAACATTCATTCCTTTAAAGTTCCTCAGAGTTGACCATGCTTAGGGAGGATCTGCTGCAGCGTCTCTGACTTGTTTATTTATGTCATTGAAATCCCTACAGGAATCACAGGACTGGATGCTCTCCCCCTGAGCCCATCTTCTCCCCCACCAACTGTTTATCCTTTCCCAGTTTTAGACTCACAGTTGGTTCTGAGAATTGAACCCTTTTGCTAGACTTTTAGGCTATTAAAGTCTTTGACTACAGCCGCTCTACCCTATGGCATATTTCTTTTATAAGCTCAAGACACCCATGACAGTATTTCTTTTCAAAGAAAGTTGAGGTAGAAGCTTCCAAATGATTTGTTTTCTCACACAGTGTAGATGAACTGAAAGACAGAAGAACTTTCAGACACCCCCTCTATTATCATAGCCATATCAAAACTACACCCCTGTTTTGTTCCAGCAAAAAGAAAATTTCCATACCTCCAGTCACCCATGCAGTACATAATATTTGTGTTATGTGAGAGTGCTTATCAAATTTGAACAGAAGTTGACATAAAATTCTAAAGAAAACCAACTGACTTATTTTAGTGTGGCACAGAAATAGTACAGGCAGCACAATGCAAGCCTGAGATATTGATTACAAGCAACAGCAACAAAAAGATGGTGCCTTCAGTCCTCAAAACATTAGAAATTTACCTTAGTAATTATGTTTGCACAATGGTAATGGATTAGAAACTGAGCTACTTCATTATGAAAACTACATGCATTTGTATTCATCACATTTTATCAGTTGAGTGCAGACATTGAAATAACTTGTTTAAGAAGTTGATAGGAGTATGCAGCAAGTCAATGGCATTTATCAGGAGTTCAGTTTGGTAACAACATTAGCTACCAGACACCCAAGATGTGCTTTCTTCAGAGTTTGCACTGATGCTGTTATCTGACCAAAGGCTAAGGAAATTAAATATACTGAGGAACAAGGAGAGGTGAAGGAACACTGGTAACTTTATCAGGAAAAGCCAGAGCACTGAAGTAGCCCGTCAAAAAAGGACTAGACCATTGTCCTGGTCAGGAACCTACCATGATGTGCCAGTCCCTCCCCAGAAAGCTGTGCAAACTAAAGGGGTTATTGCCTAAGCAGTTAACACACTGGGGAAATGCCGCTTTATCCACAGTTTTATGACAAAAATGCTGAGAACTTGTTTTTGTACCATGTGACTGCAATGACACAAAGTTTAATGCATGACTGCATCAGTCTTTGTGGTTGGCAGTCAACACTGAAAATTTTTGCTACATGTCTTGAAGCTCACTCATATATGGATCCTTCCCCAAGACTTCCCTGCTTTCATCTTTTAAGACCATTCATAGCAAATTTGGAAAGTGTCTGGTGGATATGAGCTTCCTGGATTTTTGGAAAGCCTGCCTTGCGTCAGCCTGGCAAACAGAGACGCCACATTTCAAGC
Organism: Phainopepla nitens; assembly: GCA_013400175.1. NCBI lineage: Eukaryota > Metazoa > Chordata > Aves > Passeriformes > Bombycillidae > Phainopepla > Phainopepla nitens. The sequence continues at coordinate 162,851 of VXBQ01008806.1, read as the reverse complement.
ACTGAGTTAGACACCTCTTGGAAAATCATCTGGTCTGACATCGTGCCTAAAGTGTCACAGATGTACCCACACACGACACAGGAAGAGGCTGATTTTCTTTCTATATCTGCATCCCAGGACTGCAGTGACCATATTTATTTTTCATTGAGATGAAGAATGAAAGCATGCATTTATGTGTACTGAGCAAAAAAATTCTGCTTTAAATTGTACTGGACATTCATAATCTCCACTGTCCCCAGCATCACTCCTGCACTCCCAGGGAATGGCCTGAGCTGCAAAGATGAGCATCTATTTTCAGCTATGTTTTGGAGGCTAGAGCCTGAATTTACATAGATTCTTTAGGGGAAAACTTAGTTCCTCAGTCTTATTCCTTGTTTTATTTAATTTATAATATTTTGTTTATACTCTCAAAAATTGAAGAAAAAGCATTAATTTTCTTCACAAAATACATATAAAATGATATTTCAGGAATAAGATTTTTTCAGCTATTAAGCTTGGGATTGCTTCCTCAAATAGTTCTTCAACAGCTTCTTCCCCAAAAGTTTATTCTTAAACATTTAATTTCAGATTTTGCAAAGTAACACAGTGCCATAATCACCATTTAATTGATGTTTTAATCTTTCTGTTTGTCTGAGTGACAGCAAAGGGAATTTCAATTAAACAGTAGTTTTGCTGTGCTAATATTTAAAAGCCCTCTAAAAGAAAAAAAAAAGGTAATTGACATTTCACAGCACTGACACTTGCCTGAAAATATTATATATTATATCTTAATGAAATGTGCCATGAAAATGCATTTTTATGCACTATACAGCTCTCAGTTGAATTGTATATTTTTTGTCCTTTAAAAAGAAGATGCCAAGACCTAATGGAATAGACCAGGGATTAGGTCACAAGCTTGTTTCATTCCATTTGTAAAATGCATGATTTTCTTGCACAGCTATGAGAAAACTTCTTTATCAAGTTTTGCTGTGTACTTTCCATGTATAAAATAGAGAAGACATTGGCATAATGATGTAGTCTAATGACACATATGGCACAGGACATAATTTTTGGAGGAGATGCTGGAAAGCAGCCCTGTAGAAGGTGATCTGGGGATCCTGGTATGGCAAGTTGAACACGAGCCAGCAGAGACCTGGCCAGCTCTGTCCTGGGGCCATCAGGCACAGCATTGCCAGCCAGGCAAGGGAGAAGATTGCCCCACTCTGCTCTGGTATGGGGTGACCTCATCTCGAGTCCTGGGGCAGTTTTGGGTGCCTCAAAATATGGAGAACATAAAGGTCTTGGAGTGTGTCCAGACGAGATGAGAGACCAAGATGGTGAAAGGCCTCCAGGGCAAGAGAGGAGGAGCAGCCGAGGCCACTTGGTTTGTTCAGCCTGAGAAAAGAAGGCTGAGGGTGCCCTCCTCACAGTCTGCACCTTCCTCCAGAGGAACAGTAGAGGAGGAAGAGCTGATCTGCTCTCTCTGGTGACCAGCAATATGACCTGACGAAATGGGGTGGCATTGTGTCAGATGAAGTTCAGGCTGGGTTTTAGGAAAAGGTTCTTCACCCAGAGGGTGCTTGGTCACTTGAACAAGCTCCCTGGGGAAGTGGTCATGGCACCAAACCTACCAGGGTTCAAGCAGCATCTGGAGGATGCTCTTAGTTACATGGTTTAGCGATAGGCAGGCCTGAAAGGAGCAGAGAGTTGGACTCAATGATCTTTCTGGATCACTTTAAAATTGACTTATTCTATGATTCTCTGTATGCTTTTATGTTTTTCCTATAGGCAGTGGCTGAAATTTTTCCAAAAGTTATCTTTAGTTAAGAAATTAACACATTCCAGTTATAAAGTATGTCTGCAGATGTACTTATCACAACTATTTCATTCCAATGTTATTTCAGAATAATCAATGTGCAATTGCTTTCTTCCTTGTCTGCCACTGCCACCTAGGTGTCAGTTCAAACTATCCTGAAGCTGACACCAAGATTTGGTTGACTTCTGTTTTTTCAAAGAAGATTGAAGGAGATTTTGTTTGTCCTTTCAAATCAGAGTATGGGAAAAAACATTATGAATGACTGAATAAATTAATATGTATTTAACTCTGCATCAATGTAGGATGCAGATTCTAATTGAGATCCATATTTCCCTGGAATTTCCTCCAAGTTTATAAGGACAGTCAAAACATACTCTGAGGTGGAGCTCTGTCCTCTGCCATGACCAACATATGATGGGAGGATTTGAGTAGAAAAAAAACAGTTCTAATATGATTAATACAGACCCAAAACAAACTGATGCTGAGGGGCTGGGGTATTTACTGTGGTCTCCTCTGCAGTTAAGTCTTATATTGTCTTTTAGATTAGGATGGTAATTGGCAGGGTTAAAAAAGGAAATGAAATAAAAGATCTCTTACTTTGAATATGCACATCTCAACAGGGTTGCTCTGACCTATATTCAAGGTCCAACTTGAGTTTCCCTAATTAATTTAATTTATCTTCTCTGTTTCATTCTGTCTTTCTCCTTCCACTATCAAGAATTTTTTTTGACAGATCTTGAAGGTAAATATTAAGGACAAAAAGAGCTTCTTAGGCTGCATAAAAGGAAGCTGTCCACCAGGTCAAGGGAGGTGATTCACCCCTACTGCACCACTCCTGTGATACCCCATCTGGAGTACTGCGTCCAGCTCTGGGGTTCCCTGCAAAAGAAAGACATGAATCTGTTAGACCACATCTAGAGGAGGGCACAAAATTCTCAAAGGGCTGGAGTGTCTCTCTTATGAAGACAGGCTGAGTTGGTGTTGTCAGCCTGGAGAAAAGGTCATGCCAGGGGAAAATTCTGTCACCTTCCAGTACATAAAGCGTGTCTACAATAGAGCTTGAGAGGAACTTTTTACAAAGACATTTAGTGATAAAACAAGAGGAATTATTTTAAAGTGAATGAGGGCAGATTTAGATCATAAGGAAGAAATTTTTTACAGTGAGAGTGGTGAGGCACAGGAATAGGTTGCCCACAGATGATCTCTGAAGGGCCTTCCAAATCAAACCATTCCATGATTATATTAAATATGATTTCCAAAACTTCTTTCTTTAAATATTTATTTAGCAAATTTCTCTCTGCAATACTCACTTATTTATTTTAATTAGTGAGAATTCTGTAGCCTACCACAACAAATAAAATCAATAAAATAAAAAGGAACAGCCTGGTCAACATCTTTGTTGCAACTATTTGTTTTCTTAATAGATTTCCCCCAGTCCCTCAGGAAATGAAACATCCACAGCAACAGCCCACATACCGTATTGAAATATTTCAGTTCATTTCAACTCTTTGGCTGACTCACTAAAAAGTCTACCAGCAAACTGAGTCTCCAATAGAAGCATCCTCTCCCTCACTGCCTTTCTGTTGTGTGTTCATTTGCTTCTCTTCTCTGTCAAATGGAAGAAATTACCACATAGCAGCTTTTTGGTTTGCTTCCTTTTAGGTTGTTTGTTGTTTTCTTTTTCTTAAGACATTTTTTTGTATGTGTATCTCAGCTTGCAGGTACATCTCACATACTGATTTCTCATGTACCTTGATGACAGAATTTCAGACACTGCATGCTTCATGTAAAACAACTGAGCTTTCATCCTAAAGCAGGCTACTTAGTAAATTAATCAAAGTAATAAAAATAGTAATGACAGATTATTCTAGGGGTGATTCTTACACCTAAAACAAAAGAAAAGTCCAGGAAACAGCTTATTAACCTGGAAAAATGACAAATCAGATTAAGTGTTGTTACATCACTATTGATTTCACTAACTCTGTTGAGGGAATTGTCAGGAAAATAATAAAGACCTTCCATTGCTGTATTTACACTGTCTCTGAGAGTCCTGAGACTTTCTGGAGTTACTTATGAAGGCATATATTCTGCTTACACAGTTGCAATGGATTCTATCTCTTAAGATGTGACTCAAAAGAGGGTAAGGAAAATTTTCAATAAAAGATAAGCAGGTTGCCTTAAAGCAATATACAGAAAAGGCACCCTCTTAGAGAGACTTCAAGGACTAGAACAACACTAGGAGAAGGTCACACCATACTCAGGAAGTAATGAAAGAGAGAAAAGTGCAATGTCTGCCTGCCTGCCATGGGGGATATGGGTAAGAAGAGACCTGTTGCCTCCACTTGGCAAAGTAAAACTGTCTTGGACATAAGGGATGCAAAGAGCAGTGAAAGGGTTTGATCTGAGCTATAGGTGTCTGGAGCATGATGTACCCCACTTGATCTTTCAGGTTTCCTGAGATTCACAAATACCTGGAGATGAGGTACCACAGTGGCAGGAGGGAAGGGAGAAATTAGGAGTGCATTGATAGGGTAACATCAAGGTTGGAAACTGATAGGGGGTTTGTAGAAGGCTAATGAATTGCTATTTCACAGAACCATAGAATGATTCAGGCTGGAAGAGACCTTAAAGATCATCTCGTTCAAACTCCCCTGCCATGGCCAGGGACATCTTCCACTAGACCAGATTGCTCAGAGCCTCCTCCAGCCTGGCCTTGCGCACTCCCAGGGATGGAGCATCCACAGCTTCTCTGGGTAACCTGTGCCAGTGGCTCACCAGACTCAGTAAAAAATTTCTTCCTAATATCTAATCTAAACCTGCACTCTTTCAGCTTGAAGCCATTCCTCCAGTATGATATTTTCAGTATCTGTATCTCTAAAAAGCCTGGACTGCATTTTCCTGATAGCAATAAACAGTAACATAAAGTTGTATAAAAAGTTTCCATTTCACTTCATCAGGTGCAGTTTGATGACTGTAGGAATTGCATGTAACATTTAATTGGGCTATTCAATACTCAGTACTTCAGAAAAAATTTAAAATGCTTTGCTTCATGTTTATGAAAGAAATCTTCATCCAAGGTTCTTGCAAATTACAAAATGAAAACAATAACTGCAAGGGTTTTTTAATAAAAAACATTTGACAAAATATGAAAGTGCATAATGTCCATATTATTTCTAAATGCAGACTGCTCTCAGGCAGGTAAAATGCCATGTATTTAATTCCTGTCTTTTCAGTCTGTATGCTTAGAGTTTAAAAAGTTGTATAGATGCTATTAACAAAAGTGATATTATTTAACCAATATAAAGTTATTTTTTTCACATGTCATTACCAAAATGAATTCCAATATGTCATCTTGGATGACTAATATAAGCCTAATGCCAACAGTAGAACTGCAGAATTTTGAGTGGAATGACCATGGGATGCATCTATTCTAGTGGGTCCATTCTCTCATATTTGTTGGAAGCTCATTTTTCTCGTACTGAAACCTCCAGTCTCAAGACGAATCAGTAAAAGCTTCCTGATTTAAAATATCAATTATTGTTAAGTGTGTTTATGCAGAATTTTAATTGTTTTATAGCTTTCTATTCTTTTGCAGATAGCTTTTTTCATTGGGTTAGACCTTGAAATACACTGGCATGATGCTTTTAAGACCTGTGTGCTCAGCAACCATTCAGGGAATAAGTGGATAGTCTTTTTTAGCTGGATGGGTCAGATGTAATTTAGACTACGTCATTCATATTGAACAGGATGAAAATGGCAGATGTTATTCTTTTCTGAAAAAAAAAAATCCATGTAATGGGAATTTAAAAAATGGACCATTTGAATGGAATTTCAGAATCATGTCTTGGTAAAAATGGAAAAAGTGCTTTTCATTCCTCATATTTCTCTTCCCCTTTTTTTACACACCACTTCCGGAGTCATACAACAATGTCAATAATGAAATCAAAAAAAGGCAGCCTACTAAAAATGACATCCAAACTTCTCCCACACACCTCTTCTTGCTCCTCCCCACCCCTTGCCCCAGTAACAATGTCGATCTCTTTATATAAGCAAAGCCTTGTATCTCAGGAAATAGCCTGGCTTCTAGAAAACAGCTGAGCTACTTACAGCAAAGTGGATTTGACTTTATCACTAAATCATGAAAAAGCAGGATTAAGGATTGTTTCCTTTTCAATTTCTCAGGCTTGTGCTTCAAAGCATGAGGAAGCCTAAGCATAAAGCATGGCTTCAGTGCTGGGAGCTAATCCCTCTCCTTTGTGCAGCAGTGGGGAATGGTTTTTCTCCACTCTGAGATACTTCCCTGTATTTACCCATCTCTGGCAGTGTCACTGAACAAGTTTTCTTCCTCCTTCTCTTATCCCTCACCACGTTTATACCAATCTTGTCATCTGCTTTCTTCCTTAGGCCCCAGATAGGCCAGTTGGGCTGGCTTCTTTCAGGGGATAAAAAAGGCACCAACCTAGTGAAAGAAGTCTGTAATTCTTCACTTCTGCCCCTGAGCAGGGGTTTGAAGGGTGTGTGGGCAGTCAGGAGAAGAGCCTTTATTAGGGCCATTCAGAGCATGCAGACATCAAAGTCTCCCCAACACTCTCCAGCTCTAGAGCCAGAGGTGCTGTCAGCTATCGTGGCTTCATGTATTATGCAGGCAGCTGAGCCTGCTCTTTGATCAGGGGGAAACTGAGAAGTAAAAGCACAGGAAACAGCCCAAGAGGGTTGCTGTGAAGTGAATATCTGCCTGATCTTCTGCAGTTACCTTCACGTTCAAGGCTCTCCCTTCTGTCTTACCAAGATTCAAAAGCTGGAGACAAGCTGCTTTGTGTTTGATTCCAAGGTAAGACCTTATGGAAAACAAAAATCCAAGGAATAAGCAAGAAGCTGAGGGCCTGCTTCTTTGTTTACATGTAGTGTCCTAGTTTAACAACGCATGAAAATAAGAATAATGTAGAGCAGAGGAGAGCAAAGGAAGGATTCCTGCAAATATCGTTGTTATTATTTGCTGTTGCCCTGCCTTTTTGCCTTCACTGGGCAAAAAGGGCGGCATACATGGGGAGGAAACAAGATTATTGTGAAGGATGGATCCCTTCCTGTTCTTCTGCCATTCTAGCTCTGCATTGTCTACAGTGTGGTTATTGCAAGGTGAGGACTCAATCTGCAAGAGAAGCTTCTTATTTTTTGCTGAACACTGGCCTGATGAACGATTAGAAGTCTAAGGATTGTTGAAGCTGGTCCATCTAGGAGCCACTTCTACTGAGGTGGTTCCTTTTGTGTCAGAATTACTTCTGTTTGCCACAGACACCTGGCAATCCTGAATAGCTGCAGCAGATAATGAGGCTGCTGAGGGGCACATCTGCTTGTTGGGCCATCCGAATGTGTCTGTGTCCTACTCAGGCTCTGACACCACCTTGCTGTATAACACTGTGGATTTGTTAAAATTATGCTTGGCATGATTTTGGTCAGAACCAGCCAACACCCTCAAGACAAGTCCCAGGAACTTAACCAGTCAATGAGGAGGCCACTGAACATTTCAAGGAACATTAGATGCATCCATCCTCTTTTGGAAGGCAAGACAGTTTCATAGGATAGATATTGACTCCATCATGCCAGTAGGGTCAATGCCAGAGGAAATTCACAGCACATTTAATAGTGTACTTGTAGCCTTGACTCATTTCTACTATGCAAGCACTGACTAATAAACTGAAGCAACCCAAGACCAGGAGTGAAAACTGCTCCTGTCCCACCCTCACTAGGAGCTTGTACTCTCTCATGCTCTTTTCCTCCTGCAGCCATACATTTTGCATTCCCATGCCTGCAGCAGCACAAATTCATCCACAGGTAGGATGGCAGCATCTCTACCCAGATTCTAGGATAGCTTTGGGATTCACCCTAAGGGTGTGAGAGACCCCCAGTGAAAGAAGGCCTCACTCAGGACTTGACCCTCTGAGATCTTCATTGTGAATATGTTTGTACAGGCTTGGTCTGGCTGGAGTTTATTACATCCTTCCTAGCAGGTGGTACAGAGGTATAATTTACATTCATGATTAAACATGTACTGGTAACACATTCCCATTTTATCTATTGCTGAACAGTGTCTGCACATCACCAAGGTCTATCCTGGTTCTCTCTCTGCTCTCACAATGAAGACGTCAGGAATAGATTTTTTTTTCTTTAAATCAATCCACTGTTTTCTGTATCCAATACCTTTTCTCTCTATTTCCCCTTCTTTTTACAAGAGTTCTGCAGAACTATGGCAGAGGTAAAGCAAATACGGGTTGTGAAATGTGAAAAGTGAGGAGTCTAGGTATTCAACTTCTATTAACCTATAGCATACCTTTCTTCAATTGTTTGGAAAATGTATCTTAATCAGATGTTCGGATATTATAAGTGTTAAAATGAGTAGAACCCATGCTATCCAACTCACCTGGAAAGTACTTATTACAGCAAATAGCATTTGCCAACCTGCACCAATAATAATATTTAAGTTTAAAAAAAGAAAATAGAATGCTATTTGTGAGGAATGAAAAAAAAAAAAGAAAAGAAAAAGCACCCACCCAGTGTGTTCCTCACTTATTTATATTTTTAAAAGACTTGGTGTCTTCTTCTGCTGAGAGTAGTCCCACAGCAGATGTCTAATGGCACTTACCAAGGTCCTGGAGACCAAGTTGGTAATAAGTAAAAAGTGCAATTACAATCATTTTCTTGGAGTGCTGCTGAGTAAAATCCACCCTGTTACTGTGCACAGGCTTTTAAGCAATTTTCAATCTGTGCCTCATTACACAGTTAGCCACATGTTCTTTCTCACCCCCAGCCATTTGGAAGGATACGCAGGAGTGGAAGGGCTTTTACCTCAGCATTATTTTCAGGGTTATTTTCCCATTTTGTTGTGCTGATGGGGCTTTTCTCTCAACAACTACAGATTTCATCCTGTTTTGGTCTCAGGGAAGTGAAATCAAACTCAAGAAGGTAATTCAATTGCATGTCTAGCACATGAAAGCTGACAGTTTTCAACTGTGGAGATTGTTCCATTTCTGAAAGTTCCCAGTTACCTTTCTGTCACACTTTGAAATCGCAGGGACTCGTGGGCAGAAATGGCCAGATATTCTTTGTAACTTTGTTAAGTTTCAGTGTTTAACAAATGTGGTCCAAGGCTCAATTAAATTAGGAGATAATGCATTTCCATAGGTGAAATTTCAGGTGAAATTCTGCTGTTGTATACACTGCAGAGTCTCCATGGTTCCTTCTGGGCATAATACTTTACTATGAATCCAAAACTCAGCTTTGGAGACTGAATTTAATGGTATTGCATGTATGACTGGGCAGTAAATCATATATATTCACTAATGATTTATTTAGAAAGAAGGTTAATATTTCAGATCCTGAGATAAAGACTGAAACTTGCGAGTCCAATGTATCTACGTTAAGTGATAAAACAATAACCACAATATCATGCAGACATGTACAAGTTTTTAGCAAGCATAGTAATTTTCTTCTTTGTAAATTGAACTTCCTTAGTATGGGTGGAAAATAAGGTAAATGGAAATTTTCCTTAGTGGCAAAGGATTAGGAACATTTCGAGTCATGTTCAGAGCTTTTCATTCCCGACTCAAGGTGCTCTAGAAAAAGCAGCATAAATAAGAAATTATTTCTTTTTAAGTTATTAGAATGATGTAGACTTCTGGTTTTTGAAGGTAAATGGAACTTTCATTTTCAAAGTTACTTGAAGTTGAAACTTAAGCCAAATCATTCATGTGTTTTGCAAACTTAAACCACTAATATCTTTTCAGAAAAAAAAAAAACATACTTTTATCTTGAAGCAACTCTCAGATTTCAGCTTGTGAATTTTTTTTATGCTTGCAGCTGTGAATGTTTCTGTTCCTTTTTCTTCACTCATAGCAGACCATTTTCATAAATAGTCAATAGGAGCTTCCACTCTCACTTTTGTTTCCTAATCTTGACCTTTATTTTAATAGAGGTGGAGAAGATTTGCTGAAAGGAGAAAAGGTCACTGCCCTGAGACACGATGAGAATCAAATTTTGATTTGGAAACACAGATCTATATAAAAGTATGATATTTGATTGAAAGGGATATCTTAGCTTGCAGAGAAGAGTCCTTTAACCTCACTTACAAAATCACTGACCAACACCTTGAGGCAAGCTCAGCTTCCACAATGAAATTATATTCATGGCTACTTTATGAGGGTTTGGGGGTTTTGTGTTCTATTTTTCTCTTCTCCCTGTTACCCCCTTCTTTTTTACAGGCAGCATTTCTGCCCTTTAGCCATGATTATTTCTTTTAGACTAAAGCCAAGCTCTTTAGATTTTGAAAGGTTTTTCTTCTACTCGGTTTTTATATTAGCCTATTTATATATTCCTTCATCTCCTTATGTCAATTAATCATTTTTTAACATTGATTGGACAGGAGTGGCCAACACTGTACATTCAGCTTCAAATGAGATTTCAGTGGTAGCTAGTCTGACAGATAAGATCTATGACCTTTTCTCTGTCTTTTAAATTAATTGTTGTGTTATTTTGTCTTGGCTTTTTGTTGATATATGTTGAATTTTATCTTGGATTTGCAAGATCCACAATCTTTACTCTTAATCCTTAAAATATCACATGCTAATCAGATTCAATGGATAGATCTGTACCTATTCAAAGTTACTTCTTCTCCAGAATCACTTCTGCCCAGTGCAGCAGCAACGTACAGTCTGTGAGAAGCTTGTACCTGCTCCTCTGGAGTGTATCAGAAAAAAAGACAGGAGAGAAGGGCCAGGTGATTCTCACCCACTGCCTTTCTGCTCCCACAGGAAAAGGAGAGCCGAATGTTGTTACAAAACCAGCCTGAGTATTCAAAAAAAGACTGTTTTATACATCCATCCTTCTAGGCTTTTTTTACAATGTAATATCCACAGGACAGGAGGTATTTTACCTGGAGAAGAGAAGGCTCTAAGATAACCTTATAGCAACATTCCAGAACCTAAAATGTCTACAAGAGAGCTGGAGAGGGACTTTTTGCCAGTTCATCTAGTGTCCAGAAAAAATGGAATGGCATTAAACTGAAAAAGGGCAGGCTCATTTTAGATATTAGGAAGAAATTTACTGTGAGTGTGGTAAGACACTGGCACAAGTTGCCTACAGAAGTTGTGGCTGCCCCATCCTAGGAAATGTTCAAAGCCAGGCTGGATGAGGCTCTGAGTGACTTGGTCTAGCGGAAGGTGTTCTTTGTCATGGCAGAAGGGTTGGAACAAGGTGATATTGAAGGTCCCTTCCAACCCAAACCATTGTGTTTCTATGATCCCTTGATTATCTGCCATAGCCTTTAATATCTGCTTCCTTTTCCTTCCTTCCTTCCTTCCTTCCTTCCTTCCTTCCTTCCTTCCTTCCTTCCTTCCTTCCTTTCCNTTCCTTTCCTCTGTGATCCCTTTGGCAAATTCATTGAAATAGTTTTTTTTTTTTTAAACAGATGGGGACAAAGAGGTTTTGATCTAGTGCCTGTCATTCACTTGAATCCCCAGTGATGGGAACTGAGGAAGTGCTTGGGGTCTGGTTGGTTCCACAGTCACACCTTACATGTCCTCAGACACTGAATGACTTATGAACTTCCCACTGCATTCAAAGGTAAGACTGCAGGAAGCTTGACAACCTGGAGCCAGGACCAGCTTGGATCGTTGAACAGATTAGACGTTATAATTATTATGTGGCCCTTGTAACAGCAGGGACAGGACAAAATAATTCTGCTTCCCAGCCAGAGCAGGTGGTGTCGTATTCTGCCCTGCTGAATTAAGCATGTCATATAATTTAGATCTAGCACTGAGACACCTACAATCCTCCCACAAATAACATTTCATTTGAGAGGAGTCCCAGCTAGTTCTGTCAGAATCAGTAGTTATTGCTAAGCATAAAAAAGCCTCAGAAGAGAGAGAGTAACCTGGACAATATTTTATTCATCACATCATGGTATTGCAGAAATTAACAGCCAGGAAAGCCAAACTGCCCACTACATTAATGCCCATGCTGCAATTTATCAGGAGTCCACTGCATCTGGAAGTTCTAATAAGCACAGGCATCTTGTCAAAAAACATCATTTACAGTTTGACAGCCCCCAAACAACAAAACAAGAGTGAGTTTTGTCGCTGAGCTCTGGTTTGGCTCCAGGACAAAACCTGCTCAACTCAATGGGAAGGGACAATACCTAAGGCTAAGGAATAAAAATGTATGTCTGCCAGTACTGACCTGTCTGTGGTGACACCAGATCTGAGATGAGATTTTGTTTTCCATCAGCTTCTCCAATGCAAATTTAATCTTTGTATTTGAAAACACACAGCTACTGCAGTGAAGAGAGGGGGTACCCTGAGGGGCAGGCACTTTGGGAATAATTTGTTACTATTTGCATTTGATGTGATTGTTTGTAGCCCCGCATGGTGCATGTGGCACACTGGTAAGTAGAACATCGTCCACCTCTGCCACTAGTGAAGATGGAGTGGATGAACAAGACCTCTGGTGAATTTTTTACCCTTTTCTTTACTTTAGAGTGAGACACACCCAATTGTGAGCCCAGTCTGAATGCAGCAATACAGGATATCAATCTGAGAAAAATTTTGGATCTTGCCTTTTGCCTATAACTTTCACTTCTTCTATCTTTCCTCATGACATATAAATTTTAACATTGTAACATAATGAGATTTTAATCCCCTCAATATTTCTACTGTAGATTAAAGTTGATTTAGTGTTCAGATGAGTACAGTGGCCACTCAGTTATTCATGCTAACTCCTTTCAGAAAGTAAAATACAATATTGCCTGGTTGCCAGCAAGATTGGGTAAATGCATTTTAAAATTTAAAGGGGAAATGAGTGTAAGAGGAGAATTAAAAGTTCACTTTATTACTTAAGGACTCCAGGAACTGTTCAATAATTTTAGAGTTCTTAGTGTTAGGCATTAATTTCAAAAGCAATAAATAATCATTATAAATTAAGTCTATATTGATGCTAAATTCCTCTGCTGCTAAAACAAAATAAGGAAATTAATATATCTAATAAGACCAAGCTGGCACTTCAGTGTTTGTTTTGATCTGGGGTTTTTTTGGTTTTTTTTGTAAATGTTTTCTCCTGTGCACAGGAGTAAGAATTTAATACCTAAGTGAATTCTATCTCCCTATCAAATTTAGATGAAATTGGACTCCAGCTGAAAGACTTAGCAGGACAGTATAAGCATCATTTCCTCAAGAATATAGTCTACAAAACAGATGAGGGAATATTGAAACTCCTTTACCCAGAGAGAACAAGTGGAGCAGTGACGCTTCTTCACCAATCTCTACTCCTTTAGGATCAATTGGAAACCTCTTCTCCCTGGATTGGCAGTGAGAGGATATGTTTAATTGATTCCACTCTTCTGTTTTGTCTTGTTCAAAGGAGGGGTCAATATTTGCTCTAATTGAGGAGCAATTTCTGGTAAAACCCTCGAAACTACAAATCCTGTAAGAGCTCTTGTCTACTAGGAATATTGCTTCAAATTTGCCCTGATGAAGATTAATCAGGTGGTTCAATTATTGTGACATCATATGATCATTTTCTGGGTCTCTCAGTTATCAGGTTTGTTTGGTTCCCACCCATTCCTCTTAGCACTTCGGCCTAACAATGTACTTGTTTACTCTGTGAATGATGTGCTCAGATAGCAGAGATAGCTGAAATAGTTTTTATAAATGTGTCTGAAGCCTTAAAAGCTTCTGGCAGTCTTGACTGAGTGTTCTCTAACAAAGGGCTTTTTAAGTTGTTTTGGTGTTTTAATTATTATTATTTATTGTTCTTCGTTAATTTCTCTTACTTGGCATGTTTCATTCTACATTAGGACTGTGCTTGGTCTGACCTCTAAGACCTTATTTCAGCCATTTATCGTCTGACTGTCAGGCTGCACCCTTGAGGACAATGTGTTTAGCTGGATCTACAAGAATATCCTAT